>CM068373.1:361838883-361911383 GCA_034769895.1 Magicicada septendecula | reverse complement strand
GTTCATATCCGTTTCGGATGTTGGATGTCGTACAGGTTATTTGAACTTTCTGCATTGCTGTACGAAATAAGTCAGTTGTATTCATGCGAAACCAGGTCCTTAAATTTCTCACCCATGATATTCTCGGTCGCCCAACTCCTCTCTTTACAAGTACTTTTCCCTGTAGTATGGACTGAAATAAGTAAAATCTCTGTCCATTTCTCATGAGATGTCCCAGATACTGAAGCTTTCTAACAAATTATATAATACAGGTATATGTATAATAGGTATATAATAACAGGTTTCTGTAAGTGTTATTTTTTTGGAATGGTTTCGTTCGCACCTGTTATTTTCAAATGCTACAGTTTAGCACACCTCTACTTTCTAGCCATCCTATAGTTTGCTGTCCAATAGGCGTGTATTGCGAAACTTCCTTAGGCATCCAACCATTTGGCATCCTCTTCAGATAAGCAGTCCACCTGTCTTTGTTCTCTGTAATACATTCTTGGACAAAAAATGTTTAACTCTTTACAAATGACTTCATTGTAGAGTCTATCCCTTGGTGTACAGTCTTTGACACATAGCAAGAATCTCATCTCCGACGCCTGTATCCTATTTAGATGTTTTCTCGCCGGAACCCAAGCTTTAAAACCATACAATAACACTGGCATAGCCATTACTTTTAATTTTAGTCGAGTCTCTGTTTCATTGTAGTAATAAAGTAAATTTTTAAAATGTAAAGCTTTCGGTTGTCACAATAGACTGACTAAAGGGATAAATTGTTGTTGTCGTTCTCACTATTTTTTTTACTACTCTTACAATATGTTACATCATCGCTGCTTGTTGTTGTCATTATGAATTGTAAACACCGTTGTTCGGAAATTCATTAATCTTGTGCTTGTAACAAACAAAATAAAATCTATCTTGAGGCGGAAAACATAGCTACTGATTGATGTTTTTATTGATTGTGGCGCCCATTGTTTCCTCGAGTATCAACACAGGTTGACTTTAGAATTACATTTATTTATTTCTTAGGTTGATCGGTCTACAATAATCTTTTCTTTAGCTTCGGATCATCCAGTTTTAGACCTTATTGCTTCAGCGCCTTGTCCTCAGTCTGTCGTCAGTTCTTTTTCCTTTTTGAAATTTAAACACAAATAAGTTATTTGTTTAGTGTTGAGCCGTCGGATTCGTGTGGAAGCGGCAAACTACCACACGATAGTCTGAGCTATCTGGGATCAAACCAACCTCGAACTACTGAAAACTCGAACTATGCAAAATGCCGGTATTATCAGCCGTTAGCGGATCTGCCGTGCTCTGCCGGCGCGCTGAGCACCCCCCGCTGTGCTTTCTAATGTGGAGCGTCTCTGCGTCATAATGTAAAGTGAATTCTGGAAATTTACCTAAAAGAAAATTTTATACAAAATCTGTAAACTGGTGTATATGTGGGTTTAGTTTACTAATTTGTGCGAGCTTCCGAGAACATTCGCGAACGAAAGGAAAAAGAAAATCAATCAGCGAATCGTCATTCGTTTAATTAGGTTTTATTCATGAGGATAAAATAAAAAATAATAAATTTCCGTTAACACTCACAAATCTATTTACTAAATGCACACGCCAAAATCTAAAATGACATACAGTAATATTAAAAACTCTAGTGTATGTATATTTGAAAAAACAAAATACTTTGCATGAAAATTACTTTTTTAAAAATGAATCAAGAGTTTTTTGTGTTGAGTTGACGATCTTTTTCTGGTACTAATTCCCCTCCATTTTCGGAGTACATATATTATTTTTCTAGCGCGGTACCTCGAAGTATACGGAATCCCGAACTATCGAACCTCGAACTATCGGGACTCTGCTGTACTGGGTCATGTTGATATACAACCGAAACCTCCAGGTAAGTACTCACAGCGAGACATGTGCTTGATGTGTTAACGTAGTCACATAGGCTTGAGTTACAACCTACCTATAACTACAGTATACTTAATTTGTTACTTCGTAAATCGGCTGGTCAACACGTCTTTAGTATATAAGCGTACTACTTTTTTCTGTTGGTTTTGACAGTCTGAAGATCATTTAAAGCACTCTGTAGGTTATTTTGCGGGCTACTTGACATAAAGCTGAGAAAGGGCATTGTAATGAGAACCGTAGAACAGCCGAGAGCGTCCTTCACTCGTCCCCCGCACCGCTAGTAGGCTGGTGTTGGGTCAGTCAAAGCTGCGTTCAAATATGTTCCAGATTCTTCAAGGACCCACTTGAAATACGTAGTAGCTGAAACACCATACTGAGGATGGAAAATTTCTAGAAGGCCTGCGCTACCTATAAAAAGCCATAGCAGCCGCCTTGCCGTTTTTACCGTGGATCGAGTGTTTGTAGAAATATCGTAGCGAAGTGTTATTGTGTTATACGAGTGTAATTAGTGTGGAATTCTTTATAGTTAACATTATTATTGCGTGTGGACAAATTTTACTTGAATTGTTGTAAGTGACTATCTTGTTGATTAAATAATCATTATTAATTGTGATAATTAAAGCTGGTTATTAGCGAGTTCATTGTTGTCTTGTATTTCGTTTCCACTGTACCATACGACGATCAGTGACACCGTCGTAACAGTATGTTGAACTGTTTTTTTGGGAGTGTGCTCCTATTCGGAAAATAAATTTGGACGTTGAGGAAAGAAGAATATAGGAAGATATATGCCTTCAATATCTGGACATGGAAAGGGATAAAAAGGATTTCCTGGAAAGATAGAGTGACAAATGAGGAGGTGCTTGGAAGAGTAAGAGATAAGATATCATCATCCCAGTGTTGGATTGAATATCATCATCAGCGTAATAACACTTATTTCCACTTACAATACGGGACTTTATTTCATTATTACAAGAGTTTCTCTGAGTAATCTCTAAGTAAGATAACTGTGAACACATTGAAATGTATATTTTCTAACTGTTATGTTAGCAATGTTGTTTGTCGCCTTTCTTCGGTTTTCCATATTGTTACGACGGCCGAACTGAACCGTCGTATGATACAGTAGAAAACAAAATACAAGACACCAATGAAGTCACTAATAACCAGCTATCACAAATAACAGTTTATAATAAACTTGCACAATAATCCAAGTTAAACTTGTTCACACGCAGTAATAATGTCAACTAATAATAATCACAATAATCACTTTTCACTAATAGCCGGATGAAACGGATTGAGTAATCACCCAAAGTAAACTGAACTGATCGTCGCTGAGTGCCTATATTTATACTCCGCTGAGATGCCAGAATAATCGGTAACTTCGGGTGACGTGTTAAACAAACAGGCTCTCTCGAATCCGTTAGAAACGGTGTCCTTGAACACAATGCGCTGACCGGTATGGTCTGGAGTAGCCGCGATTGTTGACGCATGATAAGTGTCACGTAATTGTATTTCATTCAAAGTAGCAACAATACGCGCGCACGCACACACACACACACACACACACATTACAGCTGGGCTCTGCTGGCATAGCCGAGATACTTGCAGAACGTTCCGTATTACGTAATAATATATTTAATTTTATGCAAATTTATTTTCAGCCCCTTCACCATTTATTTTAATGAAACTCTACTCTAATCCTTCTTTATTTCTGCTGATAATAGATATCGCATTAGCTTAGAAGCACACCTGTGATGTTATCACTCGTATGTAAGCGTACTGAGTTGTATCTAACGTTCGAATGGGTGCTTCCAAAACGAGATATAAAAGAAACTTATAAAACTGATCCTTTTCAAAGGCGTTTACAAGGGTGCGCAAAATATTGTCAGATGAAGGGATTTATCGTTGACGTTTGTCGTGTCACTCGTGGGTTAATCAGCTCCCCTGGGGCAAAACCTTCCCATCAACAAGCATGTGTTACACGTGGGACATTAATTTTTCCCATCAGCACAGCGTGTTGTCAACACTGCTGTATGACGTTGCTCGGCAATTTGTCGTTGGGTGTCAAAGGTTAGTGACTTTTATTGCCAGTTAGCGTGTCCCCCCTTTGTATGGTTATGTGCACATTTTTCATCTTACGGTGCGATTACATGAAGGAAATATCGGTAGGAGGGGGAGTAGAGAATACACCGACACTGTAATATACCGTGATTTGGGAAGAGCGGAATATTTGTACATCTTTACGTGTATCGTCTTCCAGACTGGTACGACCACTTTTAAATAAGGCGGCCATTTTTTATATAATAATAATGGGTCCCACGTGTACCACCGAAGCATCTTAGGAGTCAGGCAGGGCAGGCTACCTTATGCGAGCCGTACGGCATACAAGGAAGGCAGTGTGTCCAGCACTAGGCTTCACTCGCCCATTTTTATCTCCAGGATGTTATCCCAGGTACTCATTTTCAACAGGCTAAGTCGACCTGGGGGCTGAAAAATGCACCTTGATTTTTATGGTGCGGGCCCCAGAATCGAACCTGGGACCTCCAGATTAGTAGCCAGGTGCCATACCCGCTGGTCTACTGAGCCGCCAGTCTGACGGAGTGCAGACCATACTTTTTCGTTGTCGCAGCCCCTTCTCTAGTTCCTAAGACTGTTTAGACATTTTTTTTTAATTCTGTCATTTACTAAAATCGAAAATGAAGAAGACCTCCAAACTACGAGGCTGCGTCACCATGTCGGAAAAATCGGATGGAACGACGGCGACTAGCATGTCTGGAAGAGGGAGCGCTTACAAAGGAAGTGGAGACGACCTTCAGAAATTGGCTACAATCCTGGGACTGTCGAAAATCGAGGATTTGTACCAAGAAAGATTCAGAGTTGACCTGCGCAAGTTGGAACGCATGTTCTTAGGAAATGATGAACTCAATGAACCAACTGAAGAATTCTTTCAGAAGATCATGGAAGAAACACAAACTTGTATTTTCTCACCACCACGATTGAAAATTGGTGTAAAATCAAAGAAAGATCCTAATATTAGAATTGCAGGGCGTAATGAAGGTGTTAAACAGGATAATGTCTGCATTGTACACTGAGAGTAACCGAGTAATTATGAAGCAGGATGTAAGCTATACAGATCATTCACGTATAATTGGACGAGGTGGTGTGAGCATCAAAAGCGTAATGGAAGACACAGGTTGCCACATTCATTTTCCTGACTCAAACCGAAGTAACCCCCCAGAAATGGTGACCAAGTGTTGATCGCCGGTGAAATGGAAGGTGTTGGAAAAAAGGCCATTTTTTAACTGTTAAAAATAAAAGAGAAGAGTCCCCACAAACTACAACAAAATATGAATAAATTTCGCTTGGTGTTAAGCCTTCTTTCACAAAGAACATTATGACTGGTCAATTTTGTCCATTTTAAGGAATACAGACAACAATTCTGTTTTAAACGGCTGTATAATACAAATTATTTGGTAAAATGACCAGAAATTGCAGACGCATGCTAACAATAGATGTAGTACCAATATAAGAAACAAATTCACTATAGTGTTGCTGGCTATGGTCGAGGAAGAGAACTTTTCAGACTTCCCTCGTGCATTGTACAAAATTAAATGACGTTTATTCCTGTATTTGACATAATCTCAAACAGCTAATCTAATTATTCTCCATTAATGCTTTTCTAGTGTACCAAGAAACAGGAGGTCTTTTCTATAGTGAGACGTTTCGTTTTGTTAAGTTATACTTCTTGTGTAATATTTGAACTTCTACATTTTCTTATGTCACTGACGCCAACATTTTTTTAACAAAGCTAATATTTTAAAAAATTGTGGATGTTTGTATTATTACTTCCATGTTCCATAAGGAAATGTGAGTATGGTGATCGCGAAAAAAATTGTGTTCGAGATAAGGGCTGATTGTGATTGTGCTACACTCAAAATATGAAGAAAATAATTTTCCGAAAACTGTCTGTGTGTAGAAGTTTTTCTGTAGCAAACGGTAACTGCCGCAAATTGAAACAGAATCAAAATGTGTTTTGCATATGTGCCTAAGTTGTAGAGGACTCAAGGCCTATTGATTTTGGTGAACATCAATTAAGGGGAAGGGGTAGTTTACCAGCAGCGTTTTATGTTTTAAGAAGAGTGAAATACGTAATTTTGTTAAATAAATTATCCTGAAAAGGAAATCATAATAATTCACTGTAGAAAGGTAGATGAAATATCTATAAATAAAAAGGGTAGTTGAAGGGGGAGCGGTAATTTTCTGTAAATGAAAATAATAGTTGAAGGGAGAGGTGATAATTTTTTATATGTATACTACGTTATCGGCAACAAAGAGTAGTTTGTTGTTAAAATTCCTTCCCGGGCTGTTTGGTAGTGATCCATTGTTTTCTGCAAAACTAGACGTTTCGGCAGTGTCATCGACTTTCATCATCAGTGAAAATCGAGTGCGCTAACGTGAGGTGGTGTACGTTAGTGACTACAGTACTGTAGTTAAGGCTGAAGAAATAAGTAGAAAGAAGTAGTTTCTATGGAAATATTTCATTTCGAAAATGATTTTAAATATAAATCTTAGAACATGGAAGTCATGTATGATTCTCCATACCGATATGTTTTAATGTTGTTGTTTCACTGTGTTATGAGAAACGTCCTAATGCTGTTTCCTAGTCCGTGACGGCGAATTCTGCTTGCTGCGATTATGAGTGGCAAACCCTAAAACAGACGTTCATTAATCTTTTGCTTGCAGCAAAGAAAACAAAGTCCGGCTCGCCGTGGGAACCACCGAGATTTATTGATGTATTTATTGATTGTGACGTAAAACATGTTTTTCTTCGTGTATACACTGAGCGACTTGAAAAATTAAATTTATTTATAGCTTCTTCGCGTTGTTTGTCCCTTATTTTTATTACTGTTAGTTAAGTAACTCGGTATTTCCAGTTTGTGTGGGATGAGTTGGTGGCTTCCCCGTAACTAACATCCCTTTAGGAACAGGACACGCTCGCCCACCCGCTTGTGGCAGCAGACACGGGGGAAATTAAGTTGTTGCTATTTTTGTAAGAGATTTTAATAAACAAGTGAGCGACGTTGTTTCTCAAAGCTGTTGGTTTCGTAATCGCTTGAAAGGTTTTATTTTTGTAAACGTCCGCCCACTTTCAGGAAGGAAAAAATAATTAACGGAATCTTTAATTAATTAATTAACATTTCCAAACATGAGTTCTAAGACTTTCACGACCTGCGTCTCTTTATTGTTAAAATTAAGATCCGTGCTGTTGGCCCGTAGCCTACTATAGTTATCCTTCTGAAAGATGTTGTTCTCAGACGTTTCGGCCTCACCTCTAGGGGGTCGTCTTCAGTGAAAACGGTTTTTAATTCAACTGGCGCGTTGTTCGTCAGTAACCACAGTACTGTGGCAAAGGATATCGGTTGTCTGAAACACTGAAACACCGTTATCGGTTGTATTAAAAAATCATTTTTCACTGAAGATGGTCTCCAGAGGTGAGGCCGAAATGTCTGAGACAACATCTTTCGGAATGATAATTATAGCAGACCCAATAGCCCGGATCTAGCTTTCAGCGATTCCCAAACACGTATCTAGTGAGAGAATGGTTTTAGAAATCATCATCATCATACTTATAAATAAAGTGTCACATCATTATCATCGTCGTCGTCGACAAGATGATAATGTTCTGATCCCAAGCAGAAGGACTAGAGCTGGTCATTTCAGGTGCCAACACTTCGGCTAATCCAGGTGCAACAATGCGGCAGTGATCCAGTCGGTTAAGATGCTCCAACTATTTTCACCGAAATCCTATCGAGTATACTAATAATATACAGCTCCTGCCGTATATCTGCCGTACTTCTTCTGCAATCTTTGAAGATTATATCTCTTTTCGTGCCTGAGAAATCTCATTTCGACCACTCGGATACGACTAGCCTGAGACTTCGTTAAAGTCCAATTCTCAGACTCATAGAGAATTGTGGAAAGGGCCTTCACCCTGTAGAACTTCAGACTTGTTTCTTTACTGACTGATTTCAGAGTCCTGCTGATAGTCCCACACATATGGTTGAACTTACGTAGCTACATCACCATGCCATTGTTTGCCTCGAAAAACACATTGTAAGACACACTATAGCCCAGATCTTCAGGATTAATGACCTCCTCCAGAACGGTACCGGTAATATTCAATCCCTTTGGTTAATAATTCAGTAGTTATTTGGGAATGCGGCAGTCCTCCAACTACAGGTAACATGTTCAAACGGCTAATGTTACAACTACACGTTGAAATCCAATTCTCATCAGACCCACAGAGAAGTGCTGGGACGTCCATCGCCTTTGTAGAGCTCCATTGATACTTCTCTAACTTATTGTAGTAGACAGCAGAGATGGATGACCTGCTCCATTCATTTTAATTCTTATTTATGCGGGACCGGACTCCGGACCCCCCCCCCCCATTAGGATAGAAGAAAAAGTTGACGATTTTTGTTAATCTCTTAATTTTACGGCTGTTTTATTATTTTTGCAGCCGTGTACGCTAATATAGCGGTAACTCTTTTTAAATATACATAGAGGTTGATTACATAGCATTAGCGTATATATTTGAAAAATATATATGGCATATAGAAAAATCAATTCAGTCAATAAGTATCTTGTAAACAATGTTTCAGTAACATGTTTTTTTATTGTGTTATTACCGTTTACTTTAATCAGACTGATTTCAGGATGTTATCACACCTGTCTCACCCACTTTAAAGATAGTAATGTTGATTAGTGTTAACTTGTTTTTTCTTTTGTATAAAGCCGATTCGATCCCGGACACCCTCAAAGGCCAGATTCTAAGTACGCCACTGGCCAACGTCTCGCAAAGACATTGCTTTTGATTTGGTAACAGATATCTCCTGATAGAAACGTCGGTTGGTCAAATTCTAGGGAATGGAAAAACGTCGATCAGAAATCATCGGCGCAGACATGCAGCTCCATCACGTTCTATATACGTCTACACAGGGCAACAGCTTTTAATTAGGGTATTTATTTTAACTCAGATTTCTTAGGGTACGGATACACGAGCGTTTTCCCGGCCGTACACGCACGTGGAGTTTGGAAAAACGCACATGCGTTTGTTTCTCGTACGTGCACGGACGAAAGTGTATCACACAGGCGGATTATAATCAGACAGCGTTGGGACGTCTCAGACGCGCGTCCCTACAGCTGTGTATATAAAGGTTAAAACGCAACTGCACAGAAACGTCCGTGTTTAGTTAAAAAAAAATGATCAGTAGTAAATAAATGTTTATTACGAAAATTTAATACATTACATACTTTTTATAAATATTGACTATATACTTTTTATATATGTCAACAACACTATGGAGACTAAAATTAATTACCATTGTAACAAGCAAATAAACAAATGCTATTTTAGGGGCATCTTTGAACAGTCCGTGTGACCACCCTCGTGCGTGTTGAAACGCAGCAGGTTACGTTTCAATCCGGGAGACCTTGAAAACGGAGCAGAGCTGACGACTCGTGCGTTTTTTCCACGTCCGTGTGACCAATTTCAATGCCGCCTGTGTGTTAAATTCAAAGCGTTTCCCAACCGCACCCGAACGGCCGGGATAAAAACGGTCGTGTAACCGTACACTTAAAGTAATTGGCGGGAAACGTACATTTTAAACAGTTCAAACCTGTTGCTAATTGCTCGTTTTTGTGACAAGATGTCAAGATGCACGGTTGTGATAAAACTGCCGTGATAACATCACGACTTGAGAAACGGAATAAACTCGATACGAATTCGTCGTAGTAGTCGATTGGATTGGAGACACGAGAGGGACTCAGCAAAGGCTTTATTGGATCGGCTTATCATCGCCTCGCCTCGTGACGGATTGGCTGAGCACACAACACGGCAATGTTTCCCGTTGTCTACTCTGTACTCAACACTGAACGAAACGATTATATGCTGATCCCCCCGCACACGCACACGTACACACACACACACACACACACACACACAATATTTCATCTCTTATTTTCCAGTAACTGTTTTATTTTAGTTTTTTGCAATTTTTCTATACGAATTTTAAGAATAGATTTCTTTTAAGAGTTTAATATTTGAAGTTTTATTAGTGTATCTATATATAAAAACTCGAAACATGTTTCACAAAGTATTCTGTATCTTCAAACAAAAAATATTGCAACAATATACAGTATATTTGCTTGTTTCCCCAGGGTAATATATTTGTACGTATAAAATAAATATAAACAGTTGTACATAATTTTAAATGAAGCTCACAGGAACAGACAATTCCTTAAGTTGTTGTACTTGGTTACCGAGAGTACATACACATCTGCGTGTATGTGTGCGTTGCATCACCTGATCGAGAGAGGAGAACAATAGTTACTTAGTGTACCAGTGTATTTGACTTGTTGTAGTGTACTCCAGTCCAAACAGGCAGAAACTACAATTAATAGGGTTACGTAATGCGGAAAAAGTGTTACACCATTATGAAACATTCTACATGTTTCTCGGCTCTTCCAGCAGTAATGTGTGTGTGTGTGTGCGCGCGCGCGCGCGTACTGCTGCTATTGAGATGAAGGACAATATTACGTTACACGCGTCCGAGACTGATCCAGATTTCACCAGTCCGCGCGCTCGGTGTGCAAGGCCGCAATCAATTACGTTTTGGTGTTTTCTAGTACCGTTCTTGACGCGTAGTACGGAATATTCTGATATTTCACCGGGGTATAAATATAGGCAGTCAGCGGCGCTTAGTTCAGTTATTGTCGGCGATTTACACAGTGCGGTTCGAAGTATTGTGGCGAAGTGTTATGTGTGTTATAATTGTGCGGGACAATTGTAATACAATTGTGTTTTACGTTAGTTGACATTTTTATTGCGTGTGAACAATCCTTATTTGATTTGTTGTAAGAGGCTATCTTGTTGATTACAAACTGTTTAATTGTGATAATTAAAGCTGGTGATTAGTGACTTAATTGGTGTCTTGTATTTTGTTTTCCGCTGTACCATACGACTATCAGTATACCGTCGTAACAATACATTTACTGCCATTACTGTACATACAGCAAAGCGAATGATTTCGGTTCGAGACGTGTAAAATGACGCATGTGTAGGTACACTTTGAAGGTAAAGGGTAAACGTATAATCGAACTAGAAATATACTAATTAATTACTCCGTTGATTAATATACGTCACGAGCAATTAATTAATATCTAATTGAAGACAAAAATCTATCGAATTGTGCCTGATTTCATTAGTTTGCACACGAACGTTAATGATGAGTGCGAAAATATGAAAAAAGTAGTGTGTGAGAAACCAACGCACTGACAAAATCTGTACATGTTTGAAATGGTTTCTGACAGTCTTCAACCTGTCGGCTTGCCTCCAGTACATAACCCCCTTCGATTTCGAACGAGAAAACACACTCCGATTATCGTTCACGGGGACGCTATGTCCGATTGCTCAGCTACACAAAACCGACGCGAATCATTCTAAGACGGGGGACGCTCTGTTCAACGGACAACCGACAACAGACTCCGGCACCAGGAACATCTTCGTCGTCATCAACACAACACACACACGCTACGGTAACTCAACAGTAAAAAACAGGTAAAAAATGATTATTTTTTAAAAACAAGTAAATGGGTACTTTTAAATCTCCAAACGCTGTTGCACCAACATAATAATATAGTACAAGTTGAAATAGTACATGTGTTGAAAACAGCTTTGGAGAGAATTTGACTAAAGTGTGCAAAATTGTTACACGAGCATACAGAACACCATATACACATAGACAATAAAAGTTATATTAAAATACTTATTAAAAGTCAAATATTCGCGTGCAAAACCGAGGGTAACAGCTAGCTGTATTTATAATGGTATAAATAAAAGAAGAAATAGATAATTGTACATAGCATAATTACAAAAATTTAAATAATTAATATAATTTAAGTAAAAACTTCTGTTTTTCAAGTAATTTTTCTAGTTAGTTAAAAATGGGTGCACAATAATTAATGTGTATTGAAATAAAATAAACATTTTTTATTCAAATAATACAAATAAACTTTTCAATTTTTTAATAAGTATTTAATTGATATCAGACACCAAAGTATTAAAACAATTTTTTTTTAAAGTTTAAGAAAATTTTTCATATCTGTGGTTATTTTGTTTGTTTGCATATTATGTATGTGTAATTTATAATATGTATTCTACAACCAGTACGCTTAAAAATGCTTCTCGTAAGAGACAAATTTTAATACAGATTTTTTTTAATTTTAAAGAATTTGTTGGCTTTATAAGTCAATGTTTTATTAACATTTAATTCCACGCCACAAAATCTTTCTTCTCTTTTCTCACATCAAATAATTTATTGTGCAGCAGAAGAGACTTAACGTAACAAAAACAGAAATCCCACGACCCAGCTGGTAAGTTATTTGCTAGTTACGTTGAGTACTTCAGATACACAAAATATATAAAAAGTATAATGTTTCATAATATATATTGATAAGTACATATATTAACACACTTGTTGATACAGTTCTATTGATAGATAAATTAATTAATATGTACTACTACTAGTTTGCAATCAAGATGCTTTTTCCTTACTTTCAACATGTTTTGAACATTAGACATTTTTCTCGTCGTCAGCCATTTTTGTTTTTAGTCTTGCTCCATACCTGTGTTTTGGTTAGTTGTTGTTGTTGGCTTTTGGTTTTTCACATTGTGCATACGTGTGGTGTACAATTTTGTTTTTTGAGCGTTTTCAATGTTTAATGTTTTAAAAACTTACAAATAATAAACACGGAACACACAAAAAATAAATACCAGAATAAATAGAAATCGAAACAAAACATAACAGAATTTCATTGTATATATTGTTATGACGGTCTCCTTATGGTTCAGTGGAAAACGAAATACAGACACCAATGAAGTCACTAATTACCAGCTTTAATTATCACAATTAATAATTTGTAATCAACAAGTTATTCAACAAGACTATACTCGTACAATAATTCCAGTTAGATTTGTCCACACGCGATAATAATGTGAAATGATAAAGTTCCACACTAATTATAACACAATAACACTTCACACAATACTTCGACAAACACTCGATCCACTCACTAAGGAAATCGCTCACTGTCCACTGATTGACAAAGCCAGCCTCTGTCCCTTAAATACGTAGCGCACGTGTTCTAGAATCTTTCCATCCTTACTGTATTGCTGACTGCAATGCGTATTTCAAGTGTGCTCTTGAAGAATCTGGAACATACTTAAACACGGCCTTGACTGAGACAATACCTGCTTCACTAAGGAGGGGGGACGAGTGGAAGGACGCGCTTGGTTGATCGAGAGGGTCTCGTTACAGTATGTGTGTGTGGGGGGGGGGAGAGAGAGAGAGAGAGAGATGTACGACAACCTCAGAGTTGTGACCTTGTGACTTCAAAAGAATGGAATATAGTTTTGAAAGATAAAGAAATGAATAGTCAGTGTTAAGACACAAACACTCGTATTGCATCAAATATGTAGCGGCACACAATTGTCGAATACGTAGCGTCACAACGAGTACTAATACTCCTCAAGTAAATAAACTGTAATACCCACAACACAAATAAACAACTTTAACTGCCGCGGTCAAAACGTTAACATTCTGAGAGTTTTGACGTGCAGGTCTACGCGACACTCAGATTGGCCCATTAGTAACCTGTCGTGGAAACTTTTAATACAGGTGTACACGGCGTTGCCACAGATAATATTCAACGACTGCAGCTTATCACCGCCTTCAATGGAGCCAACCCGTCGTGTCGACGTCATTCTGCTGTCTGAGTAGGCCTTTGTTAAAAAAAGATAGTAACAAGACCTAAGGCCACTATTAGTCTGTGCTCTAGACCACTGGTGGCGCAACTCGTGGCAAACGTGGTGGCTCCACCGTATTATGGGGCAAAAATGAATCAGCCACCAGTTGCGCCACCGTTAAATAAATCCTGTTGTTTGCAGCATAGAACTGTAGTTGAGAAAATGGCATCAAGCAAAAGTTTGCTTCTTCTTGCACTTATTATAAAAAAGAGGCGGCAGAGAGCGACATCTGTAGCTCAGTGGTAGAACTAAAATTTGACGTCAGCTCCAAGAATATTTCGCGTGAACACCTGTTAATTTCCAGATACATCTGTCAATTTATTCACTTTTACCAGCTGTTTAAAATTTTTCTGTCTCACTTGTTTTTAAAATGCACAGAATCAAAATCGTGTTGTGATAAATTCTCTGTTAAAAACGTTTTAGCCCCAATGGAAAATCAAAACGAAATTGTAAATCTGTCAGGAGTGCAGCGCCTTCAGGAACAACAGTAAGTGGGGCACACTCGAGTTTAAACTGAAGACGATCCCAGCAGTGGACATCCAAAACGTGCAACAAAAAATGACATTATTGAAAAATTTCATAGGATGTTGGGAGATTGTAGACTGAGGAGTGGATGACGTTGCTGAAATCATAGGAATCTCATATGAGCGTGTGCATCATACTTTAACTCAAGAACTTGGTGTGAAAAAGCGTTGTGCAAGATGGCTGGCACATCTGGAGTTGTTGCATTTTTGGGGTGTCCACTGCAGGGGGGACATCTTCAATGCTCGCACGACCACGTTTAAACTCAAGTGCTTACTTAAAAAGAGTTGGTTTTAAAGTCGAAGCATCTCCGGACACATTTACGATTTCGTTCTGCATTTCCGTTGGCGCTAAACAAATTTTAACAAAGAATCACACCACGATATTTGATTTTGTCCGTTTTTCAAAACAAGCATGACACTCAATTTTAAACAGCTTCCAAACAATGAATAAATTTATAGATAGGTTTGGAAATTAACAGGAGTTCACATAAAATACAAATCTTGCAGCACACGTAAGATTTTAGTTTTACCGCTAAGCCACAGATGTCGCTCCGCGAACTTTTCAACTGACCCTCGTACTTCAAGAGAAGATAGCTTCAAGAGAAGACAGAGGATACTGTATTATACTTGATAAAATTTTTGCTGATGATAATACACTTTTTAATTACTTTAGCATGTCAAAAGCGTAATTTTTCTAACTTTTGTACTATATAAATGGAGACGTTAGTGTTGTTGCTAACACGAGGATGGGAAGAAGATTTTATTTTTTTTTATCTCATTGCTGATGCGCTGACTTAGCGGTACACATCGAATGTTCATTAACAGTTGGCTAAACTGAAATTCTCAAACTCGACTGGCTGAGTTGCGCATCTCTATTAAGCAGGCCAGGTCACCTGTAGCCTTCTGCACACGAATATATCGAGAGTCTAGTGGTAAAACTATCCAAGTTTTAATGATGTATCAAGATGTTTCAAAAATGACATTTTATTATGCATTTCTCTTTTTATTTTTAAGCGTTTTAACAGGTATGTTATCAATAAAAAACTGTATTAATAATAAAAATTAACCTCGTATCTGTGGGGAAAAAGTCAACATCAAGTTGAATGAAAGGAGTCAAAAAGGATTTAGAAAAAATAATATAAACGCAGAAGAAGCAATTGAAAGAAACGTTTTTCGGGCAAAAGTGTTAAAAATGGAAGGAGTCCAGGGTAGGTGAGAGAAAAACGCAGGTTCAAAGTGAACTGAAGACATGAAGAAGAGGCATAGTGAAAATATGAAAGAATATTGGAGAAAAAGAAAAGAACAAGGAATAAAGAACTGAAATTGGTATGTGGTCTTCAGATGGCCGATACAAATAGAAAAGAAATTAACCTTGAAAATCATTTCTATGATTTATCATTGTAATTGAAAACCTATAATTTCAGTTTCCGTAAATTCACATGAATGGATTTGGGTGGATTTACCAATAACCCCACGATATGCAGAATTAAAAACAAATCTTTTACGTTTTTCAGGATTTAAACATATTCTTTTTATCAATAAAAAGCAGTTTCAGCGTTCTATTTCCGACTTTTAATCGATTGTCTCATTTTTGTGTACTTTCATAAAGGACATCATCACCATTATCTTCTTCACGATTTTAGGCTTTAGCGGCACAGTCTACCTTTTCTTAGGTCTACCAACTTTCTTCTGCCTTAGAGTTGTAATCTTTCGCCATCTTCGGTATTCTACTTTCTTCCATTCTATGGATGTGTTGTATCCATTTTCTTCTGTATTTTTTAATCCTTTCATTAACTGCAAAAATATTTAAATCACTTCTTATGGGACATACTTGAAAATAAGGTATACCACAACACCTAGTTCAGGCCATAAAAAGTTTATATAGACACACCGCGATAATCATAGACGACGAAGAAGAATCTATCCCAATTAAAATAAACCAAGGCGTAAGACAAATTGTTGACTGTCACCATTACTTTTTAACGTTTATCTAGATGATTTCCTCAAAAAATGGAAAGAACAATCCCCTGACGATATTAAAAACCACCGAAATAGAAGCTTGAAAACCATTCTCTTTGCTAATGACCAAGCTATATTCGTCTCACTTCAGTAGACGATCTCCAGCGAGCAACACATGTCTTGCATAAAATAGGAAAATAATATAAGTGTAACATATCTAAAGGAAAGACGATCAACATAAAAGATACAAACTCCCGACCCTAGACTGTTAATAGGTTTCTCCGAATATTCAGTTACTTAATTAATTTGCTCTCGATTAAACATTTTAAAGCTAGTTACTTTATAAATTAACCTGGATCTTCAACAACATTATACATCTGAATACGTGTCTGCCGGGCTGAGATTGTCCTGGGCTGATAGGTAGAAGAAGAAAGTTTATTTAAGTATGGGGGAGCGGTCTCAGAAGCGTGGCAGTAATTAGTAAATGTGTATTCTTGTGTAACCAGCATTATCACATCAAACATTACTTCAGGCCTGACTTTGTCTTTGTACTCTCTCACCGGGTCTTATTATCTCAGTATTTTCCTCATTTGCCTCTTCAATACACTTCTTGCATTTTCCTACTTTTTGTTGCTTTGACTCTGCCTTCCGTCCACTTTGCATGATACAAAGCTGATCAAAAATTTCGTGAAATTTTGCAAATTCCTCCGCAACAAGTGTCCGATTAAAAACTGTTTTTATGTGATTTTGATACACATGTTGGTGACGATCGTCTAAAAGTTTAGCCCTATTTGTAGCTCTATTTATAGGTTAGATTTTACAGCTAATTGAGTAAGTCATGATAAGGTGTATTTGAAGATTTTTTGTCATTCTACAATGCAAGATTGAAGAACACGGATTAAATTAGGAACACGGAAGGAATGGATCTCATGGTTTACATGTGTAAACTGTGAGATAAACTGCTCTGCCCTGGTAAACGTGTTCAGAAGGCTTCTGACAAAACTGTTGTGCGCGAACAAGCGGTTTACAAAGATCAAAGACTGGCGTAAGTGAGTTGAAGATCGTGGTTGTCAGCTGAAAATTATGTTTTTGTGTTCCATGAAAATTCATCGCTACGAATAGTGGTAAATTAAGAGTACTATTCGGACAATTTACGCTATTTAATGAAGCTGTTTGTAGGAAACGGCCAGATTTACGAAAGAATCATTTATGAAAATAGCAGGCCGATAATGCGCCTGAACGCACGTCATTGCTAGTTAAGAATTTTGCCAAGCTAGGCAAAAGAAAACGTCATAATAATGACACAGCAACTGCCGTATTCACCAGATGGGTCTCAACGCGATCTTTCCTCCTCCCAATAGTGATAATTTCTACGAAAGGATAACCTTTCGTGACCATTGAAGACGAACATTGTGCCGGGATTTGAAATTTCCCGGCGAGATTTGAAAGGTCGCCCTGTCAGCACAACGCTGACTTGATAAGCATGCCATGACCTTCAACGACGGCGCGATATAGTTAGTCAGCCGCCTCTTCTGTGTGGCCGTGAGGAGACAAAGCCGACTTGATCAAGGTTGCCGCGCTACGGCGATGTAGTTCGGCTACCCGCATCAGCTGTTTCTCAATCCTCAACAAGTTCTTTTTGTGGCATGGTCAGTTAGAAGAACAGGCTGTTCGCTCTCATTTCATCTCAATCCTTTCGACTGAACATTTCGAGGTCTGACGGCGTGGCAAACAATTTGTTCTACTACTATGAGTTCGTAATTTTATAAAGTGCCTCAGATGAGAATCATCACGTTATTCGGTGTTAATTTAATAAGGGGTTATCTGTGTTACCTGGGTTATTCTAATTTAATAATGAGAAGGTGTGCTAATTGTGTATGTGTGTGACTCACACGTTACTTCCGGTATATGAGAACACGTAGCGATTTGCACTTAACTGCTTGAGAGAGTTAAAAAGTAAATGTGAAATGTTAAAGAAGTAAAAGTAAAAGTGAAACTAATTTTAAAGGTAATTTAATCTAAATGTTTTGAATGTTGGACATGTTAATGAAAAGGTAAATGTAAATTTCCAAGCTCGCTCATTGTCACTCTGGCCTCCAGCACATTTTCGCTTCATCTAGGCCAATCGTCTAGTTTTAAATTTTAAGTAAGGGCCGTAACCTTATGGGCCGTTACAACATGAAAATCGCTAAGCGAGCTCAAGGCTGAACCAAAAGTACATCCTTGAAATATTGTGAAGACTGCAAAACGGCTGGCTTAATCGTGTTACATTCGACTGATACTACTTTGAAGAGAGCAGTATGAATGAAAGCATAATTTTTAAAATAAACAAGAACTGCACAAACTTTTTGATAAAACCGCTATGTTTTACATCAAGAGGGCTCAACCTGTAAGACACCATTGGGTAACGCAGTAAGTTGGTATTAGATTTGAATTTATAATTTTCTTAAATCTTCAGGTTTACAACTGCTTATTTCTTAGTTTGCATGATTATTACGAGGGTCAGTTGAAACGTTCGCGGACCGACAACTGTAGCTTAGGGGCAAAACTACAATTTTTCGTATGCTGCAAGATTTTTATTTTATGTAAACTCCTGTTCATTTCCAAATCTACCTATCAATTTATTCATTGTTTAGAAGCTGTTTAAAATTTACGTGTCATGCGTGTTTTGGAAAACGGACAAAATCGAACATTGTGGTGTGATTCACTGTTAATGAAAGTGTAGCGCCAACGGAAATTCAGAAAGAAATTGTAAATGTGTCATGAGACGCTACGACTTCAAAACCAGCGGTTTGTAAATAGACACTTGAGCTTAAACGTGGTCGTACGACCATTGAAGATGACCCACCTTTGCACTGGACGCCCAAAAAATGGAACAACTCCCGTTGTGGCAGCCATCGTGCACATCGCTTTTCACACCAGTTCTTGAGTTAAAGTATAATGCACACGTTCATATGAGATGAATATGATTTCAGCAACGTCATCCACTCCTCAACCTGCGGTCTTCCAACACCCTATGAAATGTTTTCAATAATGACATTTTTTGTAGCACTTTTCGGACGTCCACTGCTGAAATCGTCTTCAGTGTTGTACGACCACGTTTAAACTCGAATGTGCCCCACTTACCGTTCTTTCTGAAGGTGCAGCATCTCCTAAAACATTTACAATTTTGTTTTGATTTTTCATTGGCACTAAAACGTTTCTAAAAGAGATTTCACCACAACACGATGTTTAATTTTGTGCATTTTAAAAACACGCGTGACAGGAAAATTTCAAGCAGCTAGTAAAAAGTGAATAGATTGACAGATGTATCTGGAAATTAACAGGTGTTCACGCGAAATATACGTCTTGCAGCACACGGAAGATTTTAGTTCTATCACTGAGCTATAGATGTCGCTCCGCGAACTTTTCTACTGACCCTCGTATATCATCATCGTCGTCGTCTTCATCGTCAGGGTACAGCCCACACAACACCGATAGCAGTAACGAGTCACGTGCAGTGACAACCTTTGTTATGTCTTTATAAAACAACGGATTACAATAAATACAAGTTTAACAAAATGTTACAGTAATTGAATTGTCGGCAATACGTGGTCCCAAGATTTACCTGGTACAGATGGGTTTTGATCGAGAGCGCTTATCAGGGGGATTGGCCCTGGAAGCGTGCTCAGCGGCGGTAGGACTTTCTATAAAGTGTCCGTATGGTGGCGTTCAGGGACTGGAAACGTAAGGGACTCTCTCATAGTCTGTTTTGATGTTAGATAGTGAGCTTTTTATGACCAGCGCAGTGTTCGGCCCAAGCAAAGATTGAAGCTTTCGCCTATGGGTCTCAGCCAAGTAGCTGCATACAGGAATGCTCACATGGGTCTCCCTAGGCGGGGCGAGTTATATATTTGTTGGCAAAGCAGGGGTAGAAAGACGATTGGTACCGTTCTGCCCCGTTGAGATATTTCTATTTATACACTTTTTAAGGTGCTCGGTGGTCATTTTTGGCCAAACACATCGTTCTCCTTTTTTGGTTGGCTAGACTACCTTAGCACGCCTCAATGCTGGTATCCAGTAATTATTGAGCGCTAAATACTCCTCTTTCTTAACCAGTAAAGTTTCCCGTAGGTTTTCTTCTCAAGTTTTGAGAAGAGGCCTAGGTGTCCGCTCCCTGGGTGAAACCTTGAAACGCCTGGCGCGTAGTTTCTATGGCCGTGTGACCCACAATCCTCCAATCGCCGGACTCGGTAAATACACTCCAACGCCAGGTGAGTCTTGGAAGCGACCTCGTTTGTTAGCCCCGGTGGTATAATCGAACAATCGAGGGTCGCTTCACGCCTTCCCACAAGTAGAAACAAAATAATATAACCAACGTAGTAGAATATAATCAATATTACCACCATACTAGAATTGTAGTAAATATTGGAGAAGGTAAAACTGCACCTATAACAATTAATAGAGATGTTTGATAAGGATGTAGCTTATCTCTCACTTTATTTAATATACATATAGACGATGTTGTGAGACAATGGAAGGAAAAATGAAACCCCGGAATTAAATTGACACCATCCAGTCAGTGTATCAACACATTGTTATTTGTGGATGATTAGATTATTATGTAAAAAACAGAAAAAGGTCTCCAGTTAGCAGTTTTCCACTTGAGCCAAATATGCGAAGAATATAATCTTAGAACATAAACCCAGAAAACAAAAGTTATGACCTTTAGAGGAAAGAATCCGATACGTTTTAAGATAATTATAAACGTAACGGATTCAAACGTAATACATTATATAATATATTTAAACGTGTTATTCGGATTATAAACGTATTTCAATTTTCTAGGGTGCGATGTAACGTATGAGTATGAGTATATAAAAATAAATAGATTTCAAATGCTATGAGGTACTACTATACACAGAACACTCGGAAATAAGACAATGAAAGACACCAAGATAAAACTCTAGTAATGGCAACACCTGTTTTAACGTATAGAAGTGAAACTTGGACGATGTCGAGAAATTATGAACGAAGAATACAAAAAAGTGAAATGAAATTCTTGAGGAAAACCAAACGTTGCACACTTAGAGATCAAATACGAAATGAACATATAAGAACCGAGTTAAATTGTATTCTATGCCCAGCAGAATAATAGAAGGATAAATAAAATGGAGGCAGCATATCGAGAGAATGGAAGATATGAGAAAAGACGTGATATAGGTAGACCAAGATGGCTTCAGTGAAAGCGGAACAGGCTGTAAGCCTATACCTTGACGTCGAGAACAAGAAGATAATATAACTCAAACTGACCCTGTGGCAGGAGTTCATTTGGAAGCTCGGGATACTGCACAATTCGCGCCTCGCGTCAGACTCGCAACCCCCAGTTGCCCTCTTTCGTAACCGTTCCCGATCCGGGTCAAACGCTCCCGGACGATTCTCGATGACCCGCCATGAAACCCCCCTACGAGTTTAAATTCTGTTATTTTCCTTGCGGCTTACCTTCCTTCACCCAGTTTCCCTTACTCTCCTCAAAGACCCCACCTAGCATGCTGAACACGCTGACTACCACAGGTACGGATGCTCTCTGTGTCTCCTTACATTCACCTCAAAGTTTCTGCTTACTTTGTTCGAGACTGGTGATACCTGTCACCTGGATCCGACGCAGTCCCAGTACCACGACGTGAAGCCTTCTCCCCCCCCCCGCGACATTTAGCGAAAATCGCGTTGGCTCTCCACTTTTCCAGATTTATGAACGTGCCAAAAAAAAAGTACCCAGTTATCTTCTGGCAGCCGTTGGGCTCGACCCAGATGCTACAATCTAGCCACGGGTGCAAACACACCGTTGCGCTCCAACAACAAAGTTTAGTGTAATCCTTTGCGGTCGCCGTGCTTATACGGCTTCCTCTGCAACCGATCAAAGTACCGTCGAGTCAATGACAGTACCTGGGTATTTCCAATCAAGACGATACGTTCTTCGCTAGACAGCGCATGTTGTATGGTAATCTGTGTTCCCGCCGCTCAAACTGTCCCCATCATTGGTGTGGAAAAATCGTCTGAAAGCAAACACTATCAAACTAGACTACGGCCTAACGAACCAAAAAACTGGATAGTGAAATGAACAGTCGGACACCAGAGGAATCGATAGTTACAACTTTGATTGCAATTCCGATTAATAAAAGAATAGTATTCAGTTAAATTATTTTCTAGCCTGTTGTGCTGTGGTCCTCTTTTTGTAGATCCAGACGTTTCGACTGCAGCTGCGGCAATCGTCTTCAGTGTTCTGCTCCTCTGGCGACTAAATGATGATGCGACCCCAAACTGTTGTACAGTCATGTTTAGGGTCGTGTCGTCATTCAGTAGCAAGAGAAGCAGAACAGAAGACCACTGAAGATGACTGCCACAGCTGCAGTCGAAACGTTTTTATCTACAAAAAAACAAAACCACGGCCCAACAGCCCGGAAAATAATTTCACTGAAGGTAACTCCGGCCGCGAAAGCTTTAATGTTATGGGGAAAAAAAAAACAGTAGTACAAACTCGTGTGCAAATAATACTTCAAGTTTACGCTTGTCCCAACACTGGGTAAACCGACAACAATAACTGTTATCTGATTGGCACTGTCGCAATAAATAATACAAGTCACTAACCACAGATTCCGGCGCCGCGGCTACAGTAATCACATTACACTGCACCGCAAACGCGCCGAATCTCAAGTCACAACAACAATGGCAACTACCGGTCTTTATGTATACGCTGACGAGTTTGTGACACGATTCTACAACTTTCACCGCGGTCACGCGTCAAACATTCGCGTATTCAAAGAAGGCTGGCAAATACGGGCAACCTGTGCTAGTTTGCTCACCTTGTACACACCATTACCAGACCGTATGAGGTACACGCCACGCGCCTTCCTCACTTATATGTCTTACACTCGTCCCTAGTGAACCGAAACAGGTGTACTTCGTCGTACGAACTGTATAGATTATAATATTGTTACGACGGCCTCACGTATCGTCGTATTGCTCAGTGAAACAAAATACCTACACCAATGAAGTCACTAATTACCAGCTTTAGTCAGTCACAAATAACAATTTGAAATCAACAAGTCACTCTCGAGTCAAATTTGTCCACACCCAATAATAATTCCCACCTTATTACAGTGGCACACTAATTAACACAGTAATCACTTTTCAGTAATCAGCAGCCATCACTTGATCCGCCAGGTGTAGCTGACTTCTAAGCCGGCCGTAGATGCTTACATACATACGTCGCAGAAGTTCCAGAATAATTCTCCATACTCCTGGCGGCATGACGACATAATCTGGGTAGTAACGAGAGCTAGAACAGTCTGGAGATTACGTCAACTCACAACCTTGACGCACAAACGCTGAACAGGCTGGGATAGTTAAGAAACGTGTAGAATGACCCTCACGAATTTTCGAGAGCGCTACGTAATCTTCGTTACACTATCTTAACAATAATGTAAACAATTTGTACCCCCAGTGTTGTACATTTATTTTTAACCTTCCACAAGACAATTATTATTTACAGAACAGGTAGTCTCCCAATACTGAACACGATCTCCTGGACATGGTTCCTGGGTATCTGGAGGAGGCCATTAAAGGACCGTCAAAACTTTGAGAATTTGGAAACGGTACTGGGGGATGACGACACGCTTTCGTGCGTGTGTCTGTGTCTGACGATATCTTATCACTGTTTCATAAAAACTCGTACAAAATTATTGATACAAAATCGAAATTGACCGGCTTTCAAGAGAACATGTCCCCATAAACACGCCAAATGTCACATTAGTGAGAAATTGGTCTGAAATACGTAGAGATTGGGGTAGGGGACGAATAAACACGACCATATGTTTGTGATATGTCAACACGCGCACACACAGAGCACTCAACATTAATTAACACTGTACATCGTTTAGATTATCTTGTAATCTGGCAATCTGTGTAATACACACACTTCGTGATTGTCGAGGACAGGTCTACAGTGCTATTGTTGTGTGCCTGATACGTGTAATCGTCTGTGCGTCAGTGCAAAAAGATACAAACACATTATCAAAGGTTGTCTGTGACCAAACGTGGCCAAAGTAATTAACCTTCAACAAATTAAACCTTTATTATTATTATCGTTAATAGTAAAAACAACTGATTAAATTATTCATAATTTTTATTTGCCACAATAAATAAAAATGTCTTTGAAACTATTCAATAGATGTATAATGATTATTTTATTATTGTATTTACTTTACTCATAAAAAAACAAAAATCATTATTTTATTTTTTAACACGAGTAGTAAACCAAACCAACAAGGCTGTGATTGGACTTAACTATTAAAAAGTTTAATCATATTAATAGTATTCTATTTAATATTAATCACAATAATAATTATTACAATAATCGTTTATTCACAGTAATTGTTTAATTACAAAAATAATAATAATTGTTGTTATTATAATTAATACTACTATTATTTGTTAAATACAGTAAACAAGTGAACTGTATCATTATTAAGCGTTTGTCAACAATAAAGTTTAAAATATTCTTAGACGCTCGTTGTCATTATCTGTTATGAATTGATTGTTGCAGTGACTGATTGTTGGCTCGTCGCCTGTACGGTGTTTGTCGTCTTTCATCGATAGAGCTACAGCAAACGGAGTAATTATAATGCAGCTGTGGTGAACATGTTTAATTAGCAGACAGTTCTGTTGTTTCTCTTTAGACATTATCCACTGTCATATGTGAAGAATATACAGTTCTATGTAAAGAGAAATTAATTGTAACGCAGATAACAAATTGAGAAGTGAGTGTGTCTGTGTTTTCCATTGTTACATCTACAGTTTCTAAAAATTATTCAGTACGATCTACCGACGCTTATGTGAGAAGAGCTCGACGATGGGAAAACTGTACATAGAAAAGACGAGGCTGTGCTGCTGTATCAGTACGGACAACGCGTTATCAGTTGTGCTTCTGGTGGCGGTTTTCTACGTCACAGCCATGTACGTCTTGTTGACAATCGCCCAGCCGCTGCTGACCAGGATCGAAACCAAGACCAATCTGTTGTTGCAGCACAACAAACGACAGACCACTGTAAGGATGTCCATTATAAGTGATCCAGAATCTCGCACGGGAATCGAGTCTGCGGCCGAAATGAAGAGACCCGTTACAGGCGCGTCCGTTGTGTTTACAAAGTTGGCAAACCTGAATAAACCATCTATTAATTTTTATTCTCGTTTCAAACAAAATAACTGAACTTGTTTTGACTGTCGATAAGTGAAAATGGATAAATACAATTATGTTTTATTTATTAAGTGTCTGTCTTATTTCGTATTAACGTTTTCAGTTCTTAATGCAATAAACGTCTGTTTTCATTCACACTCCCACACCCTTTTGCCAGTTTTTCTCATTTTTCTATTTTGACCACATTACAGTCTCCAAAAACTAAACCATTTACTTATTTAACCAATGTCTTGTTGTTAGAAAGCCAAAAAATACCCATATACGTTTACTATAAGTAGATACCATCGCTGTAAAATTAGGCTTGTAATGTCAGCGTCAAACGAGAGTAAAAGGAACGTGCCAACAAACGTAAAAAAAATGTGACAGCTACGTACGTACGTGTTTAAAAAAAAGGCTGAAACATAATTCAAAAAAAATATATATAAAACACTAAACACAAAACTTGTTTCGATTAATTATAATTATGACCGGTGCAAATAGAAATTACCCATCCTTGTCTCTATTTAAGAGTTTGAGCACTCTTCCATTAAGATATATTTTTGTTTATCGAGTTTCAAGAGCTCTTTTTATGAAAGGCTGTCACTTAAAAGGTAGTGATAAATCTACCACAGTACTGTGGTTAACTGGTGAAGATCCGTACCAGTTCACGAGTCGTTTTACACTGAAGATAGCCTCCAGCGGAAAGGCCGAAACGTATGTTCATTGCGGCTGCAGTGTACCACAGTCTAATAGCCCGGTAGTGTTAAAGTTTTATTAGTTTTATTTAGTGAGATTGCAGTCTCATTATTGTGTAGGAGTTCCACGGCCAACTAATGAAGCTTTTAAAAGATACATTGCATTCTGTAAACCAAACCTTTGTAATAAACTCAATCAAATGTATTGCAACTTACCGTCTGCGGCTTCCAGAAACAACGTCTTCACAAAGTTGACATGTTTCGGGACACTTGTCCCATCATCAGAACTTAAAATAATCGTGTATCATTTAAGTTGATACATTTGTCAATTAATTAAAATATTAAAATTCAACATGAAATAAATAATTTAAAACAATACAAATACGTAAATGTGTAAAAGCGAGCGCGAACGTTTAACGATGTACATCGTACGGAGTTTGACCGCGCACTGAATTAGGTTTTGCTCCCACCACGACAATATCGCAAAGCAGTGTCGTACAATACATTTGATTTGAAAAGCAGTTTATCATTTAAAACACGCGGCTTGGTATCAGTATTGTTATATGCTTTATAAATTTCATACTCTTCAAGAGCGTTCAAATATCGCCCTTTCTTACATACGTGAAGGGGTATTAAATTAGTTTTAAAATTTGTGTAATTATGATTCTCGGAAATGAGGTGTTCTGCAATTTTTGACTTGATATTGTCGAAACTGTGAAGGTGTGTAGGCGGCCTATGTTCTGTAAATCTTTTTAAAAAACTACGTCCTGTCTGGCCCACATAAAAGGCGTCACAATCGTCACATATCAATTTGTAAACACCAGTTTTGTATTCAAGGCTGGTAGATCTGCGGACACGAAGATTATTCATAATATTATTAGTGGTTTTGTAAGTGACCTTTATATTGCTGGTTTTATTAAAAATTGACCCAAAAATCGTAGGCATAAGGTATGTGTACGGTGTTGCAATGTATTTGCGTGTTGTATTCTCGCGTGTTTTATGTCCGTTAATGTTTCTATGTTTTTTCTTATGTTTTTGAAGGATGTTGTTCACCATATCGACATCATAACCATTAGCAACTGCAATGTGTTTAATGGTGTCTAATTCCCCACGGTATTCTTTATCACCGAGGGGCAAAGATAAAAGTCTATAAATCATACTGTGGAAGGCAGCCAATTTCTGGGATAAAGGATGAAAGGACTTTGCATGTATTACAATATCAGTCGTTGTGGGTTTTCTATAGATGTTAAATTGTAATTTTTTATTATTGTCCTTGGCAACAGTTAAATCTAGAAAATTCAGTTTACCATTGTTTTTACTTTCAAGTGTGAACCGCATTTTGTCATTGATATTATTCAAATAACTATGTAAATTATCAATTTGCCTTTGTGTACCTTTGTATATTAAAAAGGTATCATCAACATACCTGCCGTAAAATATTATGTTATTCTTGTGTTTGTTATTCGTGAGAATGAATGAATTTTCGAAATAATTCAGGTATATATCTGCAAGAAGACCTGAAAGTGGGGAACCCATTGCTAACCCATTTTTTGGCTGAAATATTGATTATTGTGGGTAAAGTAATTTTGATCAAGAACTAACTCCAAAATGTGCATCAATTCATTTATACTATCAATATCGAATACATGCAAAGTCCTTTCATCCTTTATCCCAGAAATTGGCTGCCTTCCATAGTATGATTTATAGACTTTTATCTTTGCCCCTCGGTGATAAAGAATACCGTGAGGAATTAGACACCATTAAACACATTGCAGTTGCTAATGGTTATGATGTCGATATGGTGAACAACATCCTTCAAAAACATAAGAAAAAACATAGAAACATTAACGGACATAAAACACGCGAGAATACAACACGCAAATACATTGCAACACCGTACACATACCTTATGCCTACGATTTTTGGGTCAATTTTTAATAAAACCAGCAATATAAAGGTCACTTACAAAACCACTAATAATATTATGAATAACCTTCGTGTCCGCAGATCTACCAGCCTTGAACACAAAACTGGTGTTTAAAAATTGATATGTGACGATTGTGACGATTGTGACGCCTTTTATGTGGGCCAGACAGGACGTAGTTTTTTAAAAAGATTTACAGAACATAGGCCGCCTACACACCTTCACAGTTTGGACAATATCAAGTCAAAAATTGCAGAACACCTCATTTCCGAGAATCATAATTACACAAATTTTAAAACTAATTTAATACCCCTTCACGTATGTAAGAAAGGGCGATATTTGAACGCTCTTGAAGAGTATGGAATTTATAAAGCATATAACAATACTGATACCAAGCCGCGTGTTTTAAATGATAAACTGCTTTTCAAAACAAATGTATTGTACGACACTGCTTTGCGATATTGTCGTGGTGGGAGCAAAACCTAATTCAGTGCGCGGTCAAACTCCGTACGATGTACATCGTTAAACGTTCGCGCTCGCTTTTACACATTTACGTATTTGTATTGTTTTAAATTATTTATTTCATGTTGAATTTTAATATTTTAATTAATTGACAAATGTATCAACTTAAATGATACACGATTATTTTAAGTTCTGATGATGGGACAAGTGTCCCGAAACATGTCAACTTTGTGAAGACGTTGTTTCTGGAAGCCGCAGACGGTAAGTTGCAATATATTTGATTGAACAACACGTGGCTTGGTACTAAATATTTGGAATTATTCCTTTTAAACTTTGTAATAAACTTCCAATTTGTATTATTGGTGTAAATAATTTATTTACCTTTTTGAAATATACGAGAAATTGGTTGCTGCCTTTGGGTTGGGTTGTGTCGACGTTATTTTTATATATACTTTTTTGAAACATTTAAAATAGTGGCTTTCGTTAAGTGATGATTATAATTTATTAACATAAATTTGATAACAATTTCCTTACAATTTATTTACAATTATAATTTACTTTTTTTAAGGTTTTATATGGAAATGAAAAATATATGCACAAGCAATTGCTTAGGCTTTTACGACCGGCGCCAACATGGCTAGAATTATTATTAGTCGGGCTGTTGGGTCGTAGTCTACTGTTGTTCAAGAGACACGTTTCGGTTCCACCAGCGGACGCCATCTTCAATGTCGGAAAAACGATTGGCAAGGTGTGCGCCAATTCACCCCAGTACTGACGTACAGATTATGTGTCACCCCTGAGGCAGACTATGTTGTGCTCCTGGGCCAACGAGGCACTTGATGCTGAATGGTTGATGTGCTGCTTTCCAGCTTAGATCGTGCTGATTCGAAAAGTTTATTTAAGGGGGCCTTCTCAATTAGCGACGAGCATAACACTTGGAAATTCGTGCTATGCAATATGCAATACCTGGTGGTGCAACTTTCCTCTATTCCTTGACAAGGTCATCTGTATAGATATTATAAAACGTCGGTGATAAGGTACATCCCTGCCTTAGTCCATGGTTCAATATAACCATTTTCTGAGACGCCAGACGTTTCGGCCGCACACAAAGTCGGCCATCTTCAGTGGACCGGGAACAAAGTGCTACAGCCAGCTAAAGAATAAATATAGAATTGTTAATTTATACAAGATTTTATCTTTATTCTCAATTTATTCTTTAGAGACCTGTACTAATTTGCTTCCACTCCACTGAAAATGGCCACGGTGGGCGCGACCGAAATGTCTGGCGTTTCAGTAAATGGTTATATTGAACCACGGTCCGGTAAACATCTCTAACGACTGTCCTTACTTTTTGGTATTATCTGTTTGAAAGGAAAACATCGTTCATGTGTTGACAATATTTTCACTTTGAAACGTTGGTCCCTTGTATTTAAAGTACTGATAAAGAGATAACAAACTACTGTTCTTTGTAATCAGTCTTTCGGTCTTACGTCCATCAGCTTCACGCTGAATATGGATGCCGCATGAGTGGTCGAAACGTCAGGACTGAACACAGAAACGGACAAACCTGAGAGTTTTAATCTATGTCTCAGGCTTTTACGACCGGCGTCAATTGTGTCACAATATAACTGACTTATCTCTGGGTTATTAAGCCGTGGTCCATTCCTGCGTCTTGTCTGGAGGCCATGTTCATTGTGAGGACGATTTGATAACTGGCACGGTCATCGCCAATTAACCACCGTACTGTGGCTAAATACGTATTTAGACACGTCCCTGTAACGTCGTTGGCCCTCTTCAGCCACAGTACTGTGGTTAACTGGCGAAGACCGTGTCAGTTATTGGATCGTTCTCAAACTGGAGATGGCCTTCAGATGAGAGCATGAAACGTCTGGTCGTAACGACAGGAGTGGACGACGGCCCAATAGTCCTGATATACCGTAAGTCAATTATGCTAACACTGGTAGTCTTAGATAATACCACAATTATCATCTACATCGTTGCACTGACCGAATCTAATGTCTCAGCTGATCAATCTTACGGTATTAATACAGACTAGTGTGGTATTAACGGCAAAAGGAGATGAGAATGTAACTGGGAGGACGCGCTGAGAGCAGCAGAGGGGCGGGGAGGTGGTCCACACGAGACAACGTCCAGATATCCAGACAGAGAAGCGTTAGAATTATGTAAATCCAGTACAACAATGTTGCCATGAAAGAACTTGCTTGCATATTTCAGCCACGTTAAGCACATAAATGTATTTAGACACGTCCCTGTTACGTTGGTGAGGTCTCTCTCTCTCTCTCTCTCTCTCTCTCTCTCTCTCTCTCTCTCTCTCTCCCCCCCCCCCAAACACACAAATACATACATACACCCACGCCTGATCTAATTTAGAGAATTTGAAACACGAATGATTTTGAGCTTATTCCAAACAACAACAAAAAACTTGGACATGTGCAGAACTCAATTTGCCCACACTGTCAAGATGTGAATCCATAAAGACACGTGTTCTTCAATGTTTCCGCTTTACAATATTGATTGACGTCTCGTTGGACACTTGGTGAAACATATTAACACAAAGGTTTTTAAAAATATATAAACACTTGGCACGTTTCGCAGTTTTTATTTAACTCTGACAGCTTTTGAGTTCATTAGGCTTTTCTAAAAGAGAATCAAGGAACAACTAAACTAACAAAGAATGTAAGGGTGGTGAACATGTGTTTAGGGTGTGGTTCGGACATGTGTGGGGTGTGTATGATTGACGGGGTGGAGAAGCTTGTGGCAAGGTAAGTGTCTGTAAAAACTAAGTATAATCGGAAGGCAAAATATAAAAATTAACTAAACTAAATAAAAAGTTTTAATAAAGGGGATACACAGAATTCAGTTTGTTCGTTTGTTAAATTTTTGTTATATTTGATTGATTTTCTAATTTCTAGAATTTCTAATAAAGCCATTTTGTTTTTACCTTTTTGTATGTTGTCCAGTAGGGTTATGTTTTTTGTATCTACGAAGTGGTTGTGTTGTAAGCAATGATCTGTAAAACCTGTATTGGCTGTATTAGTTAAAATCGCTTTCTTATGTTCAGAAATGCGATGTTTCAAAGCACGACCACATTGTCCGATACAAATATCATCGCATTCTGCACAGTGTATTTTATAAACTCCGTTTTTCTCTAGTAGTGAACTTCAAACTTTATAACTCCAAGTTTCCGCTTTAGTGAGGCGCGAGGAAGAATTCAGGCAATATTTCCAGGCCACTGTAGAGTCTAGAGAACAAAAGCTGGCAACTGGTACGCATTGTATGACTTTGCTGCAGCTCGCGCCTGTGGGGAGACAAGAAAGAAGTCTCTATTGGAGCCAATGAGATTTAGCAACTTCAGTTCCCTAACATGCTGCGCATTTAGCACCAGACATAAGTCGCGTCCTCACTTGTGTGCTGAAGAACAGACAAATTTTTCTTCTAAATTGGAAGGTATGTTAAAGTTGGATATCTTCAGAGAATTTCTTGTTTTTTTAGCACGTCTATGAGTTATTTTACGAAAACTGTCAGAATATAATTTATGCACTAAAGAGAGATAAATGTTGTTACGACGGTCTAACTGATCGTCGTATGGTACAGTGGAAAACAAAATACAAGACACCAATGAAGTCACTAATCACCAGCTTTAATTAATCACAAATACAGTTTATAATCAACTTATACAATAATCCGAGCTAAACTTGTTCACACGCAATAATAATGTAAACTAATAAAGTCGCGCACAATTATATCACAATAACACTTCGCCGCAATACTTCGAACATCACTTGAATAAATCGCCACTTAAACAGAACTCTAAGCGGCAGCTGTCGTTGTTTAAATAGATAACACAAGTGTTCCAGAATAATCCATAATACGAGTCAACACTACTCGAAAACACTGGAGCGTAATTGACTGCGACTTTGAACATAGTGCATGACCGGTGAAATCTGGAACAGCCTCGATGGTTGACTCACATTAAGTGTCACGTAATCGTTTTTCTTCGCAAAATAGCAACACGTACGCACACAAACATTACATCTGGGCTCTTCAGGGATACCCGAAAAACATGTTGGATCATAACATGTTGTCATAACAATATCATTCATCCAAAGACGTTGTTCATTAGCGATCGTTATGTAGTGAATCATTAAGGTACTGCTTAAAGCTCCCATCTCAGCTGTTCTGTTATAGATATTCCTTTCGTTGTATATACAGCTTGAGGACTGTCAGTTGTCACTTTAATTTATTTCATTTATTTAAGTTGCAACTAGTTACAAACAGAGCTCATATCTTAATCTTAATCAGCTTCACAACACGGCAGAGGCAAGGTACTGCCTGTTCCGCCTTCAAAAATCCTCCAGCCATCTCTTCCTGGGCCTACACACACACACACCTGTCTCCTGTAGATTTGTACTTCCAGGCTTGTTTCCCCAGTCTGGAATCTGACATTCTTTCTAAGTGTTCATTCGACCGTTGTTTGTAATTTTTTCATTTTTCATTCAAGTTAAAAACTTGTAATTCTTCTCTTATGGCCGCTTTCTTTATACGGTCAAGTTTGAAACACCTTTTAACTCCACTTAAGAACGCCATTTCCAAGGCCTGTATTATACTGCCATGTTTCTTGGTTGTTGTCCATAATTCACACGCATAGGACAAAACAGTGACTGCCATAAATTCGTAAACTTTTAATTTTGTATCTCGACGTACAGTGTTTTTAAAAATACGGTTGATTATCCCACAAATTCTCTGGAACTTACCTAACTTAACATCAACATCATAATTCCTATCATAGCTAATATCGTTTCACAAATAATTAAAGTGGCTCACTTTAACATCTTTTTTATATCCTCATTATTATACTGACATATTAAATATTGTACCACTAAAGTATGTGTAACCTTGTTTTTTTAGTTAGCAATCCGCAGATTGGTTTGTAGCAGTTCTCCACACCGATCTTTTGTGTGGTTTCCGTTTCATCTCCACATAAGAATTACAGCTTACATCCGCAACGATCTGTTTCATGTACTCTAGAGTACTGTTAGTGTTCCAATACTCTGAAGTGTTGCATCTTACTGGAGTACCTGTTTTCCTCTTAGTCTTTTTCCTTCAATATAACCTTTTATTATTGTTTTTATCAAATTCTCGAGACGGATAATATGGTCAATAATTTGAACCCTTAGCTTTACAACATTTTGCCAAAAACTTCTTGTCTCTCCAATTCTAGTCAGAATCTCATCATTACTAACCTTGTCAATCCATCTTACTTTCAGTAACTTCGTATAACACCACATTTCCAGTGTTTCAAGTTCACTCCTTTCCTCTGTTCTAATTGTCAACATCTCACATCCATATAGAGCTATGTTCCACATGTAACTCTTCAGGAACCTCTTTCATGTTTCCAGGGCTATTTCAATAATTTCTATTTACAGTTAAAAGCAACTTTATCCGCTCTTACTTTTTCCGTCTTCATGATTTTATTTTCTGAGTAGGTAAACTCTTTAACATCTTGCATCCGTTTCCCATTCAGCATTATATTTATACTGGACTGTCCAAATATATATAGTCATTATTATCATCTAAAGGCCATGCCTTGTCGAGTTAGACACGTCTCTCTCTCTCTCTCTCTCTCTCTCTCTCTCTCTCTCTCTCTCTCTCTCTCTCCATCATTGTTCTCTTTAAATCGCAGTACGATAGGAAGGTCATCTCTTTCGCTACTCTTGGTCGTCCTCTTGGTTTTTCCCTTATCACCTTTCCTTCAAAAACGTTCCTTACGAACAAAGTAAAACTGCTGGTTGTGTCATAACACGTGCCCGATCAATTTTTGCCTTCTTCTTCCAATCACTTTTAAAAGTAATGTGTCATAGTTTGCTTCTGCGAGGACTTGCTTGTTTCTTTTCTTATCCAGCCACTCGTTCTCGTCGTTCTCGTCCAGACCCACGATCCCAGGTAGCAAACATTTTAAACCTGTTCTAAAAGTGTATTACAAAATGTAATACCTCTTTCTTTTTTTCACTTCTCTTTCTTCTTCCCTATCACAATTATTTTTAATATATGTGTAGTAAGATATGTAAAAATGTGTAAATGACCTCTTTTTATTTATTTATTTTATTTATTTACAATGAATTAAATATTGCCTTTTTTACATTACATCTCGATACTGATCGCTTACTTTGCAACCAGTCTTTGTAGGTTCCTGAGTTTAAGTCTGTCTGGCCCTCAGGCGCTTTAAGCAAGAAACCACTGGTCTAAATATACTAAAAAAAAGCACAAGGAATAACATGTGTTGTCGGCTTACACAAACTGCCGGAGCGTCGATGCTACAGTACGGTAATAATAATATACGTACAGCGACGACATACGACAGGCACAGGTAGACACACGATACAAGCGAAATTGAACTTTATGAATCCCGAGGGTACGATTAGGTGGGCAGGGCCGCCAAATTTATTACCAATTGCTGTCTCTCCCTCGTTCTTGGGTCGTTTCTGTTGCACAAAATGTGAGAACCCACACACGCAGAAGATGTGTGTGTACACTTGGCCACTTTATTTTTCTTATTTCTTTCTAGAAGGAGAAATATGCTTTCAACATATTTTTAATAAAGTTTTATATGTGCTGTAATTTTAACTAATTTCAACCGAAATTCATTTACCCCTGTGTAAAGCAATTCATTAAAAATAACACGATTATTTTGATCGATTTTGGTTAAGCAAGTAACCGTCTTCAAACTAAAAGGAAACGCGATTAAAAATCTGGTCTTCCAAGTGTGAAAGAGTCGTTAATAACGGTTGGGTAGCGTATCATCAGAGTGTTGCGTCAGAATTCCTGATAAAGTTTGTAGGACACACACACACGCATCCTTGTAAATCATGTACTACATACTCTCTCTCTCTCTCTCTCTCTCTCTCTCTCTCTCTCTCTCTCTCTCTCTCTCTCTCTTTTATTATCGGTAAAAAATAATTTGAAAAATAAGATGGCGAATAACCGATTCGTTTTATTATAACTAAACTGGATGTACAATTGTTGAACGCGCAAAGCAAGATCTCAGTATTAACTCGACCGTTTGATATTTGTCTGTCTGTCTATGTGAGGTATTTCTCATGAGAACGTTTGAACGCATCAAGTTATTTCCGTAAAACTTGACAAACGTGTCTATCGTACCCTACAGCACCCTATTGTGTCTGAGACTGATCCTTCTCGAAAATATGAGGGCGGGAGTAAAAAAATGCAAACGAGTCAAAATTGTGAGCAAATCTCAAAAGTCCATGCGGCTTATCAAATTAAAGAAAACTGTAAACACAGTGTAAAAATAGTGTTAATTTATGAAAATTTGTCGATGTCAGGACCCAAAAAAATGGATGAAAGTTTTGACAAAAATGCAAAAACAACTAACATAAAATTTTACCTAACATCTGAATGTAGTGTTAAGATTTAATAGTTTTAAAACTTTGGGAACCCAGAGTACAAAATGAGATAAAAATTTTTTAATTCAACCATGGTGTCAAAATAAAAACAATTATAAACAAAATCCTAATGTTTTTAATTTTTTAAATGTTTTTTTGTATTACTGTGTGGTTTATAATCGTTTTATTAATAAATAAATAGAGCAATCGGGATTTTGTAATTTTCCCATATTTGAAAAGTTATCAAATATTTCCTAATATTCCTCTAATAAGGGAATTAAACAATAATAAATGTACTTGGTTCAAAATAGTGAGCGTGTTCTGCAGCTCACGATGTATACTGGTGTACAGTTGAATAGACCTATACAATAATGTGCGGTACTATCTCTCTCGCTCTCTCTCGCTCTCATTCTTTCTCTCTCTCTCTCTCTCTCTCTCTCTCTCTCTCTCTCTCTCTCTCTCTCTCATTCTTTCTCTGTCTATTTATCTATCTGTCTGTCTATCTATCTCATTCACACAGACACACGCACACGCGCGCACACACACACACACACACGCAAACACACATACTTTTATGATACCTCACATAACATCAAATCAGATTACAATGGTATTACAGCTTGCAGATTAAGTTATCATGACTGCTTTTTAAGTTTTTACACACGTTTTAGTAGTCATACATTTACAAATTCAATCTGTACAATACAAAAACGCGCGCGCGAGCAACTAGGACAACTATACTACACGTGTGCTTGTGTTTCTGTGTGTACCGTACATAAGCTAAGACACATTATTGTTGCCATTAATCATAATTATTAAACAGATTGCCATTAGCGCTATATCAGTACAATGGCACATATCAGTGAACGTTTCCCGGTAAACAGATTAAACTGTAGGCCTATACACGCGCGCCGAACCGGAACAAACTGATAACGGATGAGGCCGCACCGACGTGAACAGTCTGCTTTGCAAAACAATGTGTAACGTTTCATGGGCGTCCATAAACTTCACCTTCTTTACTTTCATTGTTCTTGTTTCACCTGTTTATTCTCCTTCTACTTCTGCACAGCCAGGCTTAGGCATTTTGTCTGTTCCGATTTCAGCTGCTATATTTTCACCACGCTTGAGTTCTTCAAACATTTCATCTCCCTGAATGCTTATAGTCTAACGTTGCTTGCCGCATTCTTCCCACCAGCATCTCTGTACGTGTTGTCTTTGTTTTCTTGGTTACAAGGCCATATCACCCACTCCTGAATGTCGGGTCTCCTCATATAACAATATTCCTGAATGTATCCGTCACGCTACAACCTTTAACTTTCCGCCAAAGGTAGGCCTACTTTTCTCTGACACTTTAATTTATCTTCCTTACTCCTCAGTGGCGTAACTACGGGAGAGGGGATCGGTCTCCCAGAGCTGTTAACAGTTTCAGTGAAATTCCATGATCACTTAAAGTAGGCGTATTTCCAAGCCACTTGGGTGTTAAAATAAGGCTTATAAATAGTTGTATAAATAATTATATGGCAAAAATCTTGATACACCTTGTGCTACTCTAACCTTCAATCTACTGTCATCTCCCCTCCACAGCAAGAATTTCTAGTTACGCCGCTGCTACTTGCCATTGCCCAACTTTCAAACGCGCACATAGGAAAAATAGGTTTTCTGTAGCCTTACAATAGGTCAGCTTTATGTCCTTTCCCTAACCTCTTGTTTAGTGTTCAATGGTGATAGTTACGCTTCATCATCATCATTTTCACAACATGGCATAAGCAAGGTGCTGCCTGCTTAGCCTTCATAAACCCTCCTTCAAAACACCTTTTCACTCCTCTTAAGAACGCCTATTCCGAGGCCTGTATTTTACTGTCTTGTGTTTTGGTTGTTGTCCAAACTTCATGCCTATAGGACAGCACAGGAACTGCCATAACTTTGTGGAACTTTAATTTTATAACTCGAAGTACCTAGTTTCAAAAAATACGGTTCACTGTCCTACAGATCACTTGGAACTTACCTAACTTAACATCAATATCATAATTTCTATCATAGCCAGTATCATTTCCGAGATAATTAAAGTGGCTCATCTGTTCTAGAATTTGACAGAGCCCAATGTCAATGGTATATATTTTGGTAATAATGATAGTCTACATGTATAACAATGAGATACGACAGGCACAGGTAAACATGATACAATCATTATTTTTGTTCTTATTGGTTTCTTGTCTCAAAATACCATTATCTTTGTTTTTATAGTAGAGATTTTCATACTGTATTGTTTGCAAATCTGATATTAAATGTGGTTAAGCTGCGATTTTTTAAAATCTTGACGATTATATTTTCCCCCCGCACAACGTATTTTTGTTTGGGTAGGTCGATCTCAGAAACAACAGAACTCTGTAGGGTAAAGATACGGATACGGAGTATGATTAGAATCCTGTAACAAACGAAATGAGCGAAGTAGATAGTGTACTTACAAACAAATGAGCGAAGTAGATAGTCTACTTACAAACAAATGAGCGAAGTAGATAGTGTACTTACAAACAAATGAGCGAAGTAGATAGTCTACTTACAAACAAATGAGCGAAGTAGATAGTCTACTTACAAACAAATGAGCGAAGTAGATAGTCTACTTACAAACAAATGAGCGAAGTAGATAGTCTACTTACAAACAAATGAGCGAAGTAGATAGTCTACTTACAAACAAATTATATTGTTACGACATTGCACAACATTCTACGTGTTTCTCGGCTATTCTAATGGGACCAGCTGTAATGTTATGTGCGTACGTGATTCTTAACGGACGTTAACGAGATTGTTCCAGGCTCACCGGTCCGCGCACGCTGTGTTCAAGGCCGCAATCGATTCCGCTCTAGTGTGTTCCTGTAGTGCTGACGCGTCCAGACCCACGATCCCAGGTAGCAAACATTTTAAACCTGTTCTAAAAGTGTATTACAAAATGTAATACCTCTTTCTTTTTTTCACTTCTCTTTCTTCTTCCCTATCACAATTATTTTTAATATATGTATAGTAAGATATGTAAAAGTGTGTAAAAGACCTCTTTTTATTTATTTATTTTATTTATTTACAATGAATTAAATATTGCCTTTTTTACATTACATCTCGATATCTGATCGCTTACTTTGCAACCAGTCTTTGCAGGTTCCTGAGTTTAAGTCTGTCTGGCCCTCAGGCGCTTTAAGCAAGAAACCACTGGTCTAAATATACTAAAAAAAAAGCACAAGGAATAACATGTGTTGTCGGCTTACACAAACTGCCGGAGCGCCAATGCTACAGTACGGTAATAATAATATACGTACAGCGACGACATACGACAGGCACAGGTAGACACACGATACAAGCGAAATTGAACTTTATGAATCCCGAGGGTACGATTAGGTGGGCAGGGCCGCCAAATTTATTACCAATTGCTGTCTCTCCCTTGTCCTTGGGTCGTTTCTGTTGCACAAAATGTGAGAACCCACACACGCAGAAGATGTGTGTGTACACTTGGCCACTTTATTTTTCTTATTTCTTTCTAGAAGGGGAAATATGCTTTCAACATATTTTTAATAAAGTTTTATATGTGCTGTAATTTTAACTAATTTCAACCGAAATTCATTTACCCCTGTGGAAAGCAATTCATTAAAAATAACACGATTATTTTGATCGATTTTGGTTAAGCAAGTAACCGTCTTGAAACTAAAAGGAAACGCGATTAAAAATCTGGTCTTCCAAGTGTGAAAGAGTCGTTAATAACGGTTGGGTAGCGTATCATCAGAGTGTTGCGTCAGAATTCCTGATAAAGGTTGTAGGACACACACACACACACGCATCCTTGTAAATCATGTACTACATACTCTCTCTCTCTCTCTCTCTCTCTCTCTCTCTCTCTCTCTCTCTCTCTCTCTCTCTCTCTCTCTCTTTTATTATCGGTAAAAAATAATTTGAAAAATAAGATGGCGAATAACCAATTCGTTTTATTATAACTAAACTGGATGTACAATTGTTGAACGCGCAAAGCAAGATCTCAGTATTAACTCGACCGTTTGATATTTGTCTGTCTGTCTATGTGAGGTATTTCTCATGAGAACGTTTGAACGCACAAGTGATTTCCGTAAAACTTGACAAATGTGTCTATCTTACCCTACAGCACCCTATTGCGTCTGAGACTGATCCTTCTCGAAAATATGAGGGCGTGAGTAAAAAAATGCAAACGAGTCAAAATTGTGAGAAAATCTCAAAAGTCCATGCGGCTTATCAAATTAAAGAAAACTGTAAACACAGTGTAAAAATAGTGTTAATTTATGAAAATTTGTCGATGTCAGGACCCAAAAAAATGGATGAAAGTTTTGACAAAATTGCAAAAACAACTAACATAAAATTTTACCTAACATCTGAATGTAGTGTTAAGATTTAATAGTTTTAAAACTTTGGGAACCCAGAGTACAAAATGAGATAAAAATTTTTTAATTCAACCATGGTGTCAAAATAAAAACAATTATAAACAAAATCCTAATGTTTTTAATTTTTTAAATGTTTTTTTGTATTACTGTATGGTTTATAATCGTTTTATTAATAAATAAATAGAGCAATCGGGATTTTGTAATTTTCCCATATTTGAAAAGTTATCAAATATTTCCTAATATTCCTCTAATAAGGGAATTAAACAATAATAAATGTACTTGGTTCAAAATAGTGAGCGTGTTCTGCAGCTCACGATGTATACTGGTGTACAGTTGAATAGACCTATACAATAATGTGCGGTACTATCTCTCTCGCTCTCTCTCGCTCTCATTCTTTCTCTCTCTCTCTCTCTCTCTCTCTCTCTCTCTCTCTCTCTCTCTCTCATTCTTTCTCTGTCTATTTATCTATCTGTCTGTCTATCTATCTCATTCACACAGACACACGCACACGCGCGCACACACGCACACACACGCAAACACACATACTTTTATGATACCTCACATAACATCAAATCAGATTACAATGGTATTACAGCTTGCAGATTAAGTTATCATGACTGCTTTTTAAGTTTTTACACACGTTTTAGTAGTCATACATTTACAAATTCAATCTGTACAATACAAAAACGCGCGCGCGAGCAACTAGGACAACTATACTACACGTGTGCTTGTGTTTCTGTGTGTACCGTACATAAGCTAAGACACATTATTGTTGCCATTAATCATAATTATTAAACAGATTGCCATTAGCGCTATATCAGTACAATGGCACATATCAGTGAACGTTTCCCGGTAAACAGATTAAACTGTAGGCCTATACACGCGCGCCGAACCGGAACAAACTGATAACGGATGAGGCCGCACCGACGTGAACAGTCTGCTTTGCAAAACAATGTGTAACGTTTCATGGGCGTCCATAAACTTCACCTTCTTTACTTTCATTGTTCTTGTTTCACCTGTTTATTCTCCTTCTACTTCTGCACAGCCAGGCTTAGGCATTTTGTCTGTTCCGATTTCAGCTGCTATATTTTCACCACGCTTGAGTTCTTCAAACATTTCATCTCCCTGAATGCTTATAGTCTAACGTTGCTTGCCGCATTCTTCCCACCAGCATCTCTGTACGTGTTGTCTTTGTTTTCTTGGTTACAAGGCCATATCACCCACTCCTGAATGTCGGGTCTCCTCATATAACAATATTCCTGAATGTATCCGTCACGCTACAACCTTTAACTTTCCGCCAAAGGTAGGCCTACTTTTCTCTGACACTTTAATTTATCTTCCTTACTCCTCAGTGGCGTAACTACGGGAGAGGGGATCGGTCTCCCAGAGCTGTTAACAGTTTCAGTGAAATTCCATGATCACTTAAAGTAGGCGTATTTCCAAGCCACTTGGGTGTTAAAATAAGGCTTATAAATAGTTGTATAAATAATTATATGGCAAAAATCTTGATACACCTTGTGCTACTCTAACCTTCAATCTACTGTCATCTCCCCTCCACAGCAAGAATTTCTAGTTACGCCGCTGCTACTTGCCATTGCCCAACTTTCAAACGCGCACATAGGAAAAATAGGTTTTCTGTAGCCTTACAATAGGTCAGCTTTATGTCCTTTCCCTAACCTCTTGTTTAGTGTTCAATGGTGATAGTTACGCTTCATCATCATCATTTTCACAACATGGCATAAGCAAGGTGCTGCCTGCTTAGCCTTCATAAACCCTCCTTCAAAACACCTTTTCACTCCTCTTAAGAACGCCTATTCCGAGGCCTGTATTTTACTGTCTTGTGTTTTGGTTGTTGTCCAAACTTCATGCCTATAGGACAGCACAGGAACTGCCATAACTTTGTGGAACTTTAATTTTATAACTCGAAGTACCTAGTTTCAAAAAATACGGTTCACTGTCCTACAGATCACTTGGAACTTACCTAACTTAACATCAATATCATAATTTCTATCATAGCCAGTATCATTTCCGAGATAATTAAAGTGGCTCATCTGTTCTAGAATTTGACAGAGCCCAATGTCAATGGTATATATTTTGGTAATAATGATAGTCTACATGTATAACAATGAAATACGACAGGCACAGGTAAACATGATACAATCATTATTTTTGTTCTTATTGGTTTCTTGTCTCAAAATACCATTATCTTTGTTTTTATAGTAGAGATTTTCATACTGTATTGTTTGCAAATCTGATATTAAATGTGGTTAAGCTGCGATTTTTTAAAATCTTGACGATTATATTTTCCCCCCGCACAACGTATTTTTGTTTGGGTAGGTCGATCTCAGAAACAACAGAACTCTGTAGGGTAAAGATACGGATACGGAGTATGATTAGAATCCTGTAACAAACGAAATGAGCGAAGTAGATAGTGTACTTACAAACAAATGAGCGAAGTAGATAGTCTACTTACAAACAAATGAGCGAAGTAGATAGTGTACTTACAAACAAATGAGCGAAGTAGATAGTCTACTTACAAACAAATGAGCGAAGTAGATAGTCTACTTACAAACAAATGAGCGAAGTAGATAGTCTACTTACAAACAAATGAGCGAAGTAGATAGTCTACTTACAAACAAATGAGCGAAGTAGATAGTCTACTTACAAACAAATTATATTGTTACGACATTGCACAACATTCTACGTGTTTCTCGGCTATTCTAATGGGACCAGCTGTAATGTTATGTGCGTACGTGATTCTTAACGGACGTTAACGAGATTGTTCCAGGCTCACCGGTCCGCGCACGCTGTGTTCAAGGCCGCAATCGATTCCGCTCTAGTGTGTTCCTGTAGTGCTGACGCGTCCAGACCCACGATCCCAGGTAGCAAACATTTTAAACCTGTTCTAAAAGTGTATTACAAAATGTAATACCTCTTTCTTTTTTTCACTTCTCTTTCTTCTTCCCTATCACAATTATTTTTAATATATGTATAGTAAGATATGTAAAAGTGTGTAAAAGACCTCTTTTTATTTATTTATTTTATTTATTTACAATGAATTAAATATTGCCTTTTTTACATTACATCTCGATATCTGATCGCTTACTTTGCAACCAGTCTTTGCAGGTTCCTGAGTTTAAGTCTGTCTGGCCCTCAGACGCTTTAAGCAAGAAACCACTGGTCTAAATATACTAAAAAAAAGCACAAGGAATAACATGTGTTGTCGGCTTACACAAACTGCCGGAGTGTCAATGCTACAGTACGGTAATAATAATATACGTACAGCGACGACATACGACAGGCACAGGTAGACACACGATACAAGCGAAATTGAACTTTATGAATCCCGAGGGTACGATTAGGTGGGCAGGGCCGCCAAATTTATTACCAATTGCTGTCTCTCCCTTGTCCTTGGGTCGTTTCTGTTGCACAAAATGTGAGAACCCACACACGCAGAAGATGTGTGTGTACACTTGGCCACTTTATTTTTCTTATTTCTTTCTAGAAGGGGAAATATGGTTTCAACATATTTTTAATAAAGTTTTATATGTGCTGTAATTTTAACTAATTTCAACCGAAATTCATTTACTCCTGTGTAAAGCAATTCATTAAATATAACACGATTATAGTGATCGATTTTGATTAAGCAAGTAACCGTCTTCAAACTAAAAGGAAACGCGATTAAAAATCTGGTCTTCCAAGTGTGAAAGAGTCGTTAATAACGGTTGGGTAGCGTATCATCAGAGTGTTGCGTCAGAATTCCTGATAAAGGTTGTAGGACACACACACGCATCCTTGTAAATCATGTACTACATACTCTCTCTCTCTCTCTCTCTCTCTCTCTCTTTTATTATCGGTAAAAAATAATTTGAAAAATAAGATGGCCAATAACCGATTCGTTTTATTATAACTAAATTGGATGTATAATTGTTGAACGCACAAAGCAAGTTCTCAGTATTAACTCGACCGTTTGACATTTTGTCTGTCTGTTTATGTGAGGTATTTCTCATGAGAACGTTTGAACGCATCAAGTGATTTCCGTAGAACTTGACAAACGTGTCTATCGTACCCTACAGCACCCTACTGTGTCTGAGACTGATCCTTCTCGAAAATATGAGGGCGGGAGTAAAAAAATTCTGGAACACTTGTGCTATCTATTTAAACAACGACAGCTGAGCTCAGCAGTCGGTTTAAGTGACAATTTATTCCAGTGTGGTTCGAGGTATTGTGGCGAAGTAAGTGTTACGTGTTTTTAATTGTGTGAGATTCTGTATGTTGACATTATTATTGCGTGTGAACCATCTTTATTTGATTTGTTGTAAGTGACTATCTTGTTGATTACAAACTGTTTAATTGTGATAATTAAAGCTGGCGAGTAGTGACTTCATTGGTGTCTTGTATTTTGTTTTCCTCTGTACCATACGACGACCAGTAGACCGTCGTAACAATATATAACCTATATTGCAATGAGACAAACATTCAAACTATGTGTGTAAATATATAGTGCATATTTACAATAAGCCTTAATTGGTGTCCTGTGCAAAGGGGTGCGAATGTTATAAGACAATATTGTTATTAGAATGAGTACTGCAAGTTAACGTAGCTTAAGACGATAATAGACAATACAGTGCACTGTAGTGTGAAAGTGAGTAAGTGTTGCGCGCGTAACGAATTGTGTGAAGATAACTAACAGTAAGCCAATTAACAGACACAGTATAAGTCGTTTATATTAGTGTGCTAATATATTATATTGAATATAATAATTGTGCTAATATTGGAATAACTATTAGTAACTAATTATTTTAATATTAAATAAATTGTAATAGTATTTATTCAACTGACAAAGTAATTAGTTATGCAATCACATGCAGTTGAAAACACGCGGTTTGGAAAGGTCTAGAAACGGAAGTTTATATCTACCAACAAGTGGTCGAGTTTCGCGAACAATCTAGATCGTTTCAACATGTAAAATTGACGTCATGTGCGCAGATCTATAAAAGCACGGATGTCCCGTGAGATACGCAGTCTTTCGTGTGGCAGTTTCTTGCAGTGTCTAATAAGGCAGTATTTCATAGTCCTTGGGATCGTTGAGGGAGCGGCTGAATTTAGTTCCACGAAGTCAGGCACGGCGTTCGAGATCTTCAACGACCAATCGCTGTCAATGAGGACTGAATCAGAAGCAACTTTAACGAACTCAATTCCTATGAGGAAACCCTGAGATCGACATTCTGTAAGACTTATAAATAGTTGTATGGGAAAAATCTTGAATACCTCAACATTGAAGCTTATCTTACCTCCCCCCCTTCCAACATCAGTTCTTAGTTACGCCACTGCTACTTCTCAGTGTCCAATTTTTAAACCCGTACATAAGAAAATAAGTTTGCCTCAGCCTTACAATATCTCAGCCTTGTGTCCTTTCCCTAGCCTCTAGCTTTGCGTTATGTGGGGGTAGTTACGCTTACAGTTCAAAATGCGTTGACTTTCTTGTCGACAACTGTATTATACTCATACGCAGTGGCGTGGTGTGGGTACATAACACCTGTTATCGGTTGTGATAGGCCTATTCGAATTTGTATTGTACCAAGTGTTCTTTTTAGACCATTTTCTATCATTCGCTGGAAGCAAAAGAGGGTCCCGGTTCAACGGGATCTGACTCTCATTATACTTACACAGAGTAAATCAGAACACAAATAATCGAATTAAAAATAATAAAGACAAACGGAGAAACACATGACTAAACGAACAAAACACAAATAGGTACGTAGTATCTGCTGCACGTCAGTTCCGAAAACGAAGATAGCTGCTAACTGAGCGTTCTGCCGCTTTATACAGCGGCAACACATTGGGTGGACGAACGTGTCCCCCTCTCCTCAGTTTCTACAGTGACAACTACTACAAGGTCAATGATCATACGCAGTAAAACATTGCCGATGTCTGAGCTGGCAACACAAGACAGTGCAAGCACCCAGCAGTTTGAAATCAACGCTACGCTATTCTTAAATTTCCGTACTAATATTGTTCGGGTTTCAAATTATTCAATAACTAAAGTATTTATTTGGTAATATAATTAATATTATTTTCTCTTATTTCCAGTACTGTTGCCGCCGGCAACAGCGGTTATATGGACGCCACGCTACTGCTCATACGTAACATCGTTTCCAAGGTAATTAATCTGTGTCGCCGTGGAGAACAACGGCCGATGTGAAAGCGTAGGAGCAGGCCCGCGATATCGTCCGGATACTCCAGAAAAGTAAAATTATAAAAAACTTTATAAAATATAAAAATAAATAAATACTCTTTTCAGTTTGCTGTCAATTATTTTAAAATGTATATATTTTCAAACTAATAATTTTTAGATATATGTGTATATGTTTTATATAAAAAAAGAAATAAGAGTAAAATGTATTAATTCACCCAATCAAAATTTATTTATGCAAGTGCAGTCAACTACAAACCTGTTACTTTATATACATATACATATATATTTCCTTTGTAAGTAGTAGTAAGATATAGTAATAGTACAATATAATATAATAATAATAAGATAAAGAATAATTTCTGTGAAACTTACGTCAGGTGAAAATAAACCTACTTGCAGTGTATTTATTTGAATATATTACATATTATATATATATATATATATATATATATATATATATACATACTCTATGTTTTATTGCATCATTGCTATAACGTAATATTAGTTTATGAGGTGCAGACATTGCGAAATTTCATTACAGGGTACGGCCCGGCCACCATATGGACTTGCACGTGTCTCACCAAACCAATTTATTTACATAAACTAATAAAATCAGTATAAATCAATCACTTTGTGTTAGAGCAATATGTGCTCGCTTTGTGAGTATTATCGACAGTCAAAATCGTTTGTGAGACAGAAAGACAGGGAGAGAGAGAGAGAGAGAGAGAGAGAGAGAGAGACAAAATCTGATTTAAATGATGACGCACTCTGACCAAACGTACACACTTACCAATTCAGTTTCGTCCACAACGTGCCGGCAGCCACTACAAACGTGTATAGAGGGAAATTGTCCAGAGAGTTATAGTGCTATAGAACAGTTTCCGGAACACAACTACAATATGTGCTGAGTAACTGTGAACTGCAAGGTGGAATGTTTCAGTGTGACCACTTTATGCAATTGTTATTTGTAGATTTTTTTAAACTAAAAGGTTAAGTGTTATTATTTCATTTCGCTTGTGTTAAACAGAAGAGACATTAAATATTTTTTGAAGATAACACACAATGATTTCATGTTTTTGTAGAAAACATACGCATAATTAGAAAAAGGTTAGTCGCCGGATTGTTTATAGTGAGAGGTTTCCTTTGTGAGAAATTGTTAATTCAACTGAATTTAAAAGATAGAAACAAAACATGGTGAGCCTATTTACAGAATAAACTAAAATATTCAACTGTGTTGTGTGGTTTGATTTAAATAAATCAGTTCTTTAGTTGAGCTCTGATTACACAGAAAACTACTGATTTAAAATTTTCAAGTTGTAATAATATATAAAACCGATAAATATTATTTAAAAGTATAAATTTGTAATAATCGCCATTGTTTGCGATTCATTGAATGAGTAGGATTTGTTGCATGCAGCTCATGGCTAAAATAAACCGAGCAATGATTATTTACTGTGAAAAATAGTTATTATATGCATTATTAAAATCACCACTTATTTTAATATAGAGTTAAATAACACTAACTATATTGAGTATGACTAAATATATAGTATAATAAATATATTATTAGGTAATTGTAATAAAATTAATGTTAATTATCAATAAGCGTGTAAAACTTGGTTGTTGTTTTTAAATATAAATTAATAAATTTAATATATATATAAATATAATATTAATTTAAATATTGTTTTTTGTGATTAAAGTACAGAAATTACTGGGTGCAATTTCAGTGGCGACAAGTCGACAAATACAAGATTATCGCTGTTAGTGCGATAACTGGGATTGTTATATTAAGAAGCTGTGCGGTTGAATTAAACATCTAATCTTTATTTCTTATTAATTTTCTAAAGACATTATTTATATATCACGTTATTGTGGTTAGACATTTACAATATATATATAAACAAACTTTTTAACGTAGTGTGTTCCTCTTGGTATTTTTTTAACATGCTGTGTTCCCCTTGGTATTTGTTTTAACGTGCTGTGTTTTATGATTTATTAACTATCGTGCACATCGTTATAACAAAGGTGCACATCAATTGAAACAACTTATAAAGCATTGCGTTTACATCACAATGGTTCTGACCAAGTGCTCTGCGTTAACAAAAAGACACAATATCATGTGGTTGCTCATTGTCGCCAATTTAACGTTAACTGTAATGTTCATCTGTGTGGTCACTGTTTACACATATGCCCTACGGTACGACTACAACCAACTGCAAAGTCAACTTCAAAACCAACACACACAGGCTGCTGCGTGGTTCACGGTAGCAGGTATCGGTACCACGGACACGACTGGTACTGAAATAGTACGAATGGGAAACACTACTTTGAGTATCGAATCAACGTCACAACAAAGAGACAGCACGTCGGACAACGAAATAACGTCACCAGTGGCCAAAAGCAGTGTTGACGTTAACGATGCAGCAACTCACCAGACAAATTTTATTCTATATATTACGTCATCGGTGACCGGAAATAGTTATGAAAGTAATGAACCACAGAATACTACAGCGACGGACATGACAGCGAGAATCGAATCTACAACCATAAATTTGTCAGATCAGAAAACGGTTATAAAGTATTCAGACGTCTTGATACCCAAAAGTAACTGGAGTTCCAGAGCTGATACCCCGGACTGTCCAACAAAGTTAACTCGTCCAATAACCAAAGTCTACGTAAGCGAAACGACCAAAAGCAATTGTTACGATTATGACTCGTGCAAAAGTCAATTGTCGGAAATTCAGAGACTCGACCTGTTGACACAGTTGGACATACAGTACAATTTCTTAATCGGTGGAAACGGAATGATCTTCGAAGGTCAGTCGTGGCGGTGCAAGGTGGGTAACAAAGCCACGGACAGCGCTGCGATTTGGGTGGCACTGATCGGCAAAAGTATCGACCCGGTGTACCCTACGGACGGAGTCAACAGCCTCCAATTCAGGTCGCTGCAACTGTTGATCACGTCAAACCTTATCAACGACAACGTTGCATGGGATTATCAGTTACTGCCACGGTGTTGTATACTGTCGGGTACAAATCCCGGCAAACCGGTGTACGACGGACTGGCAACGTTGCGCAACTTCTACGGCGAGAAATGCGTTGGCAAAAGTCAGTGCACGTACAAGACGCGTTAGAATCGTACTGTTTTGTCGATGCATATTGGTCGTTGGGGGAGGGGGGGCACTGAAAACAGGCAATGGGCCAAGCGCAAAATTTGTGACGCCGAAAAAATCATGAACAGAAATAAAAAATCAGATCGGAAATTAGCTGATGATCAGATGAAAAAACTGATGATGAGCTGTGAGGCTTGAAATCGGAAATCGCACTTTTTTTCTGTAGAGCTGTGCAACAGTGTTATTTCTGTTTGTGATTATAACATAATTTCTCTTCTTCTTCTTCTTCTTCTTCTTCCTCTTCTTCTTCTTCTTCTTCTTCTTCTTCTTCTTCTTCTTCTTCTTCTTCTTCCTCTTCTTCTTCTTCTTCTTCTTCTTCTCCTTCTTCTCCTTCTCCTTCTCTTTCATCATCATCATCATCTTCTTCTTCTTCTTCTTCTTCTTCTTCTTATTCTTCTTCTTCTTCTTCTTCTTCTTCTTCTTCACTTCAAAGATTAGGCTTGCGTACTGTTCCGTCTTCACAGTCACTGTTTTCTTGGTCTGCCTCTATCTCGTTCTCCAAGAAGCTTACCGTGGATTATCTTTTTTTGTATTCTCCAGTCACGTATTCTGTTTATGTGTTGTAACCAGTTTTCTTTATTTTGTTTAATTTTATTGTTTATCGAGTATATATTGTAGCATGACAGATTATCCACATTATTCTAATTTAAAAAATGATAATATATATAAAATAAAAATAAAATGACTTCAATGAAAACCACTATAAAAATTAGTCAAGGACCACAAAGTAGTGAAATAATAGTTACGAGAGATAAAATAATTAAAATCAATCATGCAATATATACAAGAAATTATAGAAAAATAATGATAGGCCAATGTATAAAGTAATTAGACCCAGGTAGTATAGGACCAGGTCAGGAAATGCCCAATATAGACAAACATCCAAAATAAAGGAACAACTATTAGAGAAACAACCATAAGTAATAAATTTAAAAGCCCCAAAAAAACCTGAAACTAAATGAGAAAAGTATAATGCAATAAAATAAGAGTAAATGTGAATTAGGTGTAAGTGAAGGTTCTAGAATAAATGTAAAAATGTACCAGTGCAATTTAATCTTATAATAAAAAGCGAATCCGGATGATCTAATATAAGTGATATTCTTTATCATGTAATACCAGACAAAATGAGAAAAAATGATATAAAAATATACAATACATAAGTGGAGTGATCAAGGGTAAATCCCTAAAATAAAACAAAAACAGCAAGGACTGCATGAAAATTAATTTTAAGAAATATTTTAGTTGATGAAAAAACAGATGTGTTTTGTTTACATTAATAGTTCATTGAACTCGAGGCTTAAATGTTTGAGAATGGATATAATTTTTTGTTGTTGTTATAAAATATTTATTATGTTTAATGATTTTAATTAATAATAAACCTTACTGTAATTAGAGGAGTGTAACTTAGTTAAGATTTTATAAGAATAATATGTCAGAGAGGGTATTAGCAAGCTGGAATTAAACATTGTAAATGAACTAACATAAATTGTAGGCCAAATGGTAAATCACACAAACCTTGTAATTAGTAAATAAAATAAAGGAAATTAATTAAATTGAAGAAAATTATATAATGTAAATCAATTACTGTATATTATAACTGTAACAATACTTTGTAAAGGTATTGAAAAAATGTATAAGATATTATTAGAAAAAATGCAAGTGTAATAACACTGGAATCTAAGAGGAAAGCCTGAATTAAAGATAATATGTGAATTAGTTAACCAAATCATAAAATTACAAAGTATTAAAGAAAAATAACCATTTTAATTCAATCAGTGATCTTGTTCAATGATAACTAGAACATAATAGAAATTGTAAACCATTTGAGGTGAATTAAAGCCTACATTCAAATATACTGTAAAGGTGATTTTTTTGAGTTAAAAATACTATAAAGTATATCATGTTTGATATTAAATAACGCAGAATTAAATAAAGAAATTGATTGTGTAATTAGTATTTAATGAAATTAAGTAATAAGCAAAATGTAATTAATAATATAATGTAAAAGTCAATTATTTAGGCGGAAATGTCATCTGGTTAAAACGATGTAGATTTTAATATTAAATCGGCCAGGACCTATTGTATGGAGGAAAAAGATAGTTAGTTGATTGTTACCCGTAGAGACGTACACTTCGAAACGAGCTCACGAAAATGAATCCATTTAAAAAAGAGAGAAGATAAATTTTGAATATAACCAAACCTATAAAAATTAAAACAGAGAAGTGTAAAAATACGATTAATGAATACTGAGTTAACATGGAATAAACCAAATTAAGTGATTTATGAAGATTTGAAGTCGTAATCCAGATAATAGAACTATATAAACGTGGATACAAAATTGTATCGACACAGAATTGGACATTGTAAAACCTACCAACCATTGGAACAAAAACACATTGAAAACACTGATTGCAACGCAGAACAACTGACCACTACTCCTGAATAATTCCATGGTGATGAAGAGTAATTAACCACTACTACTTGGAAGAAGAATACACCAATAACCAACTTTTATTTGGAAAAATTCTGCAGTGAAGGCGTTTCGTTTACATTCAGCACGGGGCGACCATTTTGGACTAGTCCCAGAATTTTTTGCGAGTACGGCAGAGCATCATACAGCGTGTGGGTTCGAGCAATTTAATTTGTTAACATTTATATTTAAAATAATATTACTATTTTTTTGTATAACTAAGAAGTTTTTTCTGTAAGCATTATACTTTTCAGCTTTGCCTTTCTCTGACTATTATAAAATAACAGCTAAAAGAACCTGTAATTTAACTTTAATAATTTATATAATCAAACCAATCGCCCTGAGAAACGAGTTTGTGTTTTGTCGATTAACTAATCGATTCAAAATCGATTAGTCTCAATAATGTTAATAAATTCATTGAATATTATAATTTTGAGTTACATTTATTGGTAAAAATTTAGATAGTAGAATTTTAGATAAGATTTGACACCTGGACTCCAAGAAAGAAGGAAATAACCTTACCGAAGGAGTCACCTCATAGAATAAACCAAGACCGCTAATCGATTATCACTGGAGACAATCTAGTTAACGCGGAAAAATCACTCTGGTTATTCTAAGCTATTAAATTAATTAAATTAATAATTAAAAGAAATAAAAATACATAACCACATAACAAATAATTAAATAATTAATTAAATAAATAAACAAATAAAATATTTTCATACACAATTTTTTTTATTACAATATTTTTTTGTTGTAACTCAGAAACCACAAAAATTACATATTGTTACAAAATTGGTGAGCCCAACAGTGGGGCTGAAGATTAATACTGAGGAGGAAAATTTTGATTTAATAAATAAATAATCCCCATTAATTGCAATAAGGCAAATTTTGAATTTGTTACAATATATTCAGCTCTTGCCTTATGTCTGCATTTCTTATGTAATCTATTGGGTTGCATTCTTTGACTCTCACTACCACGATTTTCTGAATTCAATATTCTGGAAAAATCATTACCATCGTATCCAACTTTGGTTTAGATATTTCGTCTGTGCAAATTTAAAAAAAAACAGACAGTTTCCGATCTATCTACCTCATCCTACCGCGGCGAACATTATTTCTTCCTTGGAACTCGAAGCGGTGTTTCCAAAAGATGATGTCAAACTTTGTAAAATGATTCTACTCATTAAACTAAAAGGAAAATGTCCAATAAATATATCGGCACCTTTATTCTAATACCACGTATGAGACAAAATCAACATTTTACAGGGGAAAGGAAAAACTGGTGTTTTCAGCCTTGCTTATACGAGTATATATTCCAACACTTTTTGCTACAATCTATTTCTTGATGTATATAATATATTTAAAATGTATATTTACCAATGGGTGTATTTATTAATGTATCTTCGATGTTGAGTGCTTTGAAAATTGCATCATGTTTTGTATTGATTTGTATTTGTTCACCACAATCACACACAATAATGACAATTTAAAAAACTATAAACCAACGGGAAACCATAACAACAGCCAACCAGCACACAGGTACTCCACAAGATTCAAAATTAGGAAGGCTGATGATGGGAACACTAAGGGAAACATGTTCCAAATAAGGGAAAAATTACGTCTTGAAAGTAAATATAAATTTTAAATATTATATATATATATATATATATATATATATATTTATATTCAATTATCCGGCAGTTGTCTCAATAAGGTACTACTGCGATAACATTTACAATAAAATTATCCTAAAAAATATTTTAACTATATGTTAAAATCACATATGTAGTATTAGGCTATAATATTATAATGCAGTAAAGACAAAATTTTGATTCTGATACGTGTTTCAATTAACTGTGTATAACACACGATGCATTTTTTCTGATACGGAGTATTAAGTCACTATATACGGAATGTCAAACAACAGATCAAGGTACATTGAATTTCACTAAAAAACTCTCATAGGCCTAGGTGGTATTAAAATGAAAGTTCAAATATGTTAAAAAAATGCTTTGTTTTCCGTCTATATGTCTGTACTTATGTCTTTACATAAAACACGTTAATTATTCCTAGACGAAGATGTAGAGTTGAAATACGGTATAAAATGGAAGTTACTGTTTTTTATAAGTAGTAAAGAAACCAAAGTCATCATCATCATCATCTTAAATTGTTAAACCAAGGATGGTTGCTCCGGCCTCCAACAGGCAAAGATCACGGCTGGTCACTCCAAAGGTTCCTCAGACCTCCCACACCTCTCTGTGCCTTCGGCTTATAGTTCTATTGTTGTTTGGGGATGCGGCAGTCATCCATTCGGCAAAGATATTTCCACGAATTCAGCCGATACTGGGCAATCCTGTCGATTACTCTCATTATATTCAGTTCCTGCCGTATATCTGTGTTTCTTCTATGATCATGGAGAGTAAACCTCCACGTGCCTGAGAAATCTCATTCCATTCGCTTGGATGCCTGGCCAACTAACTTTTTGTTAGAGTTCAATTCTTAGATCCATAAAAAAGTTTTGGAAAGTCCATCATCTTGTAGAATTTTATGTGTGTTTCTTTACTTGCTGACTTAAGAGTTCGCCTGATGGTCCCGCACAGAAGGTTGACTTATGCAACGTATTCACAACGTCGTTGCTTGCATTAAAAGACACACTGTAGCCCAGGTATTCAAAATCGCTAACTTGTTCCGGGACAGTACCATCTATAACAATTTTTGCCCGTACGGGATCAGTTCCACGAAAAGCCATCACCTTGGTCTTAAGTGTGCATATTTGCAATCCAGAGTCTTTGCAGATTCGATTTAGCAAATCTGCAACCTGTTTCCCGAGTCCGACAGAATAGCTTGATCACCCGCAAACAACAAAGTGTCAATTGCAGAGTCTTTGGAGTATTATCTTAAACATTTTCAGAATGGCGGATGATTAAAAGATTTAATTCCAAATTTTACAAAAAATGTATTATTTAAAACAAAACACGATTGATTATGTAATCAATTATCCTCTCCATTATCAATATAACGATACTCTGACCCAATACCCTATTATCAATAACGATGCGCCATTATCAACATAACAATTTGTATTTATGAGATTTTTATTAATAATGACCGAGATATTATATTTCGTATATAACAGAACATGCCAAACAGGCCAACGTTTTCTTATCAAAAATAAATCCAGTATCTCCGTCAATATTTTATTCGAATTCTATAAAGAAGGTACAATTGGATTAGGAATAAAACGGCTAATTTTGTATGTGATAAGACAGTTGTTGTTATAATTACTTGTTCTTGTAAACTGTACAACTCTCAATTTACAAGCTGCTATTTTGAAAATTTTTAAGATAACATTTTGGTATATTTACTGCTTATAAACATAGGTACTCTTACTTTGTGTAGCGAATTTCCTTCACTCCACATCTTTTTGCCTTAAGCAATATTTTTTGTAGATAATAACACAGACAATACAGAGTGTTACAAACGTATGTTCCATAACTTTAGGAAATTATCAAACACTAAAAAAACAAAGAAAAACTTCCTATAAACATATGTCCTATACTGCTTCGTTTTCCGTCTATCTGTCTGTATGTGTTTTCTACAACAAAATTAATATCTCAAGAACAAATTAAGGCAAAAATTTAAATTAGGCGTGCTTATTTATATAACGGGTATACATAATTATTAAACATTTTATTTCGTTATGGTTATTCATTTCAAAATGGCGGCCGTTTAAAATGTTTGATGCCAAATTTCATGAAAACCGGTTTGTTTTTCGAAATTCCATAAGAATAATAAAAGATACGGTTGTTACGCAGAATCCATTAATGTGTCATTAATGTGCCCATTAATGTGTCCATTAATTCATTAGAATTAGGCCATAAATAATGGAAAATCAACATTTTATCAACACGGGTATTAGTGATTTCATACACTTACAATTGACTGCATATTACATGTTCTTGTTTTTATTTGCATTGTTGGTTAAGGTCATTTACCCACGTTTGAGTAACTTAAATGTTCTGACAGAAGGTCTTAAAAGATTAAAGTAGACCATGTAGCATTTTTATGGGGGATAAGTTTGGTTACGATAAAATGTCTAATAACATCTAATTTCCATTGTAAATTAAAAGGTGTGTTCCAGTGAAAATAATGTGTTTTTTTCTCTGTGTATGTGGCTAGTAAATAGACACCTGATTAAAATTAATTTGGAAAATAAAGCTTAAAATAAAAGAACTCTACTTTTTAACACAAAATTTATTTCAGCAAACATCAAACCAAAGCCAGACTAGCTTTATGTTACAAAACCTAAGGAAGGTCTGTGTGTGTGTGTGTGTGTGTGTGTGTGTGTGTGTGTGTGTGTGTGTGTGTGTGTGTGTGTGTGTGTGTGTGTGTGTGTGTGTGTGTGTGTGTGTGTGTGTGTGTGTGTGTGTGTGTGTGTGTGTGTGTGTGTGTGTGTGTGTGTGTGTGTGTGTGTGTGTGTGTGTGTGTGTGTGTGTGTCCTGAATTCTGAGAATTTGATGATGAATATTATTATGCTGATGCTGTGTTCTCTGTCTCTACGGGTTGTTGTTTGTGATGCTCCATAGTTACTCCATATGTCTTGGTGTGTGTGGTAAAGTGTGTGTGTGGTCCTGATCGATCTGAAAACCTGCAGCGTGACATTGTGTAGATTTCTTGAGTCTGAGACCGGCCCAAAATTGCTGGTGGTATTTATACTGGACGGTGATCTGACAGGTCCAGGACTGTTTTCGACCTGTTAGATATTGTCAGTTCGTGCAAAGCGTCCTTTTAATTACAAATCACTTTTTGGTTCATTTTCGCGATTACGTCAACATACTCGTAGCATGAGCGATATCATTGTTTGTGTATTTTTTTTCTGGTCACTCACATATACCACACTTATTAATTATTTTTTAATTACACTAGTAATTAACATTAAACTAGTTAGCGTCTTTATTATTGCACATTTTTGCAATAATTTTATATCACCATACTCTTTAAAAACTCCTTAATGTAATGGTGTCTATATAATTGGGGTAAGTCTTTGTTCACAGGTATAAACGTATTAATTAGTTTATTTTAATCCGGTTAAAACCTGATTATTGACAAACCAACAATTCGTACGTGTCACCCCTTCTCGTTGTTCAATGCAGGTCGGAACTGGCATACACACACATACACACAAACGTTGTATTTAACACTACCGAAGCAGGTGTCACTTTCGACACGCTACAGCTTGTACTCTCCCGCACAAAATTATTTAAAACTGTTCGTCGTATTCTTTTTACACTAATTATTTACAAAACATACCGCCTTGGGGAAATATGCAAATATATGTATTGTTGCAATACACACACACACACACACAGACGGAAAACCAAACATTTTTCAAAATATGTTTATTAGACATTTTCCTTCCAGTTAATGAGTAAAAATATTCCCTGAAATTTGACACCATCTTCTGGAAACTCCCTGCATATCCCGAGGAATTTTTATTAGGGAATTTAGCGATTTATATTACAAAGCTCAGCATCCGATCGATCTTCCGACATTTTTAGAACACGTTTACGCCAGTTTGTCCTGTATTATTACTCTAATTAGTATTATTACTGTATTATTACTCTAGTTCTCTGTAACGCTCTTAACACTCCCCCCCCCCCAGATCCTTCACTGATGTCAGTAAGTAGTCTTTTGTACAATACATGTTTTTTTTACGACAAACATACTATGTATGACGAAACCACATTAATATGCCATCTGTGTGGCAGCATGATACACTATTGAAAGTTCTAAACATTATTTGCCGGGTTGTCAGGCTGTGGCCCATTGTTTGTGTCCATCTTCCCAACACTGAAGATTGGCTCCGATGGTGGGACAAAAACGTCTGTACACACAAATGATGGACCACACGGCCTAACAACCCTGATGATGGACCACACGACCCAACAACCCTGCAAATAATGTTTCCAGCTTTGTTGAAGTCGGCCGTGAAAGTCCTAGAAACTTACAGAAAGTCTGCTATTTAAAAGGTCTACAATTAATTTAGACGCGTTTCGACTTGACTGGACTTACAATTACAGTTGAATGTAGCCTACAGAATATTCATTACTGTAGCTGTAACAACTGAATCGATAGAAAGATTCTTCGGCAAAAATAGATTAGTTGAGAACTATTTAAGATCATAAGAATGTCAGAAGAAAATTCTGTTTTTTTTTTTAATCAAGCGTGTTCAAACCAGATGGTTCATCATCACCATCATCATCAATCCTAAGGATTATGCTTATCCTGAACCTGTTCCGGGACCAACTTCGCTCTCGGCCGTCCTACATCTCTCTCCCCCGCCAGTTTATATTCCACTGCTAGCACTGGAATCCTGTCACCCGCCATTCTTCCCAAATTCTTCCCAACACCACCTTCTTTTGTTGCTCCTTACCTGTTCCAACAATGGGTCGACCGCCAGTTCCGTCCTTAAATCCACATTCTTCTTTCTATCAAGAATGGTAACAGGCCAGAATAGTCGTCATACATTTCAAAATCAATAAATATAAATTACTATATTTTTACATTTAACTTTGATATATTCATCTATTTCTATTTTTTCATATGCTTCTGCTCAATCAGAGTTACTAAAAACGTAATATTATTTTATTTTCTGAAATTGCTTTCTGTTAAATATAATAATATATGTTATTTATATCGTATTTTGTGCATTTCTATCAACCAGTGTTACAAAAACGTTTTTTAAAAATCGTTTTGTGAATATTGTCTTTTGTTGAATATTGTATTTTAAGCACACTGTATTGTACTATGTTTAATATATATGTAAATAAAAAGGTTACAGATAAAAAATTTTCAGTAAGTATTTTTAATTTACCTGTTTTTTTTTTACTGAAATCCAATGACAGATTCTATCAAAATTATTACACACGTAGGGGAAAATTAAACATTTAAATTTTTTCAAGAGTCATGAATTTAAATTGGTTAGTCCGTTTGTAGACAGATTTTGGGCACTCATCTAAGCTATGACTCCATTAGGATCAGTATATGAGGAACTGGATCTTGTGTTACATGGGGATCTTGTGTGGTGATGGGGGCAGGTAGAAGAGACGCTATAAAACTGTTCGCTAAGATCTTTTTAATGCTCCGTTTTATAGCAAGCCTATTATTGTTCACCCGAGCAACAGTCTGCCTCCACACGTATCACTATTCTCCGAACAGTATGTTTTTACTCGGTGCTTTATGAGTTAGGGATAAAGCATAAGAGTCAATATTAAATTGATATGATAATAGCAGCATTTTGTGAGTGCTACAAGCGATAACAATGTGTGTGTGTGTGTGCGTGCGTGTGTGTGTGTGTGTGTGCGCGCGCGCGCGCGCGTGTGTAAACCTCTAATTGGCACATCTCCAGCTGACCTCCTTTGATGGTGAATAGTATAAAATACATATTATTACTTGATAAAGCTAATAAATTATACAAAACAATGATCTTAGGTGGGCTAAACTGTTATTTTAAAATACTAGGTATGAAAATACCATTCCAAAAAATAACAGGTACAAATACCTGTTATTATATACTATATATACATAACCTATATTATCCTTTGTAAGTAACTCGTTTTGAGTTTCCTGCAGGTCTCCTATGTAATATCTTCAAATAAATACACTCCAAGTAGGTTTATTTTCACCTAGATAAACCTATTAATATATTAACAAACCTACTTGCAGTGTATTTATTTGAAGATATTATATAACCTATACTATATAATTTGTTATAAGAAATAAATTGAAACTAAAAGTTTTAACAGTGTTACTTTACACTGTGACTTTATTAAACTATTACTATTTAAAAGAAAATAAGAAACAAGAGAATTTGTAGGCCTATCTCCCTTTGGGAATACCAATTTAAGTTTTCACTAGGAGTAAAACTAACATTGGTTAGACTTTAGACAAATCAGTTGCGAAACTCGGGGCAATGAAATAATTTAGAGTACACGTAATACCACAACAAATAATGTGATAAAAACATCAGAAACATATAATAAAAACATAACAGTAAGCCACAAGAGTGAATGAGAATAAACAAAATTTTACAAATAAAAATAATAAAAACAACTGTAGTAAAATAAATATAAATAAATAAAGAAAAACTTATAAATAATAAGCAACAACAAAAGTAAATTAAATGCATTACATACCTGGATAATCTTCAGATTCATTCACTAATGTACACAGAATATACAAGTTATGAAATGTCACACCTATTTACATTACAATCTGCTTCACTTAACACATTATAAATAAAATTAAACAATTGAATTGTTTTTAAAATACTGGGATTTCAGTTATTTAAACACTATTTTAAATTTGCATTCAAAAATATCAACTGTTGCATTTTCCTTGATGATAATCGTGTTCGTGTTCTTCGTTCAGATATTTAAGGAACGAAATCCCATTAAAATAAAATCCCGTGAAGTTAAAATCACATTAATAAAAAGTATAATATAGCTTTTCAACATCGGCCACTCTATAGGTTATAAGGCAATTTAATTAAATATAACTATTTCACTAACGACTCGGAACACAAAGTTTTTTATGAGTAAAAACATAAAGTTTTACCTTACAACCTGAACCGGTTTTAGTTAAAAGTTGGTGACTAGTATAATATATAATTTATTAGCATATAATCTGTATTATATATCTGCATATCACACGAGAACAAATGTAACATCAGGATGAATTTTTCCTTTATTAAAAACAGCTTCGTCTCTTTGCGCAGAATGAAGTATTCAGGACGAAAAAGTGGCTGCCTACTAGTTCCTACTCGAAATACCCTTGATTCTACCTGTTACTAAAATACTAGGTGTTCCAAATATACTACTGTTCCTCTGAAACGCTTAGTATTTTGTGTATCGGTGATACCCCTAGTATTTGAAATACTGGTTGTTCCTTGCGTACCAGCGATATTTTTGTACGCCTAGTATTTGGCCTTGGTGTATTCGTTTACGTGATACTTGCGTACTTTGTGTGTGTGTGGGGGGGGGGAGCGTAGGGGGCGTGCCTCGACTCGGAACAGCGAGGGCGGCGTGTCTCGACTCGGAACAGCGTCGCCGCGAATAACAGGCATTTCAACTTTTCAGTCACTGTTACATCCGTTCCACAAAAATATCGTTCCAAAATACCTGTTACAGGTATATCGGCCTCTAGATCTTATAGTATGTAAGTCGTTGACCGCAATTAGCCATGCAAGACTGTTTTCAGATTGCATACTTTGCGCCTTAAGTTTGTGCGGGAATCAAGCCAGTGATTCAAACATGACACAGGTCTCTTTGTGTTTACGTTTGACCTTTACAGTGCCAACAGACTGTGTGCAAAATAGTCCTAAAATGCCAAATTAATTTCTCAGTAATCAGCATGTATTCATACAACATTCAATGAAAGATTATTGTATAAATGTAGTAATGTATGAAATTTATAACTTTCGTAAAACGCATCTTCCATAATATACGTAGCCTGTGTAATAGGTATGTTAAGGTTATTTTCGTATATTCGTTTTATAAATTGTAAAAAAAGTAAAATAATAATTTTGCTATAAACAAAATAAAACGTTTTGCTCTTTCACATGGAAAACATATAGAGAAACAATGATTATATTGGAAGAATGGGATCTGAAAAATGTAAACTGAGCTGGCTCTTTAATTTGTTAAACTGTTTAATCACTTGTTATAGAACATCGCCTTTCAGACAAATAAGATACAATTTTTGTAGTATTTAACAGAATAATCCTTTTTATAATAGTATAAACAGTAACGCTTTCTATTAATAAACTACTGATCTACGATAAATAGAATAGATAGATAAATAGTAAATTACATAAGCCGTGGCACTTTTAAGAGAGACCACAGGGCCAATACAATCTCGCAGTAATACTAAAATGATTAACGTTTCTGTAATTGATTTAAAAAATTCCAACTTCTAACCCTCGTCGTCTACTGGAACTATTTCAAGGTCAAGCTTACAGATTTGTACAGGCCAGTGTCGACGTGGTTGGATTTATTCTAACTTGAATGAAACGAAACGCACAGCACAATATGACGACAAACGCGATACAAAGCGAGAACTCCTACCCCACTGTCATCATGACGATGGATCAAAAGACGTCAGTGCTTGACACACATGAGTGTAAGTGGAAATTGATTGAGGTCAAGGCCTGACATTAAAGTACAACGTTACAGCAATAGACAATACTATTTGGTACACTGTTGGATGCCATTGCTATTGCTAACAAAATATTCGTCTTTTGAGACTTCACAACACTATAAAATTATCATCTAAAACAAAACTTCGTCGCTAATTACAATCAGACGCGTCAATAAACTTGTGAAAATTTACAAAGTTACATAGAATTCGTCTTCAATAACAACACTACTCTCACCGTTCATTATCATCATCTGTTAAAGTAAAGACTCTCTTTACCGTGTACAATATAAAATTAACGTTATTTAAATTAATAAAACGGATACTTTCGCTCAGAGAGAGAGAGAGAGAGAGAGAGAGAGAGAGAGAGAGAGAGAGAGAGAGAGAGAGAGAGAGAGAGAGAGAGAGAGAGAGAGAGAGAGAGAGAGAGAGAGAGAGAGAGAGAGGGAGAGAGAGAGATTTAACAGAATTCAGTGCTTTTGTTTAAATATAAAATACGTTTGATATTTTAAGTGATCAGCATCGATCACTAAGACAAATATTGTATCCATCTTCTATTGTAGTGTATTCGTTGTTGATAAACTAAAGATTCCACACATATGATTTATAATAAAATTTTTATTAATAAGAAAAATTTTATTATAAATCATATGTGTGGAATCTTTAGGTTGTGAACAACGAATACATTACAATAGAAGATTGAGATTATGGGTACCATTAGTAAGCAATAAGTGTCTGTATATTATAAATACATCACATTATCATTAAATATTGTAACGTTTATAATTTATTCTACCCATTTGCGAGGTGTTGTACACCTACTGCACTGTTGTCTCTCTAATTCTGTACACCAGAGGTCTCTGTTGTTCCAGTCACTACGTTGCAAGCCTCTCTCTTCTCTGTCTCATCGTGTACGCTCATTTTCCACGATCTTCTGAATCTATTCCAACTCAACCTACTAATTGGAACCCAAGATTAACAACTTCACCATCATCTTCACAACACGGCATAGGCAAGGCGCTGCCTGTTCCGCCTAAAAATCCTCCAGCCATGTCTTCCTGGGTCTACCCACACACCTGTGTTCTATAGGTTTGTACTTCCAGACTTGTCTGGCCAGTCTCGAATCTGACATTCATTCTAAGTGTTCTTTCCACCGTTGTTTGTAATCTCGTAATTTTCCATTCAAATTAAAAACTTGTAACTATCCTCTTATGGCCTCATTTCTTATACGGTCAAGTTTAGAACAACGTTTAATTGCTCTTAAGAACGCCATCTCCGAAGCCTGTATTTTCCTGTCTTGTTTTTTGGTTTTTGTCCATAATTGACACCCGCAGGACAGGGACTCCACATAACTTAGTAAAACTTTAATTTTGTATCTCGACGTACCTTGTTTCGAAAAATAGGGTTGATTGTCTTACAGATCGTGTGGAACTTACCTAACTTAACATCAGTATCATAATTCCTATCGTTTAACCACAGTTCGGGGTCAAAGTTTACCACTCATGGTTGTCAAACGTGGGCGTACCATGCAAGGCGCTTCATCATATGGTAAAAAAACTGTTTTTGTACACAAATTTGACTCTTGATTTTCCGTACTCAGGAGCCCCTTTAAGACTTTGGCCATATGTCAATTTCCATTGCTTGAAGCTTTGAGAATTCTCTGTGCAATTTCTCTGTAAATTTTCTGAGCCATTTTTGTTAATTTTTGCACCAGCTTTTACAGTCCTTTGTTTAGAAATGCTGCCGACACGGTATCTATCCAACATTTGGCGCCATTAATATTGACCTCATTGAGTTCAAAGCCCTGATTGGCTCTCCAACCTTTATCTTGGTTACCAATAGCAGTTTTTCAAGGCTGGCGGTATACCCATCTCTAATCGGCTACCGACAGATGACGAAGCGCACAATTACATATACGTCATTCTCCGTTTTGAACTTGCCTCAAGTGCGTCCCGTTCGAGTTTGTCCTGCGTGACATTCCTGTCCCGCGGCGAAAGGCTCGACTGACTGATAAAGTCATATCAACATATCGGAACCCCGCACAAGCTTTGATCCGGCAGTTATTGGTTGGCACGACCACTGTCCACACCGGTCTATTCAGTGCACGGTTCCACAAGGCCCCTGCAGCGGTCGGAAGGTTTGGTCCCACCTTTCCATTAATCAAGATCCTCACAATCCGATACCGTTCAGCAGTTCAGGCCATAACGCTGAATGTACAGAGCAGATGATGCGATACCTACAGGATCATTACAGCTGCCTATACAGGAAATGACAGCATCCATTTTTTCTCCGTCACTATTCCGTAAGTAACTCGTAGAGTTTCCTGCAGGTCTTCCATGTAATATCTTCAAATAAATACATTGCAAGTAGGTTTATTTTCACCTGATGCACGTTTCACAGAAATTATTCTGTATCTTCAGAGGTTTGTTTGAATTGTAATAGAATGTTTCGCTTACAATATAGTTAACGGGTAATCGATTTTACTTCGATTGTTGTAAAGTTTATGTAGGCAGCTATTTATTATATACTTAATGTTTTATTTTATTATTCTAATAAATGTATGATTTTAAATAAACCGTCTTGTTTTGTTTTTATTTAAATTTATTCTTTAATTAGTAGATTATTATTATTGTCTTTATAAATATTAAGATTTTCCCAGATATTCATTTTGTTACCTTTTTGTACGTTTTTAATTAATTTGACATTTTGAATGTCTGGAAATGTATGTCAATTGTATAAACAGTGTGTGGCTAAATAAGATTTGTAAATATTAGGTTTTAAAAACGCATTGCGATGTTCAATGAATCTCTCTGAGAGTCTTTTCTTCATCTGGCCTACGTAAAATTTATTGTAATCTGGACATATTATTTTGTAAACTCCATTTTTATTATAAATATATATATATAGATAAATTTTAAATTTAGTTTTAGATTTTATTTTATTAAAAACCATATTATCTTTGTTATAAGTTATTTTTAAGTTTGTATCTTTAAATAGTTTGCTTAGATTAGGAATTATGTTTTCGTGATAAGTAAAGTTGATATATTTTATATTATCATTAGTGGAAGGATTTTACATAAAGATTTGTATAGTGTTTGTTTAGTGAATTTATGGTTTATTTTATTTTTTAATTTATTGATCGTTTTTATTTTGTATCCATTGTCTATTACTATTTGTTTGATAATATTTCTTTCTTTGTTTCTTTCTTGTTCATTTAATGGGATTCTATACATACGGTATATTAATGAATTGAATGATGCCATTTTATGTTGAGGAGAGTGATTTGACTTATTTGGAATTATTACATTAGTTTGAGATGGTTTTCTGTATATTGAGTATTCACAATTATTTTCAGTTCTGTTTATGGTAATGTAATTCATTTTATTATTCGATTCTTCTCCTGTTGTGAATTTTATTTTATTATGTAAATAGTTAATTGAATTTAATATGTTAGACATATTAATCCCTTTATTTTGGAATATATATAGAGTGTCATCAACGTATTTAAAGTAGCATCCTATTGTGTACCTCTGAAGATGGTGCGTGCGTGCGTGGTGAAAATAAACCTACTTGCAGTGTATTCATTTGAAGATATTACATCAAACAGAAATGTACACGATTGGCCGCGTATTTGTCATCATCATCTTCAACAGGATAATTCCAACCTTCACCATTACCTTCTTCTGTAGTAACCATCATCTTCTCCATCTTCCAGTTCCCTCAAAAGCAGATAGACTAGAGCTGGTCGCTCCAACGCTTCTACAGATGCACCACACCTCTCCGTCCTTTTACGTCATAATTCCATAGTTATTTGAGGATGCCGCAGTCATCCATTCGGTTAAGATGTTCAACCATTCTAACCGATATTGAGAATTCCTATCAAATATGCTTCTTATTCAGTTGTTTTATTTTGGAGTCTTGAAGAGTACGTACATCCTGCCATGTGCCTGACAAATCTAATTCTATTCGGCCACTTGAATACGACAGGCCTAGAATTTCAGTAAAGTCTAATTCTCAGACTTATAGAGAAGTGTGAGGACGACCATCACCTTGTAGAAATTCAGGCATGCTTCTCTATTCGTTGACTTTAGAGTTCTCGTGCTGTGCTGGTCCCACACGTATGGTTGAGCTTGTGCAGATTCTTCATCACAACGTTGTCTGTAATGTAAGACACACTATAGCCCAGATATTAAAAATTACTGACCTGCAACAGAACAGGAACGATATAAACGGATACTGGACGCTAATGCGCGTGCCCATTGTTGATATCAGCCAATCAGAGGTTAGGGATCAATTGAAAAGTTCGCGGAGCGACATCTATAGCTCAGTGGTAGAATTAAAATGTGTCGTGTGCTGCAAGATGTATATTTCGCGTAAACACCTGTTATTTTCTAGATATATCTGTCAATTTACTCACTTTTTGCCAGCTGTCTGAAATTTTCCTGTCACGCATGTTTTTAAAATCCACAAACTCAATCATCGTGTTGTGACGAATTCTCAGATAAAAACGTTTTAGCGCTAATTGAGAATCAAAACGAATTTGATAATGCGTTAGAATATGCTGCGCCTTCAGAAACAACGGTAAGTGGGCCACACTTGAGTTTAAACGTTGTCGTACAAGTACTAAAGACTATCCCGGCAGTGGACGTCCAAAATGTGCAACAAAAAATGGTATTATTGAAAAAATGTCATAGGGTGTTGGAAGACCGCAGATTTAGAAGTGGATGACGTTGCTGAAATCATAGGCATCTCATACGAGCGTGTTTATCATACTTTAAGTCAATAACTTGGTGTGAAAAAGCGTTGTGCAAGATGGCTGCCACATCTGGAGTTGTCGCATTTTTTTGGGCGTCCAGTGCGACCACGTTTTCAGTGCTAGTTCGACCACGTTTAAACACAAGTGCCTACTTACAAACCGTTGGTTTCAAAGTCGCAGCATCTCCTGACCCATTTACAATTTCGTTTTGAATTTTCGTTGGCGCTAAACAATTTTTAACAAAGAATCACACCACGATGTTTAATATTGTCCATTTTTCAAAACACGCATGTCACGTCTATTTTAAACAGCTTCTAAAGAATGAATAAACTGATAGATAGATTTGGAAATTAACAGGAGTTCACATAAAATACAAATCTTGCAGCACACGAAAAATTGTAGTTTTACCGGTAAGCTACAGATGTCGCTCTGCGAACTTTTCAAAGAACCTTCGTAATTGGTGAATAGCCGTCGTAGATTACGAGGTGAATATTCAATAGATACAAAGTGAACTTACTGTGTTGTGTGGAACCTGTCACAATCCAGAAATCCATAGAATGACGGGCACGTTATTAGTTTCATCTCACAGAATACACAACACAATTTGTACAACTTTATTTTCTCGCGTTGACATCAGAGCTGTCCAGTTCCAACAAACCCTTCAGAGTCGACGGGGGTCCAGTCTACCGTATTTTTAAGTATACAAATAAACTGTGCTCTGAGATGAAGACCCTTATCAGAAATTTAATATAAAAATGACAAAATCGTCAGTCATCTGAACAGTTTGCATTTGTAAACTCTTTTTTTGTGTGTTTTTGTCTTCTGACCTTTATTGGGATACGTCAAATCATTTCTTCCTTCAACACACTATACGTGATATTAAATGTAACAATTCATTGACGAACCATATACCGGTTCGGGTATTTCTACTTTTGTTAAATCTGTCTTTAGCGCAGAGTGTTTTAAATCACTATCTGGTCCATCAACGTGTGCATGGCAAGTTCTCTCTGTTCCCCCTGCTTTTCTGATTTACTTTTGTTGATATAAGTATGTTTGAGGGGGTATTGTTTATACTGTCAATTTATTATAAAATTACTAACAGATCACTGCACCTAATACAGTGTTGTGTGTTGTTTATACTTGTATCTGATCAGATTTTGGTCTTCTTTTTTATAATTTTTGTTTTTTACTAGTATATGTTTCCCCACTGTTTTCCAACCGATTTTCTGAGTTTAACATGCCTATATCTGTAAACGGATGATTTGTGTCGATACCATGTGATACTTTCACGTACTGTTCAAACTGTGTTCAAAGTATCGACTAATAATTGACTTTCTTGTCTGGCCTACATACACTGTATCATGTTTAGTAGGTCCTGATTCATATATAGGTTGATTCAGAATTGCACGGCAATCTCTCGAAACCTGATTCTGTAGCTAAAAATAAGAAAAAACTTCATATAAACATAAGTCCGCAAATGGTTTGTTAGCGAGTTACGGTTGGAGTATTTTGGTCTGTTTTGTTTTTAATTAAAGTCAAATTTCTCAAATTTGTTCTTATTTTTAATAGACATTAAACACGTCAATTTTGTCATAATCAAATTCTCTACAAAGTTAGTTAGAAATTTGTATTTGTTTATTGTCAAATTAACTAAGTTAAATTATCTCAAATCTAAAAAACTGTGTTTATTGACTCCAATGTTTTGTGTTTTACAGTTTTTCTTTTAGAAACTAATTAACATAGAGCTCTGGGACCTCTTTTATTCAGTTTATCAGCTTAAAAACCATAAAAAACACTAAATTTACCGTTCACTTTATATCCCAAGAATGTCAGTATGGTGTCATTTTACCGTGGAAGCAGAAATCAGGGCGGACTGGTTCGCGAGCCGTAACTCGCTAATGAACCATTTTAGGACCTATGTTTATGTGGACTTTTTTTCTTATTTTTAGCTATAGAACCAGTTTCCGAGAGATTGCCGTGCAATTCTGAATCATCCTGTATATACCGCTCCTGTTCAGCTTATCTGTTAAAGTACTTAAGGCTCCTAAGCGATGAATGATCTCTATCAGGTAAAAGCCTCTACTCAGATTGCCTGCATCGTAGTTGTTTTCACTTGACGTTTTGATCCCCTAGAATCGTCTTCAGGAACTGTGAGTGGCAGTTAAAGAGACCGGCGATTACGATTATTGCAAAAACGTTACCACTTATAGAATCGTCTTCAGGAACTGTGAGTGGCAGTTAAAGAGACCGGCGATTACGATTATTGCAAAAACGTTACCACTTATAGAATCATCTTCAGGAACTGTGAGTGGCAGTTTAAAGAGACCGGCGATTACGATTATTGCAAAAACGTTGCCACTTATAGAATCGTCTTCAGGAACTGTGAGTGGCAGTTAAAGAGTCCGGCGATTACTATTATTGCAAAAACGTTACCACTTACTTGTTTTGTTTATAATCTTAATATTTAAATATTAATTATATTTAAATAAATATTAATTAAATAATATTTAAATATCCGTTCATTTCGTCTTTAGTTAGACAAATTAATCATAAAAAAAAGTGTACGAAAAAAACATTCTTTTATCCTAAACAATTTGACTAACAGTTACTTCTGGCAAAAAATTTAAATATCATAATAAACAAACTACAGTATGTTATTTAAAATAATTCGTTGAAAGACTGAAAGTAATACTCTAAATGAATTCAATGGTTTACAAAAAAAAAAAACTTATCCTTCGAGAAATGTGAACGAGAATTAATGCCCGAACAGCTAAAGACTGATTATGGGAAAACAAACAAGGTCAAGAAATTCAAGCATTTAAGAGAAATAACCCAACTTGGCAGATACAAAATGAGGCAATCCAAATGAGAATTCGGAAACAGTAAACAGTAGTGGCCAGACCAGAACCTTATACAATAAGAAATCTGTCACTAGAGCAGAAAAATTAACACAACAGAAAAAAGACAACAGTTTCTGCTTCAAGGCGGCAGAGTGTTTGATCATGATCAGAATCGGGAGCTTACATAAAATAGTTAAGAATAAAAAAGAAAATCATCTAGATATCATTAGGGCCAAACATGCTAGCCTAGAGTGTATCTCAAATCAATCTTAATTTAACACTTTAATAGAATGTTTGTACGTTTCTTTGACCTTTGTCATGTAGTCTATCTCAGTACTTGTATTCTGCTTTACGTAATACAAGAATTGAAAGTAAACGTTACAATAAGTCTACATATTGGTTATGAACGTCTCGATCTTTTTATCCGTTTATACGAATTTCACGCATTCCTAATTAGTGTAAGATTTTGTTTTTTGCCTTTCTCACAAAGGTATTGCAATAGTATCGGGTGGCTGAGTGATAATTATTTTCTCTAGTTATGGGCGCCACGAATGGCCAGAGATGGTACACTTGTACTCCCCCCTCCCCTGAGGTTGCCAAGGACAACACAAGTTGAAAAGCCGAGAGGAGATTTACACTCAGCTAGAAAACATTACACACACACACACACACACACACACACACACACACACACACACACATACACAATGATGTAATGAAGAGTAGTGTTCTACAGGCACCTACAGGATTCCGATAGAGTAACTAACCAAATCGTTGAAATCATTGATCAGAGGTCTAAAAAATCTTAAATTAGATCTAAAAGGCTAAAAAAGATATTCAGTAAAATTAACATAAATTAACACACAAAAATATATAGATAGTTATTTAGGGACTGAATAGGCAACTTCAGGGGGAACAGGTCAGAGCCAGGAAGAACTGGTCAGGAAAAAATGATTGTGTCGTGGGACACACGCCAGAAGTGAGAACTTCAATACCGAGTGGCGGGGTGAACTGATTCAACATGTGAAAGGTTGCTCGTATGTATTTGCAGTAAGCCAGATTTTCTATAAAAAATAAGGATTCTATTCAAATAAGGGATAATAATAAGCGTACAGTAGTGTATATATGCATATTATTATAATAAATTGATTTCTTGGATTTCGTTGTCCATGACGTGTCCGTTACTTAACTAAATATCACTATAATATTGACGACTCGGAACACAAGTTCTTTATAAGTAAAAACGTAAAGTTTTACCTTACAGCCTAAACCGGCTTTCACCTATAGTACAGGACGTAGCTTCAAACAGAGATACATTGAACACACAAAAGCACTCCAACGTGAGTGGTGTGGAGTGCTTTTTGTGTGTTCAATGTATCTCTGTTTGAAGCTACGTCCTGTACTATAGGTGAAAGCCGGTTTAGGCTGTAAGGTAAAACTTTACGTTTTTACTTATAAAGAACTTGTGTTCCGAGTCGTCAATATTATAGTGATATTTAATAAATTGATATTTACGATGAACATAATTAGAAACATATCACACGCCGTCTTATTTTTAATATAGACTACATATACAAACAATATGTAGTAAATAAATATTTTCAATGTATCAATATGATTTAACGCAATATTTAGTTGAAAATTAAAACGTGATATGCGCAGTACAAGAATCCAATTTTTACAAATTATACTAAATTACTAAATTTTTTACCTTAATTACTAAATAAAATTTTGAAACATAAAAACTTCCGGCTAAATACAGTAAAAAAACAAAAATCAACGAACTCACGGCTCAACTAAAAAAATGTACAAAGTAAACAAAGATACAATATTATAGTCTTTCGACATTTCAAACATGTACCCAAACAGTCTCATTGACGGTAATATAAATATTTAATAATAAAAAATAGGTGCCGCTAATTTTAAATTATTTTTATAAATTCTGCAATTGAACAACTTGTGTAAATATATTAGGCTAATAATTAAATAAATACAAGAAAATAATTTCAAAAGTATTTTACTTAATCTCTCAGCCTGTGAGTAAATTTTATTTTATAATAAGCAACACTCTTTTATATTTATATTATTTTTGTAGTTGTACTTTAAACATATGAAATACGTTCACATTCTTTAAAATATTAAGCTTTGGGGAAATTTTGGGATACTACGTGGGGAAAAGAGATTTAATTGACTTGGCAATACTGCTTTTTTCGTTTCATATATTTCGTTACGCAGTTTACTGCCCACAGTAAGTGGTTTTGAGATTTATAGTATCGGATGACGGGTACACAGTAGACATAAAACGTAGAATAGCATGTAACAGTAGAACATATGTTAAGAATAAACGTTTGTAAACTTTTTCAAGTATTTCGTTGAAAGCGAGAAAGGCAATTTTATTCGGGGTTTCGTTTGGCCGTCTGTATTTGTGCGTCGAAAACTTAAACTTTTAAGCAAAGCAGAAGATAAAATCTTGAGACTTTTGAGATGCAATGAAGCAAACGTTTACCGAACAT
>CM068373.1:361616383-361833883 GCA_034769895.1 Magicicada septendecula | reverse complement strand
CAGAGAAATTGCTAGTCAAAACTTACGTTACAGTTTCAGTAATCAACGACAACAATAGACTGTTGTATTCAACACTTGCTTAAGTTTACCCTTAACCAACACACTCTGACATAAAAAAACAATAAACGTCTCCTAACTAACAGTGTCGCAATAGATAACGTACGTCATTATTTACAGATCTTCTCACACACAAAAATTCACTACCATCGCCTTACACTAAATGCACACTGAATCGCACTCTTAAATTAACTGGCTCGCTTACCGCTTCTGAATCCTATATTTATATCCATATTTACACGGAAATTAATCTAACGTTTTCTTGATGATACGTGGGAAAAAAAGTCGCGTCGCTGAATGAGCCCAGTAGACACTGAAGGATTCCGTACTACGTCATTGACGATCTTGTGGACACCGACGCAGACCGAATGACAAACATGCCACGCAAAACGACTTTATCTTAGACGTTATGATATATTCAGTCTCAAATGTTCAAACAGTCGGTAGGTGTGAATTTCAAAGAATAAGAGGAAGAATTATGATAGGAATTATGATATTGATGTTAAGTTAGGTAAGTTCCACACGATCTGTGAGACAATCACCATATTTTAGAAACAAGATACATCGAGATACAAAATTAAAGTTCTACAAAGTTATGGCAGCCCCTGGACTGTGCTATGAGTGTGTATTATGGACAACAACTAACAAACAAATCAGTAATTTACAAGCTTCAGAAATGGCGTTCTTAAGAGGAGTTAAAAGGTGTTCTAAACTTGACCGTATAAGGAATGGGACCATAAGAGAATAAAAAATTAAAAGGTTACAAACAACGGGTGGAAAGAACACTTAAAAAGAATGTCTGATTACAGACTCGCCAAACAAGTCTGGAAATACAAACCTATAGGACACAGGTGTGTGGGTAGACTCAGGAAGAGATGGCTGGAGGACTTTTGAAGGCGGAACAGGCCTTGCCTATGCCATGTTGTGAAGATGATGATGAAGTTGCTAATGTTGGTTCCAATTAGTAGGATGAGTCGGGGTAGATCCAAAAGATCGTGGAAAAGGCGCCGCGTACACGATGAGACAGAGAATAGAGAGGCTTGCAACGTAGTGACTGGAACAACAGAGACCTCTGGTGTACAAAATTAGAGAGACGAAGTGCAGTAGCTGTACAATCCCTCACAAATAGGTAGAATAAATTATAAACGATACAATATTTATCTTAGTGAACGATCCTGATCACTTTAAACAGTAAACGTATTTTAGATTTCAACAAAGGAACTGAATTCTGTTAACTTTCTCTCTCTCTCTGAGCAAAACGTTTGCCTTATTAATTTGAATAACGTAACTTTATATTGTAAACTGTAAATAGAGTCTTTAATTTAACGGAGTCTGTTAGTGAAACAAATTGTAGTGTTGTTATTAAAGACAAATGCTATGTCTTGTAACTTTTCACGAGTTTATTGACGTGTGTAATTGTAATTAGCGACGAGTTTTCGTTTCAGATAATTTCATAATGTAAAGTCTTAAAAGACGAGTATTTTGTTAGGCGGAACAGGCAACACCTTGTTTATGCCGTGTTGTAAAGATGATGATGATGATGATGATGATGATGATGATGAAGAAGAACCACAGGAACAGCGACAACAATAAAATGAAGAACAAGAACGAGAACGGAAAGAAGAAGAACAAGAAAACGAAAGACAGATTTTCATTAGCTTTGTGTAGGTAAGAATGCAATACTGTTAGTCAGACTAAGTTTATTAGACGCAGTCAGCTGTCCAATCCAAAGTGTCAGGAGCTCACATTTACCGCTGTAACTCTGTTGCCTCATGTCTTGTAGTCTCATTTAGTGGGTTGTGTCGCTCACTATAAATCACTTTGTTTTACTCCTTTTAACCCTTTATTAGACACTAAGACAGGGTACGTACATAATTTTTCCAGCGCGTTTCGGAAAAATCCGAAGACGTTTTGAAGAATTTATAAGCGAAATCCGGTTTTTCTTTCTCTTGAAAAAGGCATGATTCAGTAGTGTGGCGTCTATGTAACCGCTGTTGTCGACGGCAACCGTACAAGCAACAAAATAAAATAAAATAAATTATATCGCAGAATAAATACTTTAGTTATGAGATAATTAAAATGCGAACAATATCAGTAGGGAAACTAGAAGAACAGCGTAGCGTTGATTTCAAACTGCTGGGTGCTTGCACCGTCTTGTGTTCCCGGCTCAGACATCGGCAATGTTTTACTCAGTATGGTCGTTGACATCGTAGTAGTTGTCACTGTACAAACTGTGGAGGGGGCGACACATTCGTCCACCCAATGTGTTGCCGCTGTATAAACCGGCAAAACGCTCAGTTAGCAGCTGTGTTCGTTTTCGGAACTGACGTGCAGCAGATTTGTTTTTTTTTTGTTCGTTTAGTTATATGTTTCTCTGTTTCTCTTTATTATTTTTAATTCGATTATTTGTGTCCTGATTTATTTTGTGTAAGTATAATGGCGTCAGATCCTGTTGAACCGGGACCCTCTTCTTCTGCCAGCGAATGATAGAAATACTCTAAAAAAATATTTTGGCTCTAAAAAAACACTTCGTACTAGAAAAACTTCGAATTAGTTTTTGCCTATAACAACCGGCAACAGTTGTTAATGTACCCACGCCACGCCATTGCCCATGATAGACAGAAACTAACCACAAGGGCTACTGACCTGTGGTTACAGGCTGTGACCTGTGTGTTCAAATTAGAATAATGAAAACATTGTAAATGAAATCGGTTTGTAACTTAAAGAAGAAAGTCGGGCGTGCTGGAAAGAAGTCCACATGCTAATTACATAAAGAAATAACTACAGCGATTTTCGGGTGCATCCTAAAGATAGGCTACTATCAACACAATAATGTTATTAACGTACAAGTATACAATCATATCTGTGTTTGTCAGTTCGTTGTTTTTTTAATAACACTCACTTACAGTTTAAAGTACACACTACTCATTTAAGTTGTGTATCAAACAAAGATTAACGTGGTGGTAAGGTGCAGTTGTAATTTAAAGTTATGCCTAATTTTACATAGTAAAACCATGAACATACATAACATGATTAGAATTTTGTGTCACAGTCACAATCATAAAACCATTCTACAGTCACAAAAGAAGAAGAAAAAATGACGTCTGAAGTTACCATTTGAGGGAGGACGTGGGAAATTTCTACGTCAATCTACGACTACGGATAAGTAAAGCGATTTTCCCTGCATCCTGAGCGTTTCCGGACACCACAGAATGAATCAAACAATAACTGATGGAGAACATTCAAGAACGGAAGATCATAGACGATACTTGAGCTGAGAGTAGACTACAAACAGATAGAGAGAAGATCTGTTGTTACGCCCTTAAAGAAATGGTTATAGTAAAGAAGGAAATCATTAAAATAAAAGGAAGACAACGTATAGTCATGTGAAGACAGTACTGTAAAAGAAAGTGAAACAATAAAGTCATCTGAAAAGCAAACTTACAAGCAATAGGTCAAGAAGCAAAGAGATTGAAAGTAAAATTAATCAGGCCAAATAATATTTAATTAAAATTAAAACCTGTTTATTTCAATCAACGTCAGTCAAAAGGTAAGAAATAATTTGGTAAAGGCATAAGTGTGGGGTGTTGCTCTGTACAGGAACAAACCATAGAGAAGAGAAGAACGAGAGAAGAAATGACTCCAAGCGTTTGTGATCTGATTCCATAAAAGAATGATCAATATAAGTTCGAGAAAGAAGGTAGACTGATACAGTGTTCTTGGGAGAGCTCAGGAGGACAGAAAGCTTCCTAGGAAACATAAAATGTAAAAGGGATAAGTTAATTGGGCATATACATGACAATATGGGTTGGTGAAGAGATTAATTGAAGGAAAATACGAGGGGAGTCAGAACGTTTAAACACCCCAAACAGGCTATGGACGATATTAATTGTACTCATTGGGTCCAATACAAAAGGATTCTGAATTACAGATCTCTACATCGAAGACAAAGGTAATGGCTTTTCATGGAGCTGATTCCACATGAGCAGAAATTGTTTTAGGTGGTACTGTTCTGGAGAGCTAAGTAATTTTGAATATCTGAGCTATAATATTACAAACAATCACGTGTTGAGTGAATCAGGTACACAAGTTCAACCACATGTGCGGAACCACCAGCAGAACTCTAAAATCAGCGAGTAAAGGAACACACCTTATGTTCTACAAAGTGATGTCCCTCCCCACAATTCTGTATGGGTCTGAGAATTGGACATTAGCGAAACGCCATGCCAGTCTATTCAAGCGGCCGAAATGAGACTTCTCAGACAAGTACAGGGTATGTTCTTCAAAATCGTAGACGAAATGCAGACACGAACGAAATTCATACTATGAGTATACACGATATGATTGCCCAATATTGGCTCAAATGTTTGGAAAATCTTAACCGAATGGATGACTGCTGATTCGCCAAACAATTCTTGAATTATAAGCCGCCGAACGGTCGAGAGGTGTGGGACGTCCGAGGAAGTGCTGGAGTGACCAGCTCTAGTCTGTCTGCTTGGTTGAGATCGGAACAAACCATTTTTGGTTTAATCCTGGCTGCTGTTTCTGCCAATGATGATGATGAACTGCACTTCATATTATTAAACTGAAAACAAACCGAGCTGTTAGGCCGTGCTCGGTTAACACAATACGCCAGATTATGATCATCATCATCATTTTCAAGGATTAAACCAAGGGTGGTTTGTTCCGGTTTCAAATAGGTACAGATTGGAGCTAGTCACCCCAGCGCTTCCTCGGACGTCCCACACCTCTCCGTCCCCTCGGCTTATAGTTCCATAGTTGTTTGGGGATACAAAAGTCATCCATTCGGCTAGTCCTTATTTAAGGCAATTTAGTAGTGAATATGTCGCCTGGATATGTTATTAGCATATCGCAGAGTACGACGTACGGTAGGGCTGCCACCTTCAGGCTTAACGTCCATCCCGATTTTCTATCTGGGTGTTCCCATGAACTGGCTGTCTTACCAGACAGGTCTCTATATGAAAAGAGACCAGTTTTCCCTGTTGAGATAAGGATCTTTAATGTGGTGGTTTCTCCTTGCCTCCCACGTCCTACGTCGTTGACCAATGGAAATTTATCCGCCTTTAGGGGGAATTTCTCACCCCAAGAGCAAGAAGGTGCCCTCATCTCTACTTGACAATGGCAAGTAGAGGGGGGACAGCTTATACCGGCTATCACTCGATCTCCAGAGCCGCGTTAGCCACCTGTGGGTGCTGATCATCCCCCACCACTTGGAGGTGCGGCTGGATATTTCCTTTCATCAAGGGATTAGACCACAAGGCATTACTCATCCTCTCCAATACGTTGGGGGACACAGGAATTCTTAGCCGAACAATACTCGAGCACTTTGCACGGGCAGCTGCTAATGCTCGGTAAAAAGTACTCGGGTATTGTTCGACTAAGATCTGCCGTACTTGTGTTCTCTGTCACTTTGAAGCTCTGAAGAAGATTCCCGAAAGCGGAATTGGAACGTAGCTGACTGTATCGCTAGTTGCCAACAACCGGCCACGACCTAAGAGCCCGGTTTGTTGTCAGCTTAATGATAGTACTGACATTGGCCGTGCACTTCGTACTTCGAACTGAATGGCGAGATGCTAACCTAGAGAAAGAGGGACAGACAGAGAGTGGAAAAAGTGAAACAAGCAAATTTGTATTTGTTAGTTGCAATTTTGTAACCAGTATACCACGTACCACTTATCAAGCGACACTTCCGTTAGCTTAAGATAATATGTTGACCTGATACTCATTAAAATCAATGTGGTCCAACTCATTTTGTGTTTCGTCACAAAATTAATGTTGTCCATCAACTCACTTGTGTTGCCACCATATGGCGCACGTGTTTACACGAAGAATTGTTCTCGGTAACATTAATATGAAATTAATAAATAGCTTGCTCTATGTTAATGTAGTGTAGTTGATACGCGTTATCTGAGATTGCGTTTGCCAAGGTGAACGATAATATGTTAAGAACAAACAAGGAAAACGACGCGAAAGAGACAGAGATAGCCTGTAATGAATCAATGTCCAAAAGATAACGCAGCTATGTACTGTGTTGTTGTTCGTACCTGTGTTGTACGCTTTAGGACTTAGTGCCAATCGGACAAACCGACATTAGTGCCAAAAGAGACTGAACTGTAATCCGTGATTTCAGTTCTGTTAAAACTGTACACAATTGGAAATTGGAAATTGGAATTCGGATAAGCCTACCCGAGTATTTATAAATGAATTCATAACCGTTACTACTTGTTCATTTGAAAAATAAGGATATAAGGTAAAATTTGTGAGAAGACAACAGAGATAAATCTTGTATCGTATGTCGGATTGTGTCGTTATCCTTTTGCTTCAGAGTCAATATTCAGATAGCTGACATTTTGGATTTTGTCTGATTGTTGACAACTGTTTGTTAAAAAACATTAGTAGAGACTCAAGAAATTTAATTTTTGTAAGACAATCGTGGAATGCATATATTTGTGGCTTTTTTACGACATAATACTGTAACATAAACTGTGTTTATACAAATTTTAATTCTATAAATATGAATTATACAATTTCAATTTAAACTTATTAACAGAAGTTGTAACATTCTTAATCTAGAAGAAAAGAGCGAAGAGTCGTATTCATCAGAACTTCAACGCTCATTATCAATCTTAGACAACAATTAACATTAAACATTGTTAGAACAACTATTAAGGCAGCAATGACCTATCTATTGTTGCGCCATTGTTGCGTCCCAGATACAATGTTCCTGCGTAAGTGCTGGCAAAAACTGAAAAAAACTCGTAACATTTTGTGGATTCTACTGGTTGCAAACTTAATGTTTACGTTTATGTTTATTTATTACGTGCTTTCGTCTGTTAACAATGGGCAGCAGCAGCAACAACAACAACAAGACGACAATCCGACCTACACTACATCTACAGGTATCGTCACCACGGAGCCGCTTGCGACTGCTACGTCAAAACGCACAAGCAGCACATTCCTTTGGGTTATTACGTCATCACCAACCAGTACTGACGCACCAGAAAATACTACTAGTAGCGGTATCGAAACCACGGACACATATCGCTGGACGGACATTACGTCACCAGAGACAGGAAACAGTACCGATAATGGTGGGGGAACCGAACAGACGTCAGAATGCCCAACTGACTGCACTTGCACCCAAAGTGGTTTTGCAAGTGGCTCCGAAACAAACAGCACACACAGAGCTAGTACAGCGAGTGTCGAACCGACGACCGAATATTTTTCAAAGGACGAAATAACCAAAGAGTATTCAGAAGTTTTGGTACGCAAAAGTAACTGGAGTTCTGTCGCTGATGCTCCAGCCTGTCCGATGACGTCCTCACTTCCGATAACCAAAGTCTACGTAAGCGAAACAAACAAAAGCAATTGTTACAATTATACCACGTGTAAAATTCAAGTGTCGGACATGCAGATGTCCGACATGCTGGCCAAGTTGGACATACAGTACAATTTCGTGATCGGCGGAAACGGATTGATCTTCGAGGGTCTGTCGTGGCGGTGCAAGGTGTTGAACGGAGCCACCGGCCGCGACGCGATTTGGGTGGCACTGACCGGCAAGAGTGACAACTACACGGATCAGATCACCAGCGACCAGTTCAGGTCGTTGGAACTGTTGACGAGGGCGAACCTAATCGAGGGAAAAATAGCACGGGGATATCACTTACTGCCGCGGTGTTGTATACTGTCGGGTTCGAACCCCAGCAAAACCGTGTTTGACGAATTGTCAACTATGGACAATTTTTATGGCGACCGATGTTTTAGTCAGTGCGTATACGCCGAGCTTTATCGTTAGTATTGTTGACAGATATTTTTGTTAACATTGAATGTTAATATTAATGATGGTACGTATTGTTGTCTCACTTTTTATTATTGTTAGTGTACAATGTTGTTAACAATGTTTGCTGCTAATTATTGTTGCAGACTACCGTATGCAATAACGTTTGAATCTTTTGTATAGCTTCCTTGCTCATAAGGACTACAGTCGCCATCAAAGCTACTGTTATCAATGTTAATTAATTTTTTGTCTCGTACCAGTATATTTACCTTGTAAGTTGCGGTTGATGAATGCTAATTGTGGCAACGTAAAGGCACGGTGTAATCTGATTGGTGCACAGTGACAGTGTGAGGAAGTTTCCGAATGTCATCCTTCTGGCAATGCGAGCTATACAGTCAGTCCCCCCCTAAAGACAAGTGACGTAGTCGCACACGTAATTTCTCACTTTCGTCACATACGTTTCACTTTCAGCCTTTGCATAAGATGTTAATCATAATAACTACTGTAAATCGCCAAAATAAATTAAATATTCATTTTTATTCACTGATAAACTGAGCCTTATTTTTAATATTATTTACCAGTATTAGACTTTAGTAACTGTATAAGAATTTAGTGAGTTCTGTATAAAGCAATTAAATTAAATTTGATAAAAATGTTTCAACAACTTGACCACTTTGTATTAGCTTTTTATACCAAATTCTGTTTCCTTTCCTTGTATAAAGTTTAACGTCTCATTATAAAAACATATTGTCTTTTTAATATTTTATAAAAGTCTTATAATTAGTTTTCAGTGAAGTACCTGTTACCAAACGTTTAAAAGTAAAAATTTGTAATATGGAATAAAATCTGTCTAGACAAAATGTAAATTGTAATTGAGTTGTTGAATAAATCCATTTCATGTTTTTAAAAAATTTATTAGTTATAAGCTTCTGTTGCATCCTTAGTCCCCCTCCCAACATTCTAGCGACCCAACATACAGGCACCCTTTTATACAGTTTAATTGATTTTTTTTCCAACTCGTCGTTAAAATTCTCATTAACTGGACGACTCCAGTGGTAGAGCGTATTTACCAAGACTATGAAAGGCAAGATAGTATTTACGAGGGACGAAGAACAGGACCAAATCCCCCCCCCACCAAGAATTTTGTTATTCTCTAAACGTTTAAGCTATTTTATTAATTTCTCAGCTGTCTACGCTAATACAGTAGTGACCCTTTTTTAAATATAGGTCTACAAACATGTTTATTGTACAGCATTTGCGTGTACGTTTGAATTATGAAATATAGGAAAATCAATTAAGTCAATAAGTATCTTATAAACAATGTTTCAATAGCGCTTATTTTTATTGTATTATTACTTTAGTAGGATTTATTTAAATATGTTATTACATGTTTTTCAGCCACTTTAAAGATTGTAATATTGATTAGTCTTAACTTGTTTTTTTTTTCGTATGAAGCCGACTCGACCGGACCCCCGCCCCCAAAGGACAAATTCTAGATTCGCTACTGATGAAAGGAAACAAATAAAAGCCATGCTATGGAACATAATTGTACGCAACAGCAGGCGCCCCCTCACGCGCGCACGCTGAGTTAACAGTAAATCTGACGTAAACAATATCACTACGCAATCGGTTTTCTCGAGCAGTCAATCTTCATAAAAGTGCTCTGTTTTTTCTCTACAATTATGTTTTCCAATTAAGCCTGTACAGGCCCGCATGGGTGACCATTGAATCAGTGTTCAAAGGTCAAAGGTGTGTTGAACTGCACGTTGTAGGCATATGGAGGATTATTTCACGGAACGAGACCAAAATTATTGGCAAGGAATAAAAATAGTTCTATAGCTTATTTAAGAAAGCGTCAATTATTATTTAAAGTTATTACTTAAAAATATTAAAATTACATTCTACAGCCAACTTTTATCCGAGGATCTTCCGACTATGCAATAATTGTATTGGTGTACTATATATTAATTTAATAATATTTCTTACCAGTTGACGTGCTTTGATATGAAATATATTCCTAGTAAATATAAATGCAAGAGGTTTTCACGTGGAAATATTTTAAATTGGCTCTCTTTTAAGTGGCTTAAAGTAAAATTGTTACATTAAACATAGTTTTATAAACAAGAGAAAGTGTTTTGTTATTATATTTATTTATTCTATTTATAAAACTTAAAATATTTGGAACTTTACAAAAATTTAATTACTTTTATTTTTATAAATAAAATCAAATGTCTATAAGTCAGCTAAGTTAGACATTCCAAAGATTTGAGCTATTAGGGTTTGAGCTATTCGAAAATTTAAGTGGGCTTTCCAATGAAAATACTCTTTGAGTATTGATGAGTGGAATTTATAGGAAATAAAAAATAAAACAGAAGAAATATTAATGGAGTTATTGAAGAGGAACAGCGATATCACCATCCTTCCAAAACAAAGACAAAACGTATAGTTAGGTAACAAATTCAAGGCTACGTACATTTATAGACAAGGTTTTTTTTTCAATTTTAAACACAAATATCCCTAGTGCACTGGTAGCGTTTGTAGACATTGTACACTTTTCTCTCCCCAAAATCGCTTAATGATACACTGTCATCTACAAACCTAACGTGGATGATTCCCATATTTTCTCCGTAACGTCTTGTAATCTCATATAACATGAACGATATGCGTATAACCATGAAACAAGAGACACAGAAAAGTCAAGCGTGCAACGAACCTTTGACACCGAGTGACAAATTACGGAACGCGTCACACCGCAGTGTTGACAACATTATCCGCTGAGAAAAATTAATGTCCCTCGTGTAACACGTCCTTGTTGTTGAGGAGGCGTCGAGCGTTATTGCCCCAGGGGAAGTGATTAACCCTCGAGTCACACAGCAATCGTCAACGATGAATCTTTTCATCTCGCAGTATTTTGACGAAACTTGTACACGCCTTTAAAAATAATTAGTTTTATAAAATTTGTTTGTTAAGTGTTACTTATAACTATTGGTTTATCTGCGTACCGTGCATGAAAGAGTACACCCCATGGAAAATAGAGTAACCAGCTCTAGTCTGTCTGCTTGGGACAGGGAAAAAACAGTTTTGGTTTAATCGTCGTTGCACATGATGATGAAGATGATGCAAGTTGGTAAACAAATGTAAGCTTCCATGGACAGTGTCAACGTTACTAAAATTTCCCGGCCGTGGTCCAAGATGACTACATTGTGTACCAAAGAGAGACCGTATTTACTCTCTAGGCCGACTGCACACTGGAGCGACATTCTGTTTCGCGACAGAACTGTTTTGACGCAACGTGTTGCAAAGCGTCGCTTCGGTGGAGAGAAGCTTGAGACATTGGTTCACGACAAAACAATTTCTCGTCAGCTGTTTTTGAGCTGTAAAAGTGTATGGTTCATGGGTTAGTTACAGGCCATATTTTTCATCTATTTCAGTTCCAACTACATCTACACTTGTTTCCGTTTTATACTCGATAGCAATTAATAATAATAATAATAATAATAAATATACAACAATATGCTAGAATCAGAACGAAAGGACAATGCACGAACTTTCCACGTAAGTCTAAACTGCCCGCCTTGTATGGTTAGAATCCAGCACACGCCCAGTTCAGAATGTCGCAAACTGTTTTTTTGCGAGACATAATTTGTTGCTCCGTCTTTGGTCGCTAGATACCTCGCGACACCTCTAGACAATGTCTCAACCAGTGTGTGGCGCTTTATAGATCCTACTAGCAGTAGAGTCGTCTGCGACGCTTTGCAACACGATGCGCCAAAACGGTTCTGTCGCGAAACAAAACGTCGTTTCAGTGTGCCGGCCTTAGCACTAGCCGGACAACTGAAGTCTCTGTTCCCTAGTTCACATGACCACGTTTTAAACGTTTGGCATACAATGTACACGCGTTTGGCCACGTGACATTTTAATAATATAAAAATTGGGATCTATACTGGCCATTTAGTGTTTGCCTGATTTATGAGTAAGCCCTTACGCTTGCAGTCCTCAAACTGTTTGTCCGCCAAAAGCCATCACAATATTTATAATTTCTCTTTAATTTCACGTTGTTCTATTCTGCCACTGCTAATTCGCAAATCACATATATCGTTCCGGGTAATCAGGATATAACTGACGTTAAAACGTTTCCTTTTTTAATTTTCACTAACTTCGCTTGTCTTGTTCATGAGATGAAAAACAAAGTGCAAATTTTTGTGCGTTGGTAAAATTTGCACCCTACACAACGTATCAGCTAACAATGAACAAAAGCTGCTGACGTTACAATGCTTAGCACACACATAAAATAGACACGGATTCTCAGGTGTACAAACTGTCTAAAGCACAACATGAAAACAGCTCTGACAAATGAAATCCCGCGAGAATTTACGAGTCAGGATTATTCCCATACAATGCTAATGCACATCTTGCTGGCAGTGGAAACATGTTAATTGTAGTGACAGATAAATCTTTTTTATCTTTACGCATTATAAAATAATGCATTTATATACGAGGTTTGTTTAGAAAGTAATGTGACAGAATATTTTCCCAACAAACAGCCGCACCTCACAGACAAAGAATTCGCTCACTGATCATTGGTAACGTTTAAGGAATTGGAGTTGAAATTGACAAAATTTGTGCATATACTCTACGGTTTGCGGACGATTAGATGATAGTGGCACAGGGTAACGATGACTTGGAGTATATGACCAGAAAGAAAAGTAATCTTTTTACCTTATGTAAAAAGCCTTATGTAAAATGGAGTAAAAAATCAACAAGGATAAGACGACATATATGTACATAGGAGGCCACAGCAAGGAACAATAGAGCTCGAGAATGGGGCAAAATAATACTACAAGTATCTCGGCGATGATTTACAAAGACCTATTTTTCAATTACAAGAAGTGGCAAGAGAGTACTAACTGACAATTTCAGTAAGTAAGACCAAAACCATGGCCTTTGAAGGTAAATATCCAGTCAGGACTAAGATAGTTATAAAGAACAGCACTTTAGTACAAGTGAGCCGTTTTATGTAAATATCTCGGCTGTGCAGTAAGCTATGAATCTGAATATTATATAATAGAGAAGACAAATAGATTTAGAAATATTTGTGCTACGATTCATAGAAATATTAGAAATAAAACATGATATAGCACAAGGATTAAATTTTGTAAGGCAATTGCAATATCCACTTCAATTTATGCGAGTGAGACGCGGGTCATGACAACAAAGGAAAGCGGCAAGATTCAGAGTGCAAAAATGCAGTTTCCTCGATATACTTTAACTTATACATTGCAAGATAGAATAAGAAATGAAGATATCAGAGCAGAACTCAAAGTAAAGGACATAAATAAAATTATTTCAATTTACAGAAAACAATGGTGGGATCATCTGCAAAGGATGCCAGAGGATCGATTCCCAAAAGCGGCACTGAACTATAAAGCCATTGGTAGAAGAGACGTGGGTCGTCCGAGGATGAGATGAGTTTACATAACCTAATCCTTAAAGAGGAGAAGAAGAAGAAGAAGAAGAAGAAGAACTATCTCAGCGTGATAAGAGATGAAGGTGGTAGAGACACGATGGACATCAACAGGGGAGTGAGGCAGCGAAGAGTTGCGGTTAAATGACTGAATGGAATATGGTGGAGCAACAACATATTAAAACGTATAAAATTGACATAGGCCTATGTGATACTATGGTGAAGAGTTTAACAATTTATGGCACAGACGCTTAGCGGTTGAGTGAATTGGACAGGAGCCTAGAAGCGGTAGAGATGGATGCCCTTAGCAGATTTGACAAAAACGCACGACTTCCTAGAGTTTAAATGATCTCCTTCTTCTTCTTCTTCTTCTTCTTCTTCTTCTTCTTCTTCTTCTTCTTCTTCTTCTTCTTCTTCTTCTTCTTCTTCTTCTTCTTCATCTTCTTCTTCTTCTTCTTTCTTCTTCTTCTTCTTCTTCTTCTTCTTCTTCTTCTTCTTCTCCTTCTTCTTCTTCTGCACCTCACGGAGTAGCCACTTTGCCTGTTCCGTCTTCAGATAGTATCTTTCCATCTCTCTCGGCCTTCCTACATGTCTTGTACCAAAGGGTATATATCAAAACGCTACCTTAGGTAATCGTCCATCCTCCATTCTCTCCAGATGCTGTAACCATTCCCTGCGATATGTCTGGCTTTTATCATTTATGGAGAACACCTGTAGCTCTTCTCTAATATCCTCATTGCGCAAACGATGCTGCCTCGTGCAACCCTCGTGAAATTTCTGAGAAGAATGGGTTTAGGAACCCATTTTTCACATCTATACAGTAAAACAGGCACTGCCATTGTTTTAAAAAATGTAAGCCTTGTTTCTCTCCTTGTATTTTTCCTCAACCTTCTATGTATGACGGCACACATCACCTAAAACCTCGAAATTTTTGTAGTGATATCTCTGTGTGTCGTTCCCAATACTGATAGTCCAACCCGGGTAAATGAAGTCAGAAACTTGTTCCAAAACTGTTCCCTCAAAAACAATTTTTGATCTGACTAAACAGAGTTTAAAATGATACCATGAGAAATGTTATGAACACTGAGGAAACCATAACGCAAACTATCCGTAATGTCAATTGAAACTGAGGAAAACTGAGGAGGCAAACTGAGGAAACCATAACGTCAATTGATGTCGTATGGTCTTGTTCGGCTAATGGGGGATGTTAGACTTCTAAAAGGAGTTGGAAAATGGAGGAGGTCAAGAAGGAGGGAAAAAGAACAACCATTAAACAGAAAGGAATGGCGATCAAGTTTAGAGATCGGAAGGTGTTGATAAATTTTGAAACCGACACATAGACACATCACTATACGTAATGTTAGTTTATGTTCATAAGAAACTTTAACTGTTAACCTCTCCATAGTTGTTGTGACTATTTGTTTTTGTCCCGCGTCACAAAATGATGCTCAATAACATTGAACAGCGTTGCGCATTAAATATAAACTAAGTGCAAAGAACGTGTAGGGTGGTGACCACGTGTTAATATGTCTGTATATGAACATGTGCGTGGGTATGTCTGAAGAGGGGTGGAGAAGCTGGTATTGGGAAGTTCAGAAGCAGTTATTTTAAAGCTGTTATTTAGTTTAGTTAATTTTTAGAATTATTTTCCCTATTATACTTAGTTTTACAGTCACTTTGACCTTCAATATACTAGGTCTACACTATAGCAGGCACTTGATGATAAAAAAGTAGGAAGTAGTATTCCAAATATGGAAAATACGGTACATAGTGAAATCCATCAAATCACAGAGGTTGCGATGGCTGGGACAGGTGGGAAGAATGTCTGAGAAAACAATGCCTAAAATAATGCTGAAGAGAAAATTATATACTACTAGACGTAAAGGCAGACCAAGGGTGAGATAGATGGATGGTGTAACAGAAGGTCTTGCTTGCATGGAAATTAGAGGGTGGAGAGGAAGTTCGGAAAACAGGAAAGCATGGAGGAGTATTGTTGAGGAGGCTAAAGCCCACCAAAGGCTGTAACACATGTAATACCTGTGTTACACCAGTAACACAAGTATTCCAACTCACTTACCCTACCTGATCTTAGCCCGTATAGTTATGTTCTGTTTCTATACATCTACATCAATGTCTGGCACTGCTGTTTTACAAGTGTCGGAGAACACAGGAGATACTATGACAGTCTTTACACAAAACATTGGGTTTTGATCTTCCAAGTGTGTGTCGGATAGTCTTCATAAAAATAAATTTATTTGCACTTTATTGCAGTGCATGTTATCAGTTTATGTACAAATAATTATTTGTTTTGTTCAGTGTGTAACACATTAAAACAGTACTCAACATGTGGTTGGCATATGGCCGGTCATTTGGCGCTGTGATTCATAATGCAAACTGAGTGTTTGCAATACTTATTTTATTACCTAATGAAGAATAAGTGCATCACACACATTTCCGCTTCGTCAACAGCAGTTTATCACTAATAAATGACCAGCCAATCTTACAAGATACAATAGGGAAATGTGTAAATAATTCTGACGTATTGTAGGGAAAACATATTTAAACTGAAATAATGACCATCGGCTTGTAGAAATACTTCAGTTTCACTGCAATTCGCAAAAGTATTTGATACTTGTTGTAAGTGATAGTGATACGATCGATTTACTTTGTGTCGTTGTGTAAACTATTCATTGGTTTTCGCAAAATTAAATACATAATCGCGGTAGCAGTGGCGTTTCTTGCTTACGAGACAACACTGTATGTACTGTTGTACAACAACGTGACTCTGGTGTTATACAAGGCTGTGGAAATCTCCGGCGCGTTGCAGAGCATGGCTGTGACGACGGCCATGGCACCGACACCCGCACCAACTGACGGTACTGCCACTACTGCGAATACATCGGTGGTTACGGAACCAACAGTTCCACGTCCCACTAAGAAGAAAACCTCAGCTTAAGATGGGCCTTGGACACAGACGTTGGGTGAAGATTTTTAAATCTGTGTGGTCTTAATGACGACAAAATTATAGAATAATATTTACTACTTTTTATTATGGGTAAAATAAATATACTAAACTGAAATCTAGAAAGAAGAATTTGTTTCAGGTCAATAAAAAAATCTCTTTCCTTGTACACATGCAAATTGCTTGCGTATTAGTTCACGTTCAATACTATATTAGTTGATTAGATATAAATTATTTTGTATAACACCCAAATACTTACGGCTCAGTTCCAAATTTTTCTACATTAGTCCCAATCTATTTTATTTTTAGTCCTAAAGTCATACAGATATTACTCAAAATATTAGGTTCAGATTCAAACCATTGTCGATTAGACCCAACCCGTTGTAGGTTGACATAAGTACTCAATATCGGCCAAATTGGTCAAAGCATCTCAACAGAATGGATGTCTGTACAATTACTGAACTAGAACCACGAAGAATTGGGAAGTGTGGGATGCTGGAGTGACCAGTTCTATCGTTGGTTACTTAAAACCACCGCGCTGGATTTTATTATTTATGGAGAATAGCCTACCTGAGCTCTTCTCTAATATCCTCATTGCGCAAACGATCCTGCCTCGTGCAACCTTTGTTCTTTTCAGTACAAATGAAACCAAAACGTTGTTCAATGTGGCTTAGTACAAACTGTTGTAAAATTGTCTCAAACTCTGTAGATCAGACACAAAATACTGTACATTAGTCCCAAACTATTGTAGTTAGACACAAACTATTTTGGATTATTCTGCATTTGAAGTTTTTTTTTCGAATTAACCGTGTCAAAAGTATTTGTATATCCTGCAAGTCTTACAAGATGTTTTCGACTGTAAAAGACACGGAATAGACACCGGCGGTGGAACCTTACGTGAGAATATATTTTGGATTACTTTCAAACTATCGTTGATTAGGCATAAAATATTATATACTAATCTTACATTATTACTGATTAGTCTCAAGCAATTTTAATTTACACAGAAAACTATTTTGGATTAATCATAAAGTAATTTCGATTAATTCCAAACTATTTGGACTATTAAACTATTGTCGAGTAGTGTAAAACCGTTTAACATTATTACAGGTCAGTCATAAAGTATAGTAGATATTTCCTAAACTATTGTATGTTATTCCAGGTCTATTGAATATTAATTCTCGACTAATATTATATACCTTAGTTTCGGACTAATGTAGATAGGTTCCTAATTATTTCGTATCGGTCCCAAACTAAAGCAAAATTAACCCAAACGTATTGTAAAGTAGTGTCAAATTAGTGTTGTTGACGTTTCTCAAACATTAATATATTATTCCAGGTCTATTTTTTAATTAATTCCACTCTAACATAACTGTGTTAAAATGTCATTGATTTCTCTTCGAGATATTAGGGTGTGGTTCACTTCTGCCTCTATGAACACACGTTTCGGTCCCTCCGTTGGAGGCCATCTTTAGTGCCACAGTACTGTGGTTAAGTAGTGAAGATCTATGTCGAATGGTTTTATACTTAAGATGGCATTGAACGGAGAGGCCGAAACGTCTGTTTATAGCGGCAGAAGTGGACGACGGCCTAATAGACCGGAGAGAAGAAGTCGATTAGATTTCAACAGAGTCGACGCCAGCCGTGAAAGCCAAAGGTACCGATTAATAATATAGACTGCTACAGAATAGTCTGAGACGAATGTAGATAAGGTCCAATTTATTGTGTACTGGGTCCACACCTTGCTTCCGGATGCGAGACCGATAAGCACCAGTTCCTGCATAACGATTCTTGGACGTTCTGGTCGACAGTTGAACCACTGTCCGATCCGCATGTCTGATCACGTAGGCCTATAACACGTAATGTCTCCGTACTTTCCTGTGAACTTGATCCGCAGACACGTGGTGGCGTCGGCCGCTGTCTATGCGACGACGCTGCCGGCTCCAGGAGTCTCAGAGGACAACTTCGCCGAAGCTTGGGACCTATCCAGCGCAACGGAGGCGGACTTAGCGGATTCTACGGATGTGGTTCCACCACTGCTTCCACACATCTGTGACGAAACGGCTGAATGACTTTTCCTGGAGTTGATTTGCGGAAACAAAATCTTCCTGATTGGTTTGATGATACCACAAATGATGACCAAGTATTAATATCCTGTGAACTTATTATATCACTAATATGGATTAGTCAGTTGATCGTTACGAAATGTTTGCCAACTCGTACCATATGGCGATAGACAGAGGCTGGTAATTAATTATTTTATCGTCATTATCAAACTAATCACTTTGAAAAAAAATGAGTGCTGCTTCGTAAACACATAATGTTTGCAAATACTTGTTAAGATGTAAGGAAATAAAGTGAACCATTCTACGTTCAAATCTTTGAACCAAAAAACATTTAACATGATTTGAGTTATTCTCGTGACTTGACGTTGTGGTGTAACATTCGCGGAATTGACTACCGACATACTCCCCGGCTTTGATTATTGTTACGTTTAACTTTAATGTGTTTTTATTGGAGAATATTGTTGTTAGAGTGTGCTTTGTGTCTCGTTCAATGTGATGAGGTTTGCACATTGATATCATCGTCACACAATATGGGCGATTGATAATGCCCATCGATATTCACACAATGTAATTATGTACACTGGATTCTTTCGTTTGGGCACTGTGTAAAACAGTGTTTAATATATTTGGATCGTTTTCAAGAACTACAATCTTATCGCTCACATAAACACACGCGGAATCGATGCATACGATAAGAATGTACCGGGCCTCTTATATTAACGTGAATTTTTGTTAGAGAATATTGTTTCACTTTGTGGCAGCGTAAAGCGACAATCTGATACCAATGTTGCTAATATGAAATTCATATATTCATCTTTGGTTGTTGACATTTATAAGAAAAAAAATAATAAAACGTATTATCACGGAAAATTGTATTCTTAACAATTTTACGGGGACAAAGTCATATGGTACCCAGGGAGAAATGTAAATTTATAGAAAGCGGTGGTTTTCTTTAGAAGTAAGAAAACATTAAAATATGTAGTAAAGAGCGATAGCTATTCAAAAGACGACCTTGCGTTGACTCCAGTAAGTCGGCTAAGAATTTATATTTTGTCACGGACGGGTCGGACCGTCATAAAACTGTATTATTTTGCTAGGGTGTAAGAAACATTTACTAAGGTTGTAAAAGTTAAGTGCGCCTAACAATAGGGAGCTATATTTTAGAGAGAGAGCGTATATGTGAAATGGAAGGTGACGCGAAGTTTCATACCACGTGTTCACGCGCATTTTGTGGACGAATAGCGGATAGCGTCATTTTTTGCGCGGGCTGTTCCGTTAAACAGATTGGGTAGTTTTGAATTTAGCGGTAAGTCAGACCAATAGGCGTGTAGTTTGTCGATATTGAGTGTGGGTAGTTTTAGCGAAATATAAAAATACGTAGTGTAAGAAGTTAGGGCAGTCAACGGAGCGATTACAGATATTAGACTCGTATTAGTTGCAATAATAATTTCTCAGTAATTTGATTAAATATATTTCAATCGCCACGTAAGTCAGTCACGGTAACGCGATATTAAGTATTGTGAAAGCTACATATTATAAACATTTAATAATCGTTTACAAGAATAACGTGCAGAGAAATTAGAGAAGATAAGTTAAAATCGGGTAACATATCCAAGTTTTACTTAACACAGCATCAATCGTTAAATCGAAATACATTGCGATTTAAATGTGTGAAACGTCATGGTGCGGGACAGTCGATCAATAAGCAGTTATTAATCTGGTGTTAGACGCACTTAGCTTTGTAAAAGAATATACTGTGTATTCAACAAGTGTATTAGCATACGGCACATGTGTAGTTATCACTAAGTTGTCAAAGTGAATGGTGTTTAATACCTGTGAAACAAGTGTATAAATTAGTGCAAAACTAACAAGGATAAGGGCTCAACGATTAACGTCGGCGACCTGCCTGGAACGTGTAGAATTGATTACATCGCGGCGCAGAGTGGATTCAACATGCAAGTAAATAATAAAATGAACACTTATTGTACTATTGTCTATTAAATTTAAATGTATGTAACTCATACTTGGTGACTCAATTAGTCAAAGAATTCATAGCCAAGAAATAAGCACAAACAAATTTTATAGCAAACTTATTAAAGGTAATGATCTACAAATTTTGTAATATGTAAATACAAATTAGTTATTAAAAACTTAATTAATAACAGTCAAATTGTGTTTATTTATTACTGGCGCCCTGGGATAATTTTTAAGAGTCGGTACACTAAAGTAATTGTTACATTCTGTTGCTGATAATTAGTATGTTATAAATATTAATATTGTCATTGGGTAAATTAGCTTGATAAACTATTACTTTTCACATGCTCGTAGGCCGAGTGTAGTATGTATAATAGTAACGTGAACTTTTATTAAGGCCTATTTAAAAGTGTATTACATTCTGGCGCCCAACGTGGGGCTATTGAGTCACTAATAGAATAGTAAAATAAGAATAAAATAGAATTAAGAATAACAATAATATAAGATATAGTTGTATAATTACGCGGAGTAAGAGTAGGAAAAACATTAACACACAGAACAACACGCACGGAGAAAACAATAACATGAATACAGAAACAACATCCAACGGTAACGAAATGGACTTCGATATAAACAATCAGATAGGAGATTCGCAGACGATCGCACACATTTCAATGGGGAATGAAGAGTCAAGGACGCGGGGACTGAACGAAGAAAATGCAGAAACACAACATATTACACAAGAAACACTAGTAGAGGTTAGAGAGAGACCAGTATATCAGACATTACCAGAGAAAAACAAAGACACCGATATATGTACAATACTCCAACAACTAGTACAACAAACACAACGAATTGAACAACAATCGAAAGAAACAAAAGAACAACTATTACAAAAAACACAACGACTTGAACAACAATCGAAAGAGACAAAAGAACAAATAAAAGAACTGGCGGAAAAAACAACACAACAGCTAACACAACAAGCGACACAACACAAACAACAAATGCAACAATTATCAGAGCAGATGCACAAACAAAATATGGAACTAAGAAACGAAGTATTCACGCAACTCAATCAAGAGAGAGCAAATAACCAAAAAATTCTCCAGGAGTTTAGAGTAGATATTGATAATAAGATCGAAGAAAATTGTGATAAGATTAGTACCGAAATTAGTGCCAATACAAAACAACAAATTAAAGAACTTGACGAAAAATACAATAATAATTTTGAAATAATTATTGAAACAGTAAGTGTAAACAATCAAAGATGTGCAGATAACACGGCAGCTATAAATAAATTAAAGGTCGAAAAACTGAAAGAGTTGGAAACTAAAATCAACAGCAAGTCTGACGAGACACACCTTAAATTACAACAAATACAACAGGAAGTACGAACTAAACTAGCGTCAATAAGCAATACACCATGTAATCGGAGCATGACAAACGAACAGGTGAAGGACATAAAATATAATGGCACGGGTGATTTCCCGATGGAATTTATTAAAGAATTGAATGAAATATTCAGAGAACATTATCAAGATGCTGGAAACATCAAGTGGATAGCAAGACATCTTGAAGGAGAGGCAGCAGTGTGGTGGAGGTTAGTAAAAGATAACATTAACAATTTTGTGGACTTCACTGACGCATTTATAAGTAAATATTGGAATGACGTCATCCAAGAGAGAGTACGCAATGAACTGGAATTCGGAAGGTATCACGCCGAGAATGGGATGAACATGATCCAGTATTTAGAGTGTAAACTGTTAGAAAACCGTCAATTAATTCCGCCAATACCTGACAAGTATTTAATTAGAAAAATTACTAAACATTATCCGCATGAAATAAGAGTTGCGATAATTACTCGTGGTGTAGTGACAATCAATGAATTCGAGCAGGTCTTGTTAGAATTTATGAGTCTGAGAAGTGACACCAGAGAGGCGAGCCGAGGGTACTATGACGGACGGCGAGATCGTAAATCATGGACGAGGGGTGAAGAGGAGAGAGAGCGACCAGCTGAGCACGGGCGCGCAAATGAAAGTGAAAGTAGGCCAGTCACTTCACACTACCCCAAACGAATAAACCAGTTTAAAAATGAGAACGAACCTATTCCATCGACCAGCGGTGCGAACGGTAACAAAGTTAATACCGTTATGCCAAAAAACTAGCTAAGTTCTGTAAATATGAAGTAGACTTAAGTAATATTAGTAAATATATTAACACTACTTTTCTAGATTTAAGAGATGATTTAATGGATGATGATGATGTCAACATAATATGTAAAGTTAATAAATGTCCGGAAGTAAGTGTCTCGTTGAACGGTGTGTCTACATGCGCCTTATTGGACACCGGGAGCCAATTAAACGCTGTCTCAGAACAGTGGTTTAAAGACAATAAAAAGGAATTGGGTGATCTAGAAATGTTAAAATTGTCGAATACCGTAATTAAGGGTGCAACCGGCAATAAGTCAAAAAGGGTTACACAACAAATCCTATTAACTGTCCAAATCGAAAGTTTAAGAGTCGATAGTGTCTTCGTAGTTGTCCCAGAATTAATAAAAGATTGTATCTTAGGCATAGGGTTATTGGAAGAAAATGGGTGTGTGATCGACCTGAACAACAAACGATTAATCATTCAGGGAGACCAAAACCAGGAAGGAACTACAGCGGAGATACTACGAGTAGAACTCGCATCTGCCGATGAAGAGATCGAAGAATTGGTTGGACAGAAGGTACAAACTATCACAGACATAACCGAAGCTGAACGGAGCGAGCTAAAGCATATTTTGATGGATAATAAAATGGTATTCCGGGATACGCCAGGTATGATTAACTCGTATCAACATAAATTCGAAGTCACCGATCGGACACCCTACTGTCAGAAAGGTTGGCCGATTCCGATGAGATACAAGGAAGCAGTGAAGGCAGAAATCCAGAAAATGGAGGCGCATGGTGTTATTGAAAGGGCCCAGAGTCCATACGTCAACCCTATGGTTACTGTCGTAAAGAAAGACCAGACGGTTAGATTATGTTTGGACGCCCGTAAGCTGAATTCAGTAACAGTTCCAGACCATGAGGGAGCCATTCCAATTAACGAGATACTGGCAAAATGTGGTAACATTAAAGTCATGTCCACAATTGACCTCCGTAGCTCGTTTTGGCAAATCCCATTGCATCAGGAATGTAGAGATTTTACTGGGTTTTTGTACGAAGGCAAGTGCTATCGATACACAGTGACGCCGTTCGGATTGAAGACTAGCCTAGCAAGTTTAACACGTGGTTTGGACCGAGTATTGTCGGAAGAAGTGAAGGCATTTACGATCTTATATGTAGATGACTGCTTATGTATCTCGGATAGCGTGGAAGAGCACCTACGGCACTTAAAATTATTATTACGTGACATCAAACAAGCTAATTTAACTGTCAATTTTAAAAAATCGCAGCTGTTTCGTAAAGAGATTGATTACCTGGGATATCGCTTAACAACAGAGGGTATCACCGCCGCACCAGATAAGATTAGAGCCATTCAGGAATTTCGGAAGCCAAAGAATCAAAAACAACTTAAAGGATTTCTGGGCTTAACCAATTTTTACAACCGATTCACCAATAAATACGCCGAAGCGACGCAACCGTTGTTAAACTTATTAAAAAAGAATACCACGTTTAAATGGACAAAGGAAATGGATCAGCATTTTGAGAGAGTCAAGGAATTATTCATCGAATCAGTGGTTCTTAAGCATCCTGACCCCAACAAGCGTTTCTACCTACAGACGGATGCGAGTCGTTATGCGTTGGGAGGCCAGCTTTACCAGCTAGACGAGAATAACGACATTGGAGTAGTCGCATACACAAGCCGCGTGGTACGGGGAGCTGAGCGTAATTACTTCACCACAGAATTAGAGCTACTGAGTGTTGTATACTGTTTGCAAAAATTTAGGACCTACGTACTGGGTAAGCCTTTTACAATCATTACTGACAATAAGGCGTTAATATTCATAAAAAAGTGCCACCTAAATAACTCCCGCATAACGCGATGGATTCTCGCTATACAGGAGTATGATTTCGACATAATTCACTGCAAAGGGCGAGATAACATCGTGGCGGACATCCTGAGCAGGCATCCTGAAGACATGGACGAGGAACAACCAATCGATCGAACCGAGGAGTTAGAGATCAATCTTATCAACATCCGCATCAGTAAGGAGGCTAAGGAGCAGCTCAAGAATATAAGAAGTTATCAACTAGCCGACCTAAAATTGAAGCGAATTATCGACGTAATACGAGCCAATAAACAACATAAACTTGCCCAAAAATACAGTTGGCACAATGACAAATTATACCGAAGCGAAAAAGGGATATGGAAACTTATGTTGACCAATGAACTTTGCCACAATATGATTGCTGAACTACATCAGGCATACAGTCATGTGGGAAATCGTCGTACATATCAACTGTTCAAAGAAAATTTCACGGGGAACTCAGTTAATAAGATTACCAAATTAATTACGAAAACTTGTCAAATATGCCAGAAAAGCAAGGACCCATTACTACACACATGAACACTGATACTACATAGATACTAAACAGATTGTAATAGCACACAACGTCTACATATGTAATAATTGTAAGATTAGAATACTGTTGTAATAAATAAGATAATCATTGTTAATTATTAAATTGTATAAGGATTCCAAAAGATATTAGCGTAGTTATTATGAATGTACTACATTGTAAGAGTAAGTTAAGGGAAGTAGAACGTAAACAGATGTTAGGGCAAAATGTCATTGTAACATGTGTTGAGATGAAAGGGAGAGTAAAGCAAAATATTTTAAAAGTAGTCGTTTGACCAGTTTGTCAAGGGTGGGACGGAGAGTCTGTATGTAAACAAACCTTGAAATGCCGTTGACACTCAGGGTATAACAACAGATCGTAAACTAACTAATATTACCATGTTATGTTAAATAAATTAAGAGTAATTAATATAATGTGATGTACAAACAAATCCAGATTATAGCAAGGGTTAAACAAATTATTGTTAGTAATATAAAATTTTAGCAGGGGATTAGGGACGCATCAATAGAATCAATCCCAAATTCTATTAAAATTTTGATATGATTCTATCGGGGGACGATATCACGGAAAATTGTATTCTTAACAATTTTACGGGGACAAAGTCATATGGTACCCAGGGAGAAATGTAAATTTATAGAAAGCGGTGGTTTTCTTTAGAAGTAAGAAAACATTAAAATATGTAGTAAAGAGCGATAGCTATTCAAAAGACGACCTTGCGTTGACGCCAGTAAGTCGGCTAAGAATTTATATTTTGTCACGGACGGGTCGGACCGTCATAAAACTGTATTATTTTGCTAGGGTGTAAGAAACATTTACTAAGGTTGTAAAAGTTAAGTGCGCCTAACAATAGGGAGCTATATTTTAGAGAGAGAGCGTATATGTGAAATGGAAGGTGACGCGAAGTTTCATACCACGTGTTCACGCGCATTTTGTGGACGAATAGCGGATAGCGTCATTTTTTGCGCGGGCTGTTCCGTTAAACAGATTGGGTAGTTTTGAATTTAGCGGTAAGTCAGACCAATAGGCGTGTAGTTTGTCGATATTGAGTGTGGGTAGTTTTAGCGAAATATAAAAATACGTAGTGTAAGAAGTTAGGGCAGTCAACGGAGCGATTACAGATATTAGACTCGTATTAGTTGCAATAATAATTTCTCAGTAATTTGATTAAATATATTTCAATCGCCACGTAAGTCAGTCACGGTAACGCGATATTAAGTATTGTGAAAGCTACATATTATAAACATTTAATAATCGTTTACAAGAATAACGTGCAGAGAAATTAGAGAAGATAAGTTAAAATCGGGTAACATATCCAAGTTTTACTTAACACAGCATCAATCGTTAAATCGAAATACATTGCGATTTAAATGTGTGAAACGTCATGGTGCGGGACAGTCGATCAATAAGCAGTTATTAATCTGGTGTTAGACGCACTTAGCTTTGTAAAAGAATATACTGTGTATTCAACAAGTGTATTAGCATACGGCACATGTGTAGTTATCACTAAGTTGTCAAAGTGAATGGTGTTTAATACCTGTGAAACAAGTGTATAAATTAGTGCAAAACTAACAAGGATAAGGGCTCAACGATTAACGTCGGCGACCTGCCTGGAACGTGTAGAATTGATTACATCGCGGCGCAGAGTGGATTCAACATGCAAGTAAATAATAAAATGAACACTTATTGTACTATTGTCTATTAAATTTAAATGTATGTAACTCATACTTGGTGACTCAATTAGTCAAAGAATTCATAGCCAAGAAATAAGCACAAACAAATTTTATAGCAAACTTATTAAAGGTAATGATCTACAAATTTTGTAATATGTAAATACAAATTAGTTATTAAAAACTTAATTAATAACAGTCAAATTGTGTTTATTTATTACTGGCGCCCTGGGATAATTTTTAAGAGTCGGTACACTAAAGTAATTGTTACATTCTGTTGCTGATAATTAGTATGTTATAAATATTAATATTGTCATTGGGTAAATTAGCTTGATAAACTATTACTTTTCACATCCTCGTAGGCCGAGTGTAGTATGTATAATAGTAACGTGAACTTTTATTAAGGCCTATTTAAAAGTGTATTACAGTATATTGAACCGAGACATTGAGGGACTGAGCCGAATAATGTATAACGTCATTGAATCATAGTCGATACAATTAGCTACCGACTGATGCGTTATTTAACTGTTAAACTGTAGCACCAAACAGGATGCTTAATAAATGACTTTATAAGACATACATTGTGCGCGTCAATATATGTGAGAGAAATTATGAATGTCTACAAATGTTTGATATAAGTGCACTGTGAGTCTCAGTACTGCAACCGTATAAACTACTGTGGTTAACAATAAATATGTGCGCAACAAACTCGAATCTGTGGCGGTATATCGTTTCAATGTTGGCAACAGTTTACGTAACAATGTTTTGTTCATACATGAGGGACAATTTGTATCACACACTGCGTGCATTTAGCAATGTGATGACGAAACTGGACGAAATTGACGACCTCCAGTTTATGACATCGACGCCGGCGTCGACGCCTACAACTGACGCGACGACCTCGTACCAATTACGACGTACTAGACATCGTACCAATTACTACCCATTATTATTTTGACTTTTTCCCTGGATTTCACTTGCCTAAGGAGCCAACGAAACTCAAAACACAGACCGTTTTAAACAATCGAAGAATCAGCAACCTTTTGTGTCGTCTGGTGGCGGCTCGCATAAAGTACAAAGTCGAGGAATGAACATCTCCTACAGAAACGATTGCAATGAGAATGGCTTCCAACAGCCAATCCCACGTCACGTCTGAATCTAAAGGAACCAATAGTTGCACGCCACGTCGTCTGATGAAACAGCGCCGACCAACCAATCAACACCCACACCGAAGTCTGAGACAGCCAATAGCAACAGCGAATTTAAAAACCTTATGCAGCTGCTTTGTAAATATCTGGGTGTGAATTAACCCTCTGCGGTAAAGTGACTGCACTACGAGTTTGCCTATTTATCACCGCTTTTTGAGTCTTTGTTCAAGACGCCTAGGTGTGATCATTGTCACATGGGCTTATGGTTCATCCATTGTACCGCAGGGGGTTAACAAGCTGAGCTAAATTCGGGATATTGTTAGAAAGTGACATACTTCGGGCTAAGATTTTCAGTGAGGATTTATTGGGAATATTCTTGTACACACAGCATTTTAGTAGAACTTCGGTGATTAATAGAAATCACTTGATGTAAAGCAGGTAGGCTTAAGTATAATGATTGTTGTGGTTATTATTATTATTGTTTTTATTACTACAATAACAATAATTACTACAACAATAACAACAACAACTACTACTACTGCTACTACTACTACTACTACTACTACTACTACTATTACTATTATTATTACTTCGGACTGTTATTATTTTACGAGTATTAAGTTTATATATAAATTAATTACACTCGCGCGCGCGCACCCTCGAAAACTAGCGTATCTCCCCAGGAGCAGCTGCTATTTACGCCACTGTAACTAATTATACGGATTATAAATTATAATTTGGACTTTATATGCGTCAGCTTTCTACTTACTTCATAGTTCAAAACACTATAGAAATTCGCATATTTTAATTAAGTGATATCTACAAGAGCTAAAGCGTTTCAGATCTATCTACTCTCTCTCTCTCTCTCTCTCTCTCTCTCTCTCTCTCTCTCTCTCTCTCTCTCTCTCTCTTCAGCAAAAGAAGAATACAAAGAAGATACCTGTAATTATGCAAGTCTAAAACTAGTTCAAACGCAGGGTACGACTTTACGATCAAATATGTTGTCAGTCAAAAGAAAACGGGTCTCGAAACTTTGTTCATAATTCAGTTAGAAAGTTGCTTCGCGTAATGACAACAAAGAGGTTTCGTCCCAGCTGTAACAGTCCCGTGACCCACATTGCACGAGTTTGACAGCTAAAACTTACCTTTTACGCCAGATGTCCGCTGTCGACAGGAAAAATGGCAATTTCGCGCAAAAACTTTTAAAGTACAGGCTACATCTGACAGTTGTACAAGTTTCAGCAGCTAACTTACCAATTGATTCAGATACAAAGAACGTCAACAGGAAAAACAGAAATACCTCTGCAGCGAATAGTGTTGATATAAAGTTGTCTCTTCTATTAGACAATGGCGTTAAAATTATAATACTGATTATACCATTTCAGTGAATTGTATAATTATTGATTGTATCCAACTAGTTTATTCGATTTATTATATTTTTTTATTTTATATAATAACTTATTAAAATTATTATTATTTTAATTATTAGTATTATTGATTTTTATAAAATTATTATGATTTAATTAGTATATGATTGTGATATAACTCATTATGTGCTTGTGGTAGAAGCCTTACGAGATCTATTTTCTCTATAAACAATGTATGAGGCTTATGATGTATGTTATTATAATGTATTGTGTAGAATGTATTTATAAAATGTTTTGTTACAATGTATTAATACATTATGTTCAGCTTATTCTAAGACGACTATAATGATTTCTGTTTTAGTATTGAATGTCCATGTGTGCGATGTAGTAGAACATAAAGAACTATTATTATTATTTTTTATTATAATTAGACGATGTACTTAAATCACACGTTTTTCACCTGTGATAGATGGAAAGAGGAGAGGCAAACCCTGGAAAATGTAGTGGGACAGATCTCGCCAGAAAATATCATCGGAATAATGCTGGAGAGCGAACACCATTGAGATCAGGTAGCAGACTATATAGAGAAGGTACTAAGGCAAAAGAAGGAAGTCGAAGATGATCTTGCTAAGGCCGCTGACAGAGTAGCAGAAAACAGGTAACGTAGACCCGCTGAAGGTTTAAAACAGAGGTACGTCCACAGGACGAAGTACAAATGGCACCACCTTGAAGTATTGCGAAAGCTGAGTCCCCCCAGGTGGATCCATGCCGTGGACAACAGGGTTTGTGGTTTTGGTCGGTGCGAGTCCCACACACCGTAGGAGTGCGGACTCTCCTGCGGTGAACATTAGTTTTCCACAGTCTCCTCGTAAAAAATATTATTATTATTATTATTATTATGTTTACGATTATTATTTAATACCTTTCACGACGACAGGAACCGATTCCGGCTTTTCAGGCTAATGTCTGTGACTTAAAAATCTAGATGTTTCGTCATCATCTGCAAAAAGCATCTTCGGTGGCCAATCTTCTTTCTCAATAAAACGTCTGGGTTTTTAAGTAATAGACCACAGTTCGATAGCCCAGAATTTATTATTGTTTTGTTGTTGTTATTATTAATCCCAAAAAATATTATTGTCATACAAGCTTTCTGTACTGAGCTTCTCCCGTATTTGTTATTTGTTACTGGGATATCCCGTGCAAATATGTTATAAATAGTATAACTTAATTTACCGTAAATAAGCCTATTGTCTTATTCAAACAAGTTTAGAGTTTAAAATACAGTATTATTATTATTATTTTCAGTATTAATTTGAAATTTGTCTTTAATTAACACGTCATTAATGTTGTTTTTATAATTTATAAACAAGTCAGAAAAGTAAATCACGAAACATTAAATCCAAAACTAAATGATCCTTTTATTAAATTTACATAAATTTTCACAAATTAAAAATACGTTACACGCATACCAATATTCGACACGACCATAGACGAAATGAAACAAAAATAAGGCAAGAAGTCAGGAGTTAGTTTTCGCTGTGAGAAACGAGATCAAGAACACCAGACAACGTGACTGGACCACGTGCACAGGATACCAAAAGCTGGTATGCAATAAACTTGTGCCGGGGTTTAAATTTTGTCGGCGTGATATGAACGTTCAGTGCCGCCAAAGCTTGTAGCAACTGTGCGCCACAGCTAACTCGATTATTAAGGCCGTGTCTGCGCCACGGCGACGCAATCTAGAAGGCCTATTCAAAAGGACCAGCTGTTCGTGTACGGTTAGGAAACCGCTTACCAAAGGTTATGATCGGCAATTCGAAACAAGTCGGTTTCATGTAGCATAGTGGGACTGAAGAATTCAGGCATCACTCACATTTTTTCGTCAACCTTCCAATAGATTGTTCGATGGTCTGACGGCCCAGGGTGAAGTACTTAGTTGATCTTTCAATATGACTTCGTAAGCCAGTAAAGCGTTTTCAGGTGAGGCTCAACTATTTTATTCTATGTTCATTTAATGATGGGTTATGTGTTATATTTGTGTATGTGTGTGTGTGTGATCGAGACGTCTGTAAAGCCTATTTCAGGGTGATAACTTGGTAATGTAAAACTGACTTACACGTTACTACCGGTTGGGAAACACGTGGTGACATTGTATTTAAGTGTATATTAATTTAATAAAATTGTAAATTCAATCAAAAGTAATGACTATAACTGGATGAAATAAACCATGTTAAATTAATAAGAGCAGATAGAATGTTGATAGAAATTATGACAGTGAGTGTAGTGTGTGTGTTCCGAGGCGAGAGAGTGTATGGGTGGGTGTATTTTCTGACGGACAATCTACAAATAAAAAATGTTATAGGGTCCCCGTACAGCCGGGAGAAGGGGGAGGCAGAGATAGTAACATTGACACCGGTCACTATCCGCAGAGCAGTGCACCAGGATGCTCCCCGAAGCCGTCAGGCCCAGAAATACTCCTGCTATAGACCACCGAAGGACATCTGCCCGGAATGGGACTCGCTGGAACTTCAGCAAACACTAAGGATCATCTGCAGCACCCATGCCACACTGGTCAACATGGTACCATTGGAGTTCCACAACAAGAGTACAGGTGGGAGTGTTCTAATTATTAAACTTCAGTCAACAACAACTCGATAGACTGGCCCCCTGGTATTCTGGTTAAACATCTTGTTAATGCTCTTAAAGAAAATGGTACCAGAACTCCAGCTGTTTCAAATAAAATTGTACTTAAATATTTTATGGTAACTTAAATAGATGTTCTTAAAGAAAATGGCACTAATAAAAATTTGTTACACAAGAGTGTTTTATTGCAAGTCCTGTCACTCTGGGCTCCAGCACACTTTTCGCTTCCGCTAGGCCAAGTAGTCTAGTTATTAAATTTTGCGTAACGGCCTAAGTGGCCGTTACAAACTGCGCATGAATATATAACGTACTTTCCCAATAACTGTGCCTACACTACGTCTTCCATGCTCTGTCCTGAGGAAAATTGGGAGTCCATCTCTGGAACCTAGGATATCATCCCTTCCGCCGTGAACAACGTCCAGTTACGCCACTGCGTTTATTTTATTTTTTTTTGCGTGTGAGCCACTGTGGACTACGTTTGGATCAACTGGTTCCTCCCTTCTTCTCCTCTCTCTTCCTCCTCTCCCACATCTTCTCCATTCTTGATCGGTGTCTCTCCCTTCTTTCGTCAGTCCAGATGCCACCTGTCCTCTTCTTGGGGTTTACCTTGGGCATTTTTTCATTTCTTTTTGAGTGGCAAGCATTGTTCAATGTCGCCACTGCGTTTATGTGAATTTTTTTCTTTTTTCAGTTAATAGGTCTGTCCTGTATATATTAATATCCTACACAATATTAACTACAAACATCGAAAAATGTTTAGTAATTATCTATTAAAAAAAATATAAACATTAAAACTATCTTCCGAAGGCAGACGTTGGGATCTTACAAATCTTGTAACATGTGGCGAGCCTATAGTCGTACATACATTAATTTATCGTTTTTAAACCTCAACACAATAAAGTTCACGTAATGACGTGATTACGACCGACACGGACAATATTTGACACTTTCCCCTCACTGACAGTTTAAGACCGAACATTGACTGATTAATGGCTGCAAGCCGTTTCTGATAACAAATCATTGTTATAAATACGTAGAGAAAATATATAAGAGAATCTTTGCTTTAAGTGGTTAGCTTTTAACGGCTTTAGCAGTGCAAAGTGTAAATAAACAACTCGTTCGGTAATTTTTTAATTTTTCTGATTGGTGTAAATATTTTTTAAAACACAGTGAAGTAAAAAAATATTATTATTGTTATTTACAAGAGTAAATTTAACGGCTGAAAACATTCTGAGTAAACTGAAAGTATTTTCAGCTTATCTGTTAAAAAATTATCTGTTGAAGGGAAATACTTGAGTAAATTAACTGTTTATAAGTACGTATTTGGCCGACGGTTCAATTACGTGTATAATGAATTGCCCTATCGTAACGGCTGTGGTAGGTAACTATATACGTGACAGTCTTATATATGTTGCTGTAGATGTATCTGCCAAACGTAATAGAGAAGACAGAAGAATGACGTATCGGATATGTTGAAGGACGTGGTTCAGGCAGCGGCTACGCTTCCGAGTCCCATCAAACATACTCCTGGTAAGAGGTTGCTGAACGTCAACGCCACACCACCGCCACCTGTAAGCGATCTATTCACAACTGTTATTGAGGGCATCGGACGCCATGCGTCAGCTATGTTTACAAGAATGCCTATTCTTGGAATCATTGATAAAACAAGTCTTACTGTTACATAAAACGGACAAGAATTTGCTAGTAAAGAGAAGTACGTTAAATGATAAACAAGCAAAGCATAAAAATTACATCTGCTAGTGTAAGCGCATTTAGTGGGTTTACGTATAGTTTCTGCTTTTATTACGCGCGCGCGCGTGTGTGTAGCTTCTTGTTGTTCTAACTCTTCAAGTTTCTTGAAATTGTTATAGCATATATACAGTGTGTGTATACATATACTATTAAATAAATTATTGCTTCTCATTACAACCGTATTTTTTTCCATAAAAGTCTGCGTACCAGAAATAGTTTACAATATCATGTGGAATTTATACGAAAAGAAGTTATTTACAAATTAAACTGCTTTTAAAAAATTTGATACGTTAAACACTGTGTGTGTGTGTGTGTGTGTGTGTGTGTGTGTGTGTGTGTGTGTGTGTGTGTGTGTGTGTGTGTGTGTGTGTGTGTGTGTGTGTGTGTGTGTGTGTGTGTGTGTGTGTGTGTGTGTGTGTGTGTGTGTGTGTGTGTGTGTGTGTGTGTGTGTGTGTGTGTGTGTGTGTGTGTGTGTGTGTGTGTGTGTGTGTGTGTGTGTGTGTGTGTGTGTGTGTGTGTGTGTGTGTGTGTGTGTGTGTGTGTGTGTGTGTGTGTGTGTGTGTGTGTGTGTGTGTGTGTTATAAATAGTATAACTTAATTTACTATAATTAAGCCTATTGTCTTAACTTAACAAGATCAGAGTTTAAAATATTATTATTTTTAGTATTCATTTAAAATTGTTCTTTAATTAACGCGTTATTAATGTAGTTTTTATAATTTATGAACAAGTCAGTAAAGCTAATCAAAAAACATTAAATCCAAAACTAAACGATTCTTTTATTAAATTTACACAAAACTGTCACAAATTAAATACGTTACACACATACAAGTAAGAATAAGCTAAAATATTTCTTAAATATTTTTCCAAACTATAATACCATTTTTAAAGTCAATATAATAAAAGAACGATAAAATCTTATTATAAAGTGCATAGAATGTTTCCTCAAAATATATTCCAATGGTCGTCTAGTGAGAGGAAGATTGCATCGCTAATACGAGGGTGCATGTTTGATTGTAACTGATTAGACTACAAAGTAACTGATTGCACTGTTTAAAGTAAATCAAACTCATGGTTGAAAATATATATATTGTACTGCTAAAAATTCAACAATACATAGACATAGACAATTAATAGGTCTGTCCTGCATATATTAATATCCTACGCAATATTAACTACAAACATCGAAAAATGTTTAGTAATTATCTATTAAAAGAAATATAAACATTAAAACTATCTTCCGAAGGGAGACGTTGGGATCTTACAAATCTTGTAACATGTGGCGAGCCTATAGTCGTACATACATTAATTGATCATTTTTAAACCTAAACACAACAAAGTTCAGGTAATGACGTGATTACGACCGACACGGACAGTATATATAGCTTATTATTATAGCTTTATAAATAAGCTAATTTATAAAAATTAATGCTTAAGAGTAACAAATGTATTTAACAAAACTGCAGATGAACCCTTTCAAACTATATGTACAAACTGTAAAATTGAAAATTATATAAATTATGATTTACTAAGTGTGAAAGTAATTAGTAAAACATAGAATTAAAATCGACACAGAATAATCAAGTTGTCATAGGCTTTATGTAAAACTAGGTATTATAATAAACAATATAAAACTCTGTGTAACCCACTGGTAATTTTAAAACCACAATATATTGTAAGTTACTGAGAAAGGAGTGTATTTAAATAGTTGTAAGGTAAAATAAGTGTATAATGTAGGCAATTATAAAATTATAAAAATATTATAATGTAAAAGCAAACCAGGGAGGAAAAGAAAAGTCTGGGCTTCACCAATGCAACAATTAATTTGGCATTACTTCCTAAAACATCCAAACAAAAGCGTCGTCTCTTAGATAAAAATAACAATTTTACAACTAAATATCAGTATAGTAGTACAAATATTGAAAAAAAACTAGTGAATGAAGAAGTTTATAGCAAGAATAACTCGGTATACCAAGGGAAGTATAAAAATAAAGGAATTATTAGAAAAAACGTACCAAGCAGTTTAAGAAGAAAGCAGTAAGCCAAAATAATCCAACTATAGCACTGTTGATAAACATCAGGTAACGAAAACTTATTAAAACACCAAACACACACTGAATTATTCTTCATCTGTGGGTTTGTCGCTTCTCGCTTCCCCTGAAAACACTCAGAATATGATAACCCACGAACTGACAAAAGGCGCTATTTCACATTTAAAAACAATAATCAAACAAAGCAACCAGCACTCATAATCTCTCTAAAAATTTCTTAAATCACATGTAAACAGACGGTGTTATGGTGTGGAAGACAAAATATCCCTGAGTAAAAAAATTTAACGCGTAAAAATATCTTCAGTGTTATAGTTTCCACGGTAAAATACAATCACAATGACGTACAAAAAAGTCATAAAAACTATTACCTACCACAATTGAATAAATGGGAGTTTAGATTAAAGTTGAAAGAGTACAGAATATCGACAGATTGATTTTTTTAATCAAAATCGATTACTGACTGTACACACTAGAGAGTCACACATAAGTGCATCCGATAAAGAACACGGATTCCGACCTTGGAATGCTACCTATAGTCAATAGACAATTTTTAAGGCAGCTACCGACAGAGTGAAGTACAGACACACACACACACACACACACACACACACACACACATCAGTAGAGACGAAACCCTGATTTTTAAGCCAATTTTACTAATAATTTTCTGTTGGATTCAATACATTTTACAAATGCGTAAGGAAAAAATTCGGAGAAGATTTGTATCCTGACTGCATTACACCCACCGTGAAACACCCAGTTAGTGTTATGATCTGGGGTTGTATGACATCATAAGGTGTCGGCAGGATTTGCGAGATTAATGGGAATATAAATGCCCTGGCTGATCCCGGCCCAAGTGGGCCGAAACAGTTTAAGAAAAGTAACGTCCCGCAAGTGCGGACCGGAAGAGTTAATTTGTTCAGCCCGAGCGGGCGAAAATTATGTATCTTGCATTAAATATTTGTCTGCTGGTCTTCCATTATGATTGAAGATGTTGTGTAGGATGTATTAAATTACATTAAGAAATAAGAGAAGTGGACTGTATACGAATAGTTTTAATAATTTGAATGATCACGTTACAGCTGTAATAAATTGAAAGAAGGCTGGCTAATGCTGCATATTGAATCAATAATTAATAAATTTAGTTAAGAATGAAGTTGTGGCGCTAGTTGGCCATGATAGAAAATAGTAAGGCCTAAGGCCTACATCTAATGTCGACACTAACTTGACGGAAAGGTCCAGCGAACCGAACGCCGAGACTACTGAATGTGCACTGGTCAAAGTACGATTACGCGAACGTTGATGAGATATAAATCAGATTAGCCAACCTAGTAAAATAAAATCATCGCGCTACCGTCCATAAGCTGCCCGTCAAAAATCAAAAAGATTTTTTAATACATTCTTTAATAAATTATAATACATTTACAATTCAATTTGAAATAGTGGAGTTTTAATAATTAGAATCAGCTTCAAGGCTGAGTTGAACCTTGAGTTGAGATTAGATAACGGCGATCGGCCGCTAATTTGAGATAAGCATGCAGATAGGCGACTGTAGGCCAAGGTTTGGCAAACAGATGCTTCATGTACCACTAAGTCTGGTTAACCAATATTACTGACACAAGTGCGCAGTACGTAACATTACAAAACATGAACGAAAAATACATAATATGCAAGTCATAGGAGTTAGCTTAATGCTAGCTAAGGTCCGTAGACCTGTACAGAAGTTCATTACATGAATAAAATTGTTGTTGAACATGTTACAGTTGCATGTTTCATTGTATATTCAGGAGGGCGACATGTATCGACCTAAATACGCTATTCCTGAAGTTTCAGGAATTTACAATATGTAACAATGTGTGGGCAAGCTAGATGCTGAATGTAGCCCAGATATGACGTCTATGTCATAATTTAAATAAAGAATTGTGCATGCTTACTTACAAAAATGAATAAAATATAAGTACAATATAAATAAATTAGACAAGGCAGTTACACACGGTAGACGCTTACAATAGTTTACAACGACACAATTTATGTGAATACAACAATAATAATTTGCATAATTACAAGATAAATAATTGTAATGTCAGCCAACAATACAATACTGAAATTACAGAAACAATTTAAGACATTCACAAAATAGTACATATTTATCAGCAACAATATAAAGAAATGAATGCATGGTTACTTGACAGCAAACATGCGAATATTATGCAATAACATTAATAAATAAGCCCACCCAAAGACATGCAGTACACCCCATGAGATCAATGAAAGTGTGACATAGTATGCCACAAAAATTAACATACAATACAAATATTAAGATATCACCAGAACTGTGATACTCAGAAGCGTGCCATGACGCAAAATTGACAAAAATATTGTGACAATCCATCACAAACATGTTGACCAAATGGTCGTAATAAATAATAAGTCAATGGCGGAATAAAGCCGCATTGTGCTGTAACCATAGTGTCACATCTCGTCTCGCGCTGGCAATAAGGTCGGACACCAATTCCAGGTGAATAGCCCTAGTTGCTAAGCAAACAAACAGAGACACGTACGCCTTAGTAAGAGTTCTAGACTTCTGCCCGCCATGACGAATCATGAAGGGACCACCATAATCAACCGCGCAAAATAGAAACGGCCTTGAAGGAGTGACTCTAGGGGATGGCAAAATGTCAAGCCTCTGGACCTGCTGTGTGGCGCTGAACCGGATACACTTGAGACACTTACGAATAATGGAACGGATGACTAGCCGGGCATTAACAATCCACCAACGTTGACGCAGTGAATGATGCACGAGCTGCGCACCAGCATGAAGCAAACGAATGTGTTCGCGTTCGATGATAAGGCGTGTGACATGCGCCGATGGGGGTAGTACGATAGGATGTTTCGAGTCGTAAGATAACTGGGAATGCTGCAATCGCCCGCCCACGCGTATCACTCCAGTGTCGTCAAGAAACGGGTCGAGAGAGGCTAACTTGCTTCTGATGGAAACAGAAGATCCGTTCCGAAGACAACTAATTTCGCCTGGGAAGTGGGTCGATTGAGATTGCCTTATAAAGAAATTAAGAGACTGATGAATTTCCGCAGGGGTCAGATCGCCCGAAAGCCTGTCCGCAGATGAGTGCCTAATATTTCTGATGAAACGAAAACAGTAAGCGTATACACGTGTCAGCCGGTGTAACGAGGAAAAGTCCAACGATAAGTCAACAGCCAGGGTAGACATTAGCGAACGGTTATGTGTAGTTTTCTCTTCCGCGATGACTTCCGAAGATGATGGAGTGGCCGGTACGAAAGATGGGAAAGGATTAGACTCTGACGATTGAGACAGACAGCCAGGACCGTGCCACCAAAGCGAGCAATCGCGCAAAACGTCCGGGAGACACCCCCTAGAAATAATATCAGCAGGATTGCGTCGCGAATCAATGTGATGCCAGGTACAAGTTTGCGTGCGACGCTGAATTTCAGCAACCCTATTAGCGACGTATGTTTTCCAACGCGAAGACTGCGCATGAATCCAGTAAAGAGCCACCATAGAATCGGAATACAAATGTACATCCTCAATGAATGAATGAAGAGCAGGAATAATTTTAGACACAAGTCGCGATAATAACAAACAAGCGCAGAGCTCGATACGAGGTAATGACACTTGGCGCAAGGGAGCCACGCGAGATTTTGAACACAAAAGACGACAGGAAGCAGTAGCATCTTGATAAATGACTCGGACATACACACAACAGCCGAACCCTCTCTCGGAAGCATCCGAAAAACCATGCAACTGAACTGTAACCGCCTGATGGTTGCAACGAATAGATCGCGGGACCACTATTTTACCAATCAGACTTAATTTGTTACACAAAGAATGCCAATCCGACAGTGACTGACCGGAAAGCGGTTCATCCCAACTAAGCTTACAAAGCCAGAGTCGCTGCATGAAGTGTTTATACAAAAAGACAACTGGTCCGATTAAACCCAGTGGATCATATATTCCGGCGATTATTGAAAGAATTTGCCTCTTGGATATGCTATGAAGAACCGGAGATAGGTTGACATCAAACAAAAATGAATCAGCAGTGTTGTTCCAAAGAATGCCCAGGGTACGAACATTGTCCTGTTTATTTAGGGGTCGTGAAAGGTTGTGATGACTTGCGACCGCTGTGGGTTCATTTGATGCCCATTTGTGCAACGTGAAACCATATTGAGCAAGTAACGCACCTAGGTCGGATTTCAGATTAGTCAGATCGGGGATAGTGTCAGAACCGGTAAGTAGATCGTCTACATAAAAATCGTTAGTGATGGCTAAAGCCGCTTGGGGAAAGGAAGTTTGATTGTCTCTAGCAATTTGTAAAAGGCACCGTGTGGCCAAAAAGGAGGCGCTAGCCGTGCCGTAAGTTACTGTTCGCAGCGCGAAATGCTTAAGTGGTTCGAGGGGAGAGTCACGCCACAAAATACGCTGATAGTGACAGTCCTCTTCAGCAACGCGAATCTGACGATACATTTTTTCGATGTCAGCAATCAGGACATACTTATGTGTGCGAAACCGCAACAGAATAGAGAAGAGATCTTGCTGAACATTGGGGCCTACCAATAATAGGTCATTTAACGAAAGGCCATTTGTAGTTTTGGAGGAACCATCAAAAACAACGCGCAATTTTGTGGTCCAGCTAGAATGTTTAAACACGGCACGGTGAGGCAAGTAATAAATATTTGACGATCCTAAATTGATAGCGCCATGATCAATGGGTGTCATGTGCCCAAGCTTCATGTATTCCCCGATAAAGTCTGCGTAGTCGCGAGCGAGCTTGGGATCGCGCCTGAATCGACGCTCCAAGTTTAAAAACCTTGATTCGGCACTTGTGTAGGATTCCCCTAAGTGAGGATTATCAGACTTGAATGGGAGCGACACTATAAATCTACCCTCGTGGTTGCGCTGAGTGTAGCGCATAAAATGCTCTTCGCAAGCCGACTCGCCATTAGGGGTATCGCCGGGGATCGTTTCTGCCTCCCAAAATCTCTCAAGAGATTGCAGGATTTGGCTGTCATTGTTCCTTGCCAAGAACGAAACAGCAGGACCCTGGGTGTGGCAGTGCTTGGGCAGATTGCCGGCCAAAATGTAACCCAGTTTTGTCTCCTGAATGATAGGGAAGTTGGGTCCGCGTGTGTACTTATTAGCTAATATTAAATCTAGATAAAATTGAGCCCCCAATAGTATGTCGATCTGTGAAGATATATTAAAATCTGGGTCGGCGAGAAAAATTTTATTTGGAATGTGGAACCGGTTGATGTCAAACGATATTGAAGGCAGATTATGAGTTAAGTTAGATAAGACGGCAAATTTGGCCTCGAAACTATGTCTCTGATAGCGAGACATAATACGCATAGAAACAATGTCAGTAGCGCAACACGCTGTGTTGCTTATTCCTGTAATCGGAATATTAGATCGGGTTAGTTTGAGGTGCAATCTTTTCGCAAATGATTTCGTACAAAAATTGATCTGAGACCCGGCGTCAAGAAGTGCGCGCGCCTTATGCCTATTGCCAGCCTGATCAATGACATATACAACTGCAGTGGATAAAAGTACATTGTTTTTACACTGTAATTTAAATGAGCAGTAGTTACTGCTGGCAGCTGCTGATTTCGGCACGTAATTAGCGTGCAGCAAGGTGTGGTGAGCCTTTGAACAAATTTTACAAACCTGTTTACTTTTACAATTTGTTATCAAATGACCTGCTCTAAGGCAGTTAATACAACATTTATGGTTTGCCACCAATTGCCCCCGCTCAGCGGCACTTAATATGCGAAAATTATTACACATGTAAAGCGGGTGATCAGATTTACAGCACACACATGAATAATGCCTTGCCGTAGCATGATAACTCTTAAAGGTACTGCTGCCAGCAGTATTTCTTAAACTACATTTCTCAAACTTATTGTTGGTTTTACACTAGGTTTATTGAATTGCTGTCCGGGTTCAATTGGCATAGTATTTTCTAAAAGCTGTCGGCGCAAATTCAAAAAATGAGTAAAGTCTTGAAAACTAGGCAAGTTGTCAGGGTCTATAGACTCCTTCCAACGTTTTAAAGTGATAGGGTCAAGTTTAGTGGAAAGCAATTGTATAGTAATAAACTCAAATAGGTTTACAGACAGCTTCATTGCCGCCAGCGAATTAACAGAAGACGTTATAGTATTCGTAAACTCAGCCAAGCTTTGGACTGAGTCCTTTATTGTGGACTTAACCTGAAGTAGGTTCTGTACATAATATTTTGCTAATATAAATGGATTATTGTACCTATCGGACAGCAAGTTCAACGCTATTACATAATTCTCTTGACAAATTGGTAATGATTTAATTAAGTCTAATGGTTCACACTTCACTGATGAATGCAAGTAATGCAGTTTCTGTACTGGTGTTAAATCTGATCTTGAATGCACCAGATCATTAAAAATTGAATAGAAATGTTGCCACTCAAGTATGTTGCCTGAGAAGCAGGGCAAACTTATCGGTTTTAAATGCACAGGCGTCGATAGTACAGGAGGCACAGTCTGAGTATTAACAGTGTCAAGAAGTTGTAAAATGTTTGCCTCAGTCGAGTATATCATTTCCTCAACCTCGACTCGGTCTGCCTGAGCAGTGCTCACGTCTTTACTTATAAGCTCTATCTCAGACTGTACTTCGTCGTACTTCGAGGCTAAGCTCTTAAGACTTTCTAATCTCACAGTCAAAAAATGTTTTGTGGTTAAATTAATGTCAAATGAATTTACCGCGGATTGTATCCGCACTATCGCGGACTTTAATCCGCCTCTCTTTCTGGTCAGCACCTTGAGGCCTTCCTCAGACATTCTTTTACGCACCTTATTGCTGTTGCTGGTGGTACCTGGTCAGCGACGTCCCGCAGCGTCGGCTCCTTGATGATGATGGTGAACAGCTGGCAAGATGACCACCTTGAGGCACTGCAGCCGGCAGGAACTTGCTATCACGTTGCCTGAAGACGACGAGCGAAATGGCGACGCAAATCACGCCACGGTCGCATTAGCTGACGTGCTAACCCGCCCGTGATGGCCAGAAAAAGATATAAAAGACATTAAGTGGAAATCCAGGTCCGGAGTGACCAAAAATGGTTGATGCGCACCGTGAGGACCAAAATGCTGATTGGAATCCAGGCACGGTGGACCAAAAATATGGCTGATCCCGGCCCAAGTGGGCCGAAACAGTTTAAGAAAAGTAACGTCCCGCAAGTGCGGACCGGAAGAGTTAATTTGTTCAGCCCGAGCGGGCGAAAATTATGTATCTTGCATTAAATATTTGTCTGCTGGTCTTCCATTATGATTGAAGATGTTGTGTAGGATGTATTAAATTACATTAAGAAATAAGAGAAGTGGACTGTATACGAATAGTTTTAATAATTTGAATGATCACGTTACAGCTGTAATAAATTGAAAGAAGGCTGGCTAATGCTGCATATTGAATCAATAATTAATAAATTTAGTTAAGAATGAAGTTGTGGCGCTAGTTGGCCATGATAGAAAATAGTAAGGCCTAAGGCCTACATCTAATGTCGACACTAACTTGACGGAAAGGTCCAGCGAACCGAACGCCGAGACTACTGAATGTGCACTGGTCAAAGTACGATTACGCGAACGTTGATGAGATATAAATCAGATTAGCCAACCTAGTAAAATAAAATCATCGCGCTACCGTCCATGCCCAAAAGTACATAAATGAAATACTTAAGTCCAAACTGAAGCCTCCCGCACGTGATCTTTTCCAAGATAACAATGCATTTATATTAACAGAATTCAACTCCATTTCATGTTGCTGCTGTGTGCAAAAGGTAGTTTCAAGATAACCATATTCCACTGCTGGAATAACCTGGGCATAGCCCAGACCATAACCCAGTCGAAAATCTATGGAGGTGACTAAAGAAACTTATTCATCAGAAACAACAAAGCAATAAGTAAATCTTGGTTTCACATTATAAGAGCTATAGAACTAAAAATCCTGGTTCATTCCATGGGGAAGGCGTTGTAAGGCCGAAAGTAACGCTAAATGTTACCCAATTAAAGTTTGTTCACTCTTAGAGTGAAGCCTGATGAAACAAAACCATGTACTTGTACTTGAACCGGATTGGTTAGATGAGTGGCCACATCACTAAATCCACTGCTAGAAATAAATTAGTTCCCATTTGATTATAAATAATTGATTAAAAATATATCAACAGACTTTGTTTAATACAACTGGGATTAATACAAATAAAAATAAGGTAAATTATTTTATATTTTTTGGATCTGTTAAGAAAGTTTTAACTTTGGACTGTACATGTCTCTGTGTTGTATCACTCCGCTTTGTACACTCAGGCTCCACTCTATGAGTAAACAAACTTCAAGTATTAACTGATACAGTAAGAATTTTTCTATATGTCATTTTTCTGTGTGTTTCGCTTTTCTTCTTTATAACAGCTGTTGTAATTAAAAAATCCGCCATACAAGTTATTGCATTACATTCTTGATTAAATTATCTTTCCATTTATATATAATTTTATGGTCTTATTTCGAAAACGATGGTGTTATTTTGAGCCATCAAATCTCAGAAATAGCTTTCTTTTTTTTGACAAATGGTTTCCACAGTTTTGGCCACTGGTGTATGGCGTTCTGCTGTATCTAGATTGCATACCTTATGCCGTGTAGTTTATACAGCAACAGTCCGACACAACACCGACTTAAACTTTAATTATCGCGAAAGACATTATAGAAAACAAGGAACAACAACTCTTAGGAAAACGTATAAATGTCTGCTATCATGAGTACGCGAGGACTCTGTATAGGTTGTTCTCTACTTTTATGTTCACAATTATTACGCTAATTAAACGGAACAATTAGCGTCTGACAAAGCTCTGCGAAACGGTAATTAATTGCTTGGCGTTGCGTTTACGTTTCATGGTGAACATTAATCTCAGTTACAACTGACAGCGTTGTGCGGTTGCAACAATGTGACGCTACTTTGATTGTTATTTTCACATAAACGTATCTTCTCTCCTTTAGTCTAATTAACATTCATATAGATTAAGTAAGCTTTCGTAAAGTAATATAGTAGTCTATAATTTATTATATTCTACACATTTATAATAAAGTTAATAAGTAAAACTCTTTTCTGTTGCTCATTTCTTTTCTGTTGTCCATCTCTCTGATTAACTCCATTTGTCTCAAATCCTGTCTGCTCGTATATTTCAGTTTCCGATGCTCATTTCCCCAACGTTAGGCCTTGGTCCAACATATTATATCGTATATCGCAACTATACTGAAAACTAAGGCCGCTGCCGCCTTGTATTTATAATCCGCGCACACACCAGAATATTCCAAAATGCGTGTTAGCGCCAGTGTGTACTACGTAATTAATTGCGGCCTTGACACAGTCCGCGCGGCTGGCGGCTTCCAGAAAAGTCTCGCGAATGCGTCGAGAGTCACGTACACCATCGCATTACATTCTGGATCCCTCTGGAACGTTCGATAAACACGTAGATTGTTCTGTGATGTCGTAACACTATATTGTGTATACTTTTGCAATACAGTGTTTAAAGATATGTATTCTGGCTTACGGTTACACGGCCGGTGTCAATATTCTCAATGTTATTATTAAATACCGGGCTGTTAGGCCGTGGTCTGTTGCTGTATAATGTCGACATCGTCGGTAACGTTTCGTATCTTGATTTCACTGCAATGCATAACAGAGACAAGGAATGTCATTTCCGCTCACTGAATATTCCTTTCATCATCCAAATTAATCGTCCAGATCATACACCCATATAATAACGCTGGCAGCCCCCCCCCCCATCTTCTTATAAAACATCAGTTTCTCCATCTAGACGTCTGCCCAGAGTTCTCCTTATCGCGGCACACATTCTAGATACTATAGCTTTTATTTTCATAAATATTATATAGCCTAACATAATATAAATATTTATGTAGGCTACATATAAAATAAATAAATATGCTTACATAGTATAAATTATAATAAATAATTACATAAATTATGTAGTTATTATATAATATATTTTAAATGTTAATAATATTGTGTACATTTACAGAAATATGTACATGTACGTTGTAACTAGACATATAACCACGATATTTTAAACGTCAAAATATAAGTAACATGTCATAATAATTGAGGGGGACAAGACCCTTTAAGTATTTACAATAAGAATGCCAAGCATGAAAACTACATAAGCAAATAATTAAAGAAGAATGAACTCACAACAAGGGAGTTAATACAGTAATGGTAATAATATAAATAACAAGAAAGAAAATGCATTAAATAGTGATTATACAACAGAAACAATAACCCAATAGATCCGGTCAGTTCTTAGCCAAGAAACCAAGAAAAAACATATTACAAAGAAGAAATAATAATAATAATAATAATAATGATATCAATCAGAATGGTGACCTAAGAAGAACAAAGAAACTACAATAACAATGAGATAAGAAGGCCAAATGTGAAATAAATAGCCAACACCAGTGAAGTACTAACTGAGAGAAAAGGACAGATAGACAAAACACTAACTGACTACTTAGATGACCTGAATATGACCACTAGTCTAGTAAATGAGTAGGGCATCCAATATTAGCCAAGAGAGTGAGAGTAATAATGATATTAGAATAATAAGAAGGTGTAGAGAACAGTATAATAACATATTATGACCAGAATTAATGTAAATGAAAAGAGAATCAAAATTGTCAAATAACAGTAATAATTATTAACTAAGTTATGGAAAAATGCTAATAGAAAGAAAAAAGACTTAATTAATAAATTACAGGTGATAATTAATAACATAGTACTAGTAAAAACAAGATTAAAAGTGTAAATTAGAATCAACTCAGTCAACCCATTGTTGCTTTAGAGTGGGAAGACACATAACCTAAATGCAGGTACTTTCCACTTAGATTAATAAGAAATAATAACTAAAACATATTTAAACTAAAATCTCTTGGACAAAAAATCAAGTAGAGGTGGTAAGGTTTCTACCAGTACCAAGATCAGGTACCTAGAGTAGTATTTATATGATAATTAATGTAAACAAAATGAACAAAAACAGACAAAATGGAAATCACCATGTAAAACTTAGATAAAACCTACTGTAAAATTAAACAGGAATAAAAAGGGGGATACCTGTATAATAAAGAAGATGTTATATCACTAATATGATATTGTAAGATAATTATTATCACTAATGTAAAGTATAATAATAATAATTAAGCACATCTGTCTTGTGACACTAGATGCAAATACTGTTAGTCAATTCTCAACACGAAAGAACGAACCAATGTATAAAAAACACCAGATTATAAACCAATGTAATAACTGTAGTTAACAATTCTGAACAAGATAGTGGCTTAAAAGAACACTACTTAATTAAAAAAGAAATAAAGTAAGGAGACACCTGATAGTGCAATACAGAGATGGTTAAATAGAATCAAAACCAGGGAATAAGAATGTATTCGCAGTAACTAAGTCAAACAATAGTTGTAATGACACTCTATGTATAATTGGGACACCACAGAAATTGCCCAGAAACAATTTCTCAATTGTAATTAATCAATATAGCTAGTAGACTCATAGGCCTAAGGCAACTTTAGCATAGGATTGTTTTGTTAATAATCATAAGTAGATGATAAGTAAAGAGTGTAAAATGACTTGAAAAGCATAATCTCGAAGGAATGTGATTGTCATTAATTAGTTCTAATCAAAGAATATATAAATTTATTAAGAAATAGTGCAAAGTGTTCATTTCAAACAATATCTTCCTTAATCATGGACGAAAACATATGTGTGGACTCTAAATTAAAAGCCAAATATTCGCCATACCGTAGTAAGCTTAGGTTCATAATCTGAGGTGTGATAAGAAAGTTATATCAATTTAAAAGTATTTGATTTATTTTGGAAAAATGTCTAGCGTCAGCTCTTAAACCCGAAGACCCACGCTTATTGTAACAATTAAATAATTTCGCGAAGGGGGTATGTGCGCTAAAGTAAAGATCTTCAGCCAATCAAACAAGAGAATTCGATATATTTTACAAGGAATCCAGACGAGAACGGCAGAAACAGACGCCATCTCAAGACACATTTTGAATAACCTTTGAAGAGTACAGACGTCAGCTCCGCATCGCCAGAAAACAGCTGTCTAACCTAACTTTGTGCGTGTTATCGAATGTAAACAATGAAAACATAACTCATTTGTGCGAAATCATAATAACGTTAAAGTTGAAGATTAGTGAAGACTAAATAGGCGACATGAATTGCTAAGTGTATAATCCATAGCAATTACGCGATATACAGTAAAGTGATTTTTTACTTTTATTAAGGAAGTTAAGAAATTGACGATATATTTTATCGAACAACATTAATACTATGTGTACAGACTAACGCATAAAGGGCATTGCACCCTATTATTTTCATTCAGCAATTGATAATAAAGAGAATTCTCAAATTCATTTTATTTAATTAGTAAATAAGAGTTATGAAGATGATGATAGTTTGTTTAATATAAACACTAAGAGTGTTGCAATTAATAACATATCAATGAAGTCATCAATCGTTAAACCAATATTAAACTAACAATAGTTAGTCAGAAGTTTGAGAATTGTCAGCTGACGAAATTAATTATCAGCAGTTAAAAAATGAAAATATAATTTATGTTTAGAATTAAGAACGAGTCTACTACTATTACGATATTTCGTTATTTTATTAATCAAAGAAGTTCATACCAAGCGAAATACTATTCTAATAATTAAACGATTACCTATTTGAAGGAATCCAGTATAACTATTCAGATGATTCTTCAAGGAACATTGAATTCATTTATTATTTTATTGTGTTCACATTTTATGTATTGTAAAGAATTATTAATTCATTTAACTTTCATTGTCGATTGATAATACAACAAGTTAACATATGATGCCGGAACCAGGCATGGCTATACTGTTTACTATTATGCATTAAGATGTAATTGATTCGTAATCACTCTCCGACTACCCAATAATGGTAGAATAAGTTTTCTAGTTATTTTATGTGTATTCTGCAGGCTAAAAGAACCTACATTTTAACTAAATAGTTAACAAACAAACAAAAAGTTTAAACAGTCTGATAATTGTAGATCAGAACTACCAACCCTGAGACAAGATTTTCATAAAAGTAAATTCTATTGTAAAGCAATTTAAACCTCGAACAGTTTATTATATTTTAAACCAACTTAAAGAATATTATCATAAAATAAATCACAATTTTACACAGCAAAATAGAGTCAGACGATTTATTTCAGTAGACTAGGTTATTACAGAACAGGTGGACATCTCGCAATGTATGGCAACAAAGACAGCGGCAAATTGAATTTAGGGTGAACAAATATAAAATTAGATTGTCATCTCAACGCTGCGCGGTCAGCCAGACTCACTTCAAGTAAGTAATTACTTAATAAAAAACTAAAATGTACTTGCAGTGAGAAATCGACTTCATAGATTCGCCTAGTCAACAGAAGTAACGTCACACCATAAACAAGTTTCGAAGAAACCTAATCGAACAATTTTAAAACATTTTTTAAACAACGAGAAAAGACATTAACCGAATTTTAAAATTAATTAATTTAATTAAACAATTAAATTCAAAACAAAATTCTTAAACTTAAATAACAAACAAAATAAGACCCGTTAACAGTTTCGTTACAACGTAAAGTACAATTTCTATAATTTTTAGAACATCAAACAAAAGATTGGTATTATTCTATACTTTTCGTTATTATTTTCATATGTAACATTTATTTCACAACAAACGTTTATTGGCGACTTCAAACGCAAAATTGTATGACGTCTCCTACTGTGACGATTTAAATTGTACCAATAATCAAAATAATAAAAAAAAATCTAAAAATTAAGGTTGCGAGCTCTTAAGCCATTTAAATCTCACTGTATTAATATAAAATACCTGTATGTACTCAGTATGAGAGGAAGCAGTAATTAATTAGTTATTTAGAAGATGGTCTAATAAAAAGATAAATTGTAAAGAGTTATTAATATCGTATTTAACCCTTTGCTTGTAAGCAGGCGCTGTCCTGTTGATTCCAGACTCGACATGCTTTCAGAGTCTTGTGTGAGTTAGAATAAGATAAAAAAATTAATGTTAATAATAAAAAAAATATGAAGACATAAATAGTCGCTAAAACCACTGATTTAAATTATGTATATTTGTTTAGGGATAGTTTGGATAAATAAAAAAGTTAACTTAAATATAGTTAGGAACTATATTCTCGCGCGGAAATTGTCCCACTAACTTTTGCCCAGTACCAGGCGAAGGGAGCGGAATTTCTCTCTCTTGCAATGGTGACTTCGTACAGTATAGACGTAGGAGCTGTGCGCTCAAAATATGTTAACGATATTTTGCTTCACCTTAAGATGGTGTACCAGATGTCGCTGTTCAAAGCATCTGGATGTATTAATTAATGTAGTGATGTGAATAGACAATAAGTTTAAAGTAATGTAAAACAAAAAGTATCGAAACGTAACAAAGAGTGTAACACAAGATGACATCGTGCTTGAACAAATAACAACAATTCCAAAGTCATACCCGGACATGTGAATCATCAGAAGCCACAAATTCTACTGCACGTGACAGAAGATGCAGATCGGGACTTCCGATAATCTACAAGATCATCTGAGATATCTACACTGCATATTGTTCAACCTGCGAACTTTTGGAGCCCTTTACAGAGGAAGGCCAGAGCGAGATGACGACGTAGCTGTTCCTGTTTCCCAAGACGGATACACCAGGACGAGTCTTCAGTATACCAATTAAAAGGTGACTCGATAGCCTGTCTATCGAGGGTTACTAATATTTGTCACACAACACTTCTTGAAAGAGACTTTTCAGAAACTATTAACTTTGTAAAGACTTATAAATTAAATCTAAGAATTTCATGTAACTATTCTAACTTCATACGTTGTAACAGTTTATATGCTAATGTAGAGCATTATAATTCGAGCAATAATACCATTCTTCAAATGGTTGAATAAAAGAAAGTCTTGCAAGCTAATATCATGAAATGAGTATAATTAAAAGTTTTAATTGCAGAAATACAGAAAGTTAACCCGGATCCGAGGTATAGCTATATAAAATCAAGTTTGATCTCAAAGTTTAAAGAAACCTTTCAAATAACTTAATAATTGAATTAGTAATGTCATGGGATCTGTCAGTATATGTTTTTAAATGTTAAATAAAGAGAAGTCTTCTTGTTACACACATATGAGGAGTGCTTAAATCAATTGTATACCTTGCCATTGTTTCCTTACACAGTTAGTAAGTAATTTGTTATATTAATTATTTGTGATCAATTCTGTTACAACGTAGGCAGCCCATCTAATTAACGGAGTTTAATTACGAGGGGTTCCCTGGATTTGTAACGCGTAAAAAAGCCGTTACAGAAATGCGCCACTCTGCTTTATTGTAAAAAAAAAAATAAAAGGAAACAAAGGAAAGAGTTTTAATTGTGTATATAGTGTCAAAAACAAAATTGCATTCACTATGCGTGGATAAATTGTATGATCAACAACTGAATATATAATATTGATATATGCACTCAGAAAGTTACTTTAATAAATGTAATGTTCGTAACATATTTAATACACATTTAAATAACGTAATATGTATTAAGTTACGTAGATGGTAGTATGTATAAGTAAAATGTCATTAGCGTCATACAATGCAAAATGCTATATGCAGGTTCCTACCGGCACAACCTGCATAATTCGATATGAGTACTTGCATATATGAATTGTGACCAAGCATAACAATTTTGGTCAACCGAACAATCTGTAACAGGTTTGTTTACGACAATCTATGACCTGTTGTCTCCTGAATCATTCTGCACAGTGTATGTCCAACTATCTAGCTTACATACACTAGTATGTGTTATAAAAAAAAATTAATTAAAAATAACTTTGTTAATAATAAAGTATGTAATGTAGACCAAGGTAATTAAGTAGTAGTTCGTGATTTAAAACTTGTGAACAAAATAAGTAATTATTTAATTGAGAAAAGTTTATGAATGAACGGAGTCAAAGTGTTGTCTAAGCGGAGTAATAATAATAAGAAATAGATTGTGCTCCCCTTCTCTCGTGTTCATACCCGTTTAGAGTACGTATACAGTAGTAGTGTTATTCAGTCGCTTTGTGTAAAGAACAATAAGAGTAAAACCCCCTTTGTCCCTGACACACTCGCGCAACCCTCCTTTGTTAACTAAATATGTAGGCCACCCTCTGACCTACATTCCAGAAAACAGCTGATCGGCTATTTAACATTGAAAGATATGTGTGTGTGATTTCTGTCTCTCCCTTAGAAGAGAAATTGTTCTTTTCTAATTTGTGTAAATTGATTACTTATGAATTTATTATATGTATATGTAATGTATGTGTAATATGCTAGTATTAATTTTAAGTACGTGCTAATGTGTTAGAACAAAATGGCCCAATTTAACCCGGATTTGTTATTAAAAGACGAGCTGTCTTACGAAGCCCTTTTGCGTGGACTACCCCATGCTGATGTAACAGTCGCGGAATTACGAAGTTCAATTCGCGAATGTGGATTTGATGCGCCCGTGCAATTAAACAATCTAAGCCAACTCGATTATGAAAGCGAGAAAGAAATTTGTAATGCCAAGTATAGTGAACTATACTTATTGTCTCAAACACTCCAAGACGAGAAATCTCCTAAAAAAATTTTGCGGACTACCCAGAGAATAGAGCATTTAACCAGGCGAATAAAAAATTTGTCGATCTGGCCGAATCTCACAGAAATACCCGTTGATGTATAAAAGCTAGCAGACGAAGCTCTACGCCGCTTACCTTCAATTATAAACGATTTAAGACGAAAATCCGACTCGTTCAGGATGGACGAAATAGAGAAATCATTAATGAAATTACACATCTCCCCAGTACAATCCCCCACCACTGGTTTACCTCCGCCTAACTCGGATCGGAACTCACCTATCGTATCGCAAGTGCAAGCGAACTCAAAACAAAAAACTGATACAGATGTAAATGTCCCTCCTCCCGAGCATTTTCAGTTTCGTCCCGGAAATAATGAATTGACCAACACCCCCAATGAATCTAATCACCCTCATCGAGGAATTACCCCTATGAACTATAACGCAGATCTATACGGAAAGATGACTCATCCTGTGGAGAAGATTTTAACCGAAATCCCTTATACAGATGGTTTAAATGTTTCCAAGTTACTAACATTTATTAGTTATCTTCTTCAGATAAAGGATCTACAGCAGCTGAATGACTGGCAAATTTTACAAGTTCTGTTACCAAAGTGTAAACCCCCGTTAAAAAATCGTGTGCTAGAAGCCCTAACCTCTACTTTCCCAGTAGAAGAGCTACATAGCTCTTTAATAAAATACTTTATTCCCACCGGCATCTATGAGGAAATAAAAAGGAAGACAGTACTCCGAGTACAAGGACATCAGGAAAAATTAGCCCACTACATCTCCGATATTAGGGAGTCCTCTCGACTACTACGTGTAAGCTGGAATGAAACACAACTGGTGGACACCATTTTAATAGGAGTGTCACCCGAAGAAAGATCTCGACTATCATTGATGAATAGACCCAATACTATTGCTGATCTAGAACAGTACAGTATCCATTCTTCAAATGTATGGTACTCAGATCAAAATAGAGAAGCAATGAAAACCTCTGGAACTAATAGACATCAATTGCGAGCACTACTGCCTGATGTAACAACCTCGTATGAAAGAAAAGTTTCTAGTAGACCTCACCTTGTGCGCAAAGCTGGTAAGTTAACTGTAAACCCAGATAAAGCGGAAACCAAGTACCCACCTCGCAGAAAACCCACCTGTTATAATTGTGGCAAATATGGGCACATAAGAAGAGAGTGCAAAAGTAAGCCATTGGAACGGAATAACCCCAATTCAAAAAACATGTAAGGCAGGGAGACCCGAAAACCTGTGTCTTCCGCAGCTACTCAAAATTGGGTAAACTAAAAGAAACCAATAATAATAAGAATGAATTATTCTGTAACAAAGTGAAAAACAAAAAAGGTGCGAAAGAAATCGACCCCTATGTGCGAGAATTTCGTGAAAAGTGTAATGCGATTAATAGATGTAATTAAAAAAAAGAAAATCTACTACCATTAATACGAGTCGACTTAGGTGTTACATCCCCCATCGCCTTAATTGATTCGGGATCTAGTAGAAGCTTAATCAGCCAAGAATTAGCGGACATGTTAGCTAAACATCATCTAGTAAAACGGAACCAACCTGTGAATATAAAGTGTGCTAAATAAATATGGTGATTAAATAGACGATAGTTCTAGGAGCGTTTCTTAAATCCCCAAAGTAGTTTAATAAATAATAAATAATAAAGTGAATAATAATAATTGATTTAAATACTAGAGCTAAATAAATCCTAAGTTAGACTAAAATTGTGTGAAGTGTAGAAGTAAGTAAGAAAAAAGAAAATAATAATAAAAAGTTCAGTTGCATATTGTAAACACTCCCTGTGGTGGCCAGTAAGAGAAAATAAAAGCGTGTTCAGTATTGTAGGAATTGTACTAAGCAGCCCCGAACGCACCTCTCTATTGTGATAAACCGGTGCAGGCCTGAACAATGGAAAACCACCCCTAGTGAGTATGACAATGCATTTGTGTAAAGTGTCTCCCCTCCCGCATAGTTTGTTTAAGTATTGTAAAAAGATATAAAAGAGAATCATATTCGTGAGATTCCGCTTCTCTCAAACCAGTGATCTAAAGTGGAGAATGGGATCCTCTTTAGATCTCATTAGAAATAAGTTTATGAGATATAATCAAGTAGTGATTATAAATGTAACGTAACAGGTCACAACGGCGCCGACTGAAAGGGTAATGATAGGGTAGAAATGTGCCAAAGATCATTAATAAATGCTGAAAGCTAACTTGATCAGTTAGAGTAAGCTGGTGTCAGTCGGGCCGGGATGTTGTGAGTTACGGATAAGTAGGGATCATTCCAATCTAAGGTTTGGAAATTAGTATTAAGATTAAAATGTAGGTTAGTACTTAAGAAGTAAGAAAAAGGGAATTTCACGAAGGCGATCATTTAAATGAACAAAGTCATTTAAAGAGAAATAAAAAAAAAAAAAAAAAACTGTGCAATAATAATAAAAAATAACTTCACACACTGACACTAATAGTACTCCCAGTCGCAAATAACGGATAAGCAGATAAAGCAATATGGAACAAAGCCCGCTCTAACTTGAGAGCAAGCTTGGAAAAATCCAGAAGATACCACGAGAAAGGTAATCATAGCAACTCAGTCAGGTACCAAGTAGGTGACTTAGTAATGTACAAGACTCACCCCATTAGTAGTGCGATTGATAAGACCACCTCGAAACTATCATTCAGATGGTGTGGCCCTTACCAAATCCAAAAGTACCTAACTCCAGTTACAGTAGCCCTGTGCGAACCTGCAACTCAGAAATATGTGCGGAGAACGCATATTTCTCAACTAAAGTTGTATAAGAAGAAGTGACGGTATAGTATAACCCAAAAAGAAAAGGGATACTAGGCAGTAAAGAAAATTATATTTCTGAATCCGCGTAAGAAATGTAAAACGTAGAGTTTGGAAACGAGGCCTGATCAACCTGAGTTCCAGTTCTGCGAAGCATGCATTAATGAATAATCATTAATTAGATGGGTACTAACACTCATTAACTACATGAGTTATATAGGACTCACAGAAGAAAAGATAGAATTCTAAATAGTAAAGATTTAGAAAGTTACTCTATAGAAGAGAGAGTAAGACAAGCAGAAAAATCGGTAGTAAAATTAAGTGATAGAGATAAGAAAGAGTCTTGTGTTTTAATTGTGTAAATATTTAGTGTAAATAGTATGTAAAAAAAAAAGGTAGTTCATAAGAATATAAAGTGTACTGTGTTGTAACTATAGGTAATAACTATGTGGACAACGTTGTAAAGTGTACGACAACTATGTGAAAGAAATTACACACACTAACCCCATTCAATATCCCAGTCCCCAATAGTGAGTTAGACTCAAAAAAGCAAAACCGTAGCGTGCAATTTAAGCGGTGGAGTCTGTGACGATTTAAATTGTACCAATAATCAAAATAATAAAAAAAAAATCTAAAAATTAAGGTTGCGAGCTCTTAAGCCATTTAAATCTCACTGTATTAATATAAAATACCTGTATGTACTCAGTATGAGAGGAAGCAGTAATTAATTAGTTATTTAGAAGATGGTCTAATAAAAAGATAAATTGTAAAGAGTTATTAATATCGTATTTAACCCTTTGCTTGTAAGCAGGCGCTGTCCTGTTGATTCCAGACTCGACATGCTTTCAGAGTCTTGTGTGAGTTAGAATAAGATAAAAAAATTAATGTTAATAATAAAAAAAATATGAAGACATAAATAGTCGCTAAAACCACTGATTTAAATTATGTATATTTGTTTAGGGATAGTTTGGATAAATAAAAAAGTTAACTTAAATATAGTTAGGAACTATATTCTCGCGCGGAAATTGTCCCACTAACTTTTGCCCAGTACCAGGCGAAGGGAGCGGAATTTCTCTCTCTTGCAATGGTGACTTCGTACAGTATAGACGTAGGAGCTGTGCGCTCAAAATATGTTAACGATATTTTGCTTCACCTTAAGATGGTGTACCAGATGTCGCTGTTCAAAGCATCTGGATGTATTAATTAATGTAGTGATGTGAATAGACAATAAGTTTAAAGTAATGTAAAACAAAAAGTATCGAAACGTAACAAAGAGTGTAACACAAGATGACATCGTGCTTGAACAAATAACAACAATTCCAAAGTCATACCCGGACATGTGAATCATCAGAAGCCACAAATTCTACTGCACGTGACAGAAGATGCAGATCGGGATTTCCGATAATCTACAAGATCATCTGAGATATCTACACTGCATATTGTTCAACCTGCGAACTTTTGGAGCCCTTTACAGAGGAAGGCCAGAGCGAGATGACGACGTAGCTGTTCCTGTTTCCCAAGACGGATACACCAGGACGAGTCTTCAGTATACCAATTAAAAGGTGACTCGATAGCCTGTCTATCGAGGGTTACTAATATTTGTCACACAACACTTCTTGAAAGAGACTTTTCAGAAACTATTAACTTTGTAAAGACTTATAAATTAAATCTAAGAATTTCATGTAACTATTCTAACTTCATACGTTGTAACAGTTTATATGCTAATGTAGAGCATTATAATTCGAGCAATAATACCATTCTTCAAATGGTTGAATAAAAGAAAGTCTTGCAAGCTAATATCATGAAATGAGTATAATTAAAAGTTTTAATTGCAGAAATACAGAAAGTTGACCCGGATCCGAGGTATAGCTATATAAAATCAAGTTTGATCTCAAAGTTTAAAGAAACCTTTCAAATAACTTAATAATTGAATTAGTAATGTCATGGGATCTGTCAGTATATGTTTTTAAATGTTAAATAAAGAGAAGTCTTCTTGTTACACACATATGAGGAGTGCTTAAATCAATTGTATACCTTGCCATTGTTTCCTTACACAGTTAGTAAGTAATTTGTTATATTAATTATTTGTGATCAATTCTGTTACAACGTAGGCAGCCCATCTAATTAACGGAGTTTAATTACGAGGGGTTCCCTGGATTTGTAACGCGTAAAAAAGCCGTTACACTACGTTATAATATCGGGAACCTGTGGTTAATTGGTTCAGGTCAATTACACAGGCTGCCATAGTCTTAACCAACTTCTAATTAAACAACAATAAGCATTTAGGAGTATATATTTAATGTCGGGTCCTATAATTGAGGAACATTGACAGGGGTTTCTGCAGATTTATTCACTCAGTTTTGTTGTTTTGTACCATGACATCTCTTTATTACATAATAACACTAATTGCTCTACTTAAAGTTCTCAACATATATGGTTCAACAGTTTACAGTTTACAAGATGATTAAATATTTTATTCTTTCACAAGGGCCTTCAAAATAAAGATGTACATCGGTTTAACTTTTCCACGGATCCGGGATTGAATATAGTGTGTTAATAATGGTCACCTCCCCATATACTATCTTGAAATTATGCCATTAGAAGAATGGACTTTATTTACCTTTTAAAACAATAATGCTTTACAGTTTAAACTTTTACTCTTTTACTACAAATAGTTTTATCAGATTACAGACTGCATCTTACATATAATGTCTGTTTTTAAAAGTCTTAAAGTGTTAGTTAAATTGTCTTTTGTTGGTTATAATTTTAGTATCTCATAACCACGGAAGACAAGCCTCCATGTCACCTGTGGTATCCTGTAGTTGATGCAGATTCGGCTCCTCGGTCCTCGGTGTGTTTCCTGAAGGTCTGTCGTTATCTTAGTATCCGGTGACGGTGAAGTTCCTGACGTGTGTTAGATCATTCTGGGTCTGGTACTCTCCTGTTAGATGACTGGTAGTAATATTTCGTTGTTAGAATAATCAATGCAAAAGTTTGTTTCACTGGTATTCATTTTACATGATTATTTATTAGTTGAATTTCACCTTAGGGTCCTAGTACTGTATTAATTACATAATTTTCTTATTTAAGATTTGGTAGAGATGTCATCGGCGCACAATTTAGTTATTCTTTTACTAGCTTTCAACATATTTATCTCTGCGTCGCGATCCAACTATTTAACGATACATTTCGGTTAAGAGTGTACAGAGTGCATATATATATATATATATATATATATATATATATATATTAACTGAGATTATTCACTTGGAGAAACCACAATATTGTCATCGGTGCACATTACCGCTGTGCGCAGCTTACGGCGTGACCGCTCCATTGCAAGTGGGGTTTGTTTATTGGGGCAGGTAAAGTAACTTTGCGTCGTTTATGCTTCACCATAAAAGTAGTTCCACATTCCGATTAATATCTACCGGTTTAATCTTTGACATATTTAATTATACTACGGTATCCTTTACTTCGTAATTAATTATTGTATACCTTTATGTTTTTTATATCGAGTGGTAATTTCCTACTTTTATTAGTTTTATTTACGGGTTATTCTAAGTGTTGATGCCGGTTTCCGCATGTCAAAGCATGGTTAATAATTAAAGGGTGTTTCCTTACCTTTATACTTGCATTCCTCTTGGTTTTAAGCTCTTTATTTATTATTATTTCTGTTTTACCTTAGGGATTTAAACTTTGTTTAAATGTGCGATTTTAATTTAAACATAAATCTCTCTCCTTCCTATTTATTTTATTTATTTTTTATTATTTTTGTTTTAATCGTCACATACTCCGCCACTTAAAGAAGACACAGGTGTGTGAACGGATGTGTTTTCTACGGGGAATTTTGACAGAATTGAACTGGGAGTATGCTTGACATTTCTGGGTGAAATTCCCCTTACCTTTTAACAATCTCTTCAAGAGGTACATTAATCACTCTCAACTTACTTTTTTCTATTATCAAGATATACAACGCCTTACAAACTAATGCTTAAAATACGTAAAATTCAAACTTTATGAAATATATAAAACACACAAAATTCTTCTTAATACTATTACTTACGACTACTACCGGTTTTTTCTTTAGTTTTGTTTTACTCTTGTTATAGAGTTACTCTTCACAGAGCGTGATTCGCATCACAGTATGGATGTGTTTCCTTTTTTATTCGAAGGTTCCGATGAATCGTAGTTGACGAATCATTTTAGTAAACTACTTGTTAAGTAATCATTATTTAATTGTTACTTATATTCGGTATCAGCTGACTTCTTACTTATCTCATTCTCGATGAACAGGATCTAAGGTTGATCAGGCCTCATTCCTATTTATACGATTAGGTAATTAAATAGTGACTCAATTACTATGTAGTAAATATACTTTTAATACCTGTTTTTTTGTTTTCTTGCTCACTAACATTTCTTCTTTCGTGATAATACTTTATCTGGGAAATATAACTTCTACGTACATATTTTTGCGTAGTGGGTTCATACAGTGCTACTGTTACAGGAGTTAAGTATCTGTAAAATTTGTAAGGGCCACACCATCGGTATGATAGTTTGGAGGTGGTCTTATCAATTGCACTATTCGTCGGGTGTGTTCTGTACATCACTAAGTCTCCGACTTGACACTTTACTACTTTATTATTCCGCTCGTGATATTTTCGAAATTTTCTTAAGTTAGCTCTTAAATTAGCGCGAGCTTCGTTCCAGATTTTCTTTATATTTTTACCACTAATTTCGTGGGGTAGTAACTCATGTATTTTCCACTTTGTGGACAATGGGTGGTTAGGTTTATATTTATACAGTAATTCAAAGGGTGTCGATTTATGTCTTTCATGATAGGCTGAATTGAAGGCAAATTGTATTCAGGATAGGTTCTGGTCCCAAGAGGTATGGTCGTTTGCATGGTAGGCTATTAAAGCAGATTTTAGGTTTCGCAAATACCTTTCAGCTATATTACCTTGTGGACGATACTCTGTAATGGTAATGTGGTCTATACCTAGTTTGAAACACATGTCCTTGAATTGTTTTGACTTAAACTGTGGTCCGTTATCTGACACTAGATGTACTGGTGTACCGAAATCTTTAACTAATCTATCTTGCAAAATCTTCACGGTTGTCGATGCTAACGCTCGCCGCATGGGATTCATCCAGACAATTTGGTGAATGAGTCTACACAAATGAGTAGCATGGTATTTCCTGATTTAGAACGTGGGTAGGGGCCCGAAAAGTCTAAGTAAATTTTAGAAAAGGGGGTAGTGGGGTTTCCGAGATTAATTGACCTATGTGGCTGTTTCTCGCTGGCTTGCTTAGTGCACACAACTTACACTATTTTACAAATCTAGCTATCTCGCTGTTCATATTTTCCCAATGATATTCTTTTCGAATGCGATGTATCGTTTTATTTATTCCCATATGTGCTCCAATGGTAGAGGAGTGGTAGTATTCCATCAGCATATGTTTAATAATATCAGGGGCAATTATTCTCAAGGATTTTCCATTAGCTATTCTATAACATAATACTCTCTTACTCAATATATATTTTTCTGACTTATTTCCTTTATCTAGCTGTTCTATTATTCTCTTTAGATGCGGGTCTTGTTGTTGATACTGAGCTATATTAGTAAATGCAAGGGCGAATTCAGTAATTAACGTATTAATAATTGGGTTTATTCCTACTCTCCTTACTTTCAGATGTTTTATTAGGCGGCTGGAACATACGGGACAGTGTATCGGCAACTACATTTTGGGTACCCCGAATATGTTGTACCTTAAATTTGTAACAATTTAACCTCAATACCCATCTTCCAATACGACCTAACTGTTTCGGGTGATTTAATAACCAAGATAAGGCTTGATTATCCGTTTCTAACAGGAATTCTTCTAAAAAGGGTTTGAATTTCTCAAATGCGAATACTATAGCCAAACATTCTAATTCGTATGCGGAGTATTTCTTTTCCTGCTCGGTCAGAGTTCGTGAAGCATAACTGATCGGTAATCTAGAATTATCTACTTCCTGATATATTACTGCACCTAGGGCTACACTTGAACTGTCTGTCTGCACTACGAACGGTTTAGTAAAATCAGCTAATTGTAATACTGGGGGTGAGATTATGCTTTCTTTCAGTTTGTTGAATGCAGCTTGGTGTTGTTGAGTCCATTCAAATTTCGCTCCCTTTTTTCTTAAAGCATTCAGCGGTGCTGCTATATCGGCTAGATGAGGGATATACTTGTGGAAGTAATTTATCATTCCCAAAAATCGGGCTATTCCTTTCGCATCTCGCGGTGGTAAAAATTCTCTGATCGCTCGAGTTCGTTCGGGGTCTATGCTTACCTTTCCGTCGGCCTTTACTATGTGACCTAAAAATGAAAATTGTGTAACAGCAAAATTTACTTTACTGGGGTTTACTGTTAATCCGGCTTTCTTTAATCAGGATAGTACTTCACGTAGATGGTTAAGATGTTGGTCCATTGATTCGCTGTAGATAACTATGTCATCTAGGTAGTGATACACGTATTTAAATTTTATATCGTGGAATATTTTCTCTAACAATCGGCTACATACAGAACTTCCTTATGATATTCCGAAGGGTACTCTAGTAAATTGGTACAGGTTGAATGGGACGGCGAAGGCGGTTAGACGTTTGGATTCTTCCGATAGTGGTATTTGATGAAATGCCTGATTTAGGTCCACTATGGTGAATACTTTTGCTTTTGTAAAGTAATGGAAAGCACTGTGGATCGTTACCTTTATACTCGCATTCCTCTTGGTTTTAAGCTCTTTATTTATTATTATTTCTGTTTTACCTTAGGGATTTAAACTTTGTTTAACCTTACTAGGGTGTTCAAATTTTAGCAACACTTAAGACGTTCGGGTCCAAAATGACCCATACGGGAAAAATTATTTTTTTCAACAAAAAAGTTTCTTGTTAGCCTATGCATATTTATGTTTTATACATTAGGCCTAAGTTATGATAATGAATGACCAAAATAATCACCTAACAATGCAGTATATCAGCATTTTTATCATATATGTTGCCTTGCACATTTCATCATATTTTATTTTTATATATGTAAGTTTATATTTATTTGTGTACTAAAACTAACATAATTCTGTATTTTTATTTGTTATGAATACAGTAAAGATTTCTAAGCACGAAACGAACACATTATTATATTCTGAAACAAAAAACTTTATTGATAATCTAGCTATTAAAATTCTGTTTATTGGAAATTTAAAAATCTGTATTATTAAAGAAATGTACATTATTTCATGTACATAATTTTTATGAAATACTATTCTATACGACAAAGATTAAAGTCATTTCTAAATTATTATATAACACAGGCAAAAAACAAAATGGAAAATCTTATATTTGTATGTTACGAGACTATCTGTCAGGTAAACTGTTTCTGTTACGTAAACTTACACAATTTCACTGAAACATTTATTACATATATGGGTGAGGTGATTCTTGCAAGTAAACTTGTCACATTTTGAGCACTTCACAGAAGACTTATTGTCAGTTTTTGGGCACAACTGGGCACCTCCCTCTTTTTCTCTGCATTGTATCTGGATTCTTCATAATAGACTGAGTTGGTACTGCACGTTCAGCTTGTACGCGTTCAACTTCATCTCTTGCAGCTTTTCCTCTTGGCATATACTGTCGTCTGTCAATGTGTTTTTTGATCAAAGATTCTCCAAGGTTTTCTAAAAATATTCTTCTCCGGTCATTGCATTTTGGCTTCCATTGAAGGTTGATGGAAGTAAATAAAACAAAAGAATTGACACCCGAAATATCAACTGTATTTGAAAAGACAACTATGGGCCAACAATTTGTTTTCCTTTTTCAAGTATAGTTTGCACACATCTTATCTAGAGTATCAACAGCCCCTTTAGGTTTGTTGTAATCTAAAATAAGCAGTGGTTTTTTATCATCATTACAACTTATTTTGTCATCGTGGTGTAAAGTACTCTGTAGTACAACACACTTATTCTTTTTTGGAAAGTAAGAGACCAGTGTAGTATCCCTCGTAAATGCAAACTTTGAGGTCAGTGCAGGTACATTTTTTGTTTCTAGAAGTGGGGGAGGAAGTCTAGGCTTATTTTTCTTGATAGTTCCTACCATTGTAATACCTCTTCTGAGAAGCGTTTGGCCTAATCCATACGATGTAAAAAAGTTGTCACAAGTAACATTGTGGCCTTTGAGACCAACTGTCAAATCCAGAACTACCCTAAGACCCTGGTTTTTCTCTGGTAGTGCACCTTGTGGCTTTCCTAAATATGGCTGGATATTCCAAACGTAACTAGTGGCATTAACACATACAACCCAAAACTTTATGCCATATTTAGCTGGTTTTTAGGCATGTATTGACGGAAAGGGCATTTTCCTCTAAAACCAACTAACCTTTCATCCACTGTGACATATTCGGTAGGATTGAAATGTTTTGGCAAAATTTCAACCCATTTCTCCCACAGCTCTCTAATAGGTGTGAATTTATCACTAGCGCGCCTACTTGATCGAGTTTGACGAGCATCAAAACGGAAAATACGAGAAATAATTTTAAATCTTTCCAGTGACATTGTTGCCCGAAATATTGGCCTTCCTTTTGTTTCATCCTACAAACTCTCAGTTGACTCATTATGTGATTTATAAACACCTGCCAGTAACAAAAGTCCAATATAAGCGTCTAGTTCTGTTGAGTCAATTTTTTTCCAATTCTCCCCATAAATACGGTTGCCTTCTTCATTTGTTTGGGTCAGGATTATATTTTCAATTGGAGGGGGAAAAATACTTTGAATGCCGAATATTCATCAGTAACACGTGCAGTTGCATACCTGGTTGGTCCTGGCGTAAGTGTCATTACATCATGAGAAGGACGTCTTCCTATCTGGAGCTCAGGCTTGGTCTTCCACTGAATATCACCGTTTTTAGATAATAAAGTGTTATTTCCTGGTTCGTGATGTACTTCTTCATCTTCTGAATCTGAAGACACACATTCAGAAATATTATCTTCAATTTCTGAAGCAACTTCTCCTTCGTCGGAGATTTCCGATAACACTTCTTCAACGTCCATCATTGTTCATACAAAAGCCACTTCAGGTCAAACACAAGTATGGTAATAAAACCAAAGAAAGAGCACTAAAAATTAACCTCACTCACACTCTGCTCAAGGAGCACTGACTGACAGACGGAGAGGGAAAACCTTCTTGTAGGTGGGCAGGCACTGTTACTAAGTGGAGTAGGTGGGAGAGAATGTAGCAACCAGCGTGACCTTGTACTATGAAACTATGCATTGAATCATCAAACGAGACAAAGTAATGAAGCTTTTGAATCCAAAGTACCGCTTATAATATTAATAAAATAATTACTTCACCTATGGGTCCAAAAGGACCCGAACAACTTTTTTGTATAAAAACGTGTCATAAAATTTTATAAGCGGTTTAAAAAATTTATATTAGAGAATGATACTTATTTATAGGTATTTGACAAAGTCACAAAACGGAAAGTTGATCTAATAATTTTTTAACAAACAGCAGCGTAAAACAAAATCTTTTGGGTCAAAAAGGACCCGAACACCTCAGCAGGGTTAAATGTGCGATTTTAATTTAAACATAAATCTCTCTCCTTCTTATTTATTTTACTTATTTTTTTTTTTTTTTTTAAATAGTCACAATTGGAGACATAAAACTTGTACAATTTTGTGCAGTTTCTACAGACACGAGTAATGCTCAGTTCCAAAAATGTATGTTAAATTTCTTCCGAATGGAACGGTTTTAACTATTGTTAAAGTTTCTAACAGTTTTTATCCTAATGGTCGTTTTAGTAACACCGTTTGGGCCCCGGTTTGTAAACGCTCGATAGACTGCCATTTGTAAATGCTATGAAGAAACATAACATCGCAACATTATGAAGAAAGGTAATTGTCGAAGTTTATTCTTTTTGGTATAATAGATTTCATATGTATTTTATTTTGAATACACACATGATTACGTCAAATACGTCATATATTAGTGGGTTGCCATAGCGTGTTGGGGGGAGGAGGGATTGTCGACTATACATGTTTTTTCTTGTACTTCTTTTTTGTAAATTTAGACCAGTGGTTTACAACTTAAAGCGCCTGAGAGACACAACTAAACTCATGAATCTACCGGCCGGCTGCACAATAAGTGATTAATTTTCGATGAGTAACAGAAAACTAAAAAAGTCTTTACTTCATTGTAACAAAATAAAAAGAGGTAATTTACACATTTAACATGTCTCACTAAATATCGGTAACAACAAAAACGTTATTATATTAATACTAGGGGAATACCCGTGCTTCGCTACGGAGTTTCACGTTGTACGTAATGAAAATGTTAGTTTAATTAATAAAGTTCAATTAAAGTAGGTTTCTTAAAAATAAATAGCTGTTGCCCACGACTTCGTTCGCGTGGTCTTCAGTTTAATGCGATAATATATTTATAACAGAATCTATTCTATTGGGTTGCCATAGTAACCAAATCTAATAGTTTGGGGGACCCCCCAGAGGATCGTATCGAAAAAACACCTGTCCTATGTTGGTTCTCCCGTTGCGTAAAATATTTGTGCCAAGTTTGGTTGAAATCGGTCTAATAGTTTAGGAAGAGATGTGCAAGACCCCAAAGGGCCCCCCAAAGGATTGTATCGAAAAAAACACTTGTCCTATGTTGGTTCAGTGGTTTAGGAGGAGATGTGGAAGACCCCAAAGGACCCCATCGAAAAAACACCTATCCTATGTTGGTTCTCCCGTTGCGTAAAATATTTGTGCCAAGTTTGGTTGAAATCGGTCCAGTGGTTTAGGAGAAGATGTGGAAGACCCCAAAGGACCCCATCGAAAAAACACCTATCCTATGTTGGTTCTCCCTTTGCGTAAAATATTTGTGCCAAGTTTGGTTGAAATCGGTCCAGTGGTTTAGGAGAAGATGTGGAAGACCCCAAAGAACCCCCAAAAGGACCCCATCAAAAAAACACCTATCCTATGTTGGTTCTCCCTTTGCGTAAAATATTTGTGCCAAGTTTGGTTGAAATCGGTACAGTGGTTTAGGAGAAGATGTGGAAGACCCCAAAGAACCCCCAAAAGGACCCCATTGAAAAAACACCTATCCTATGTTGGTTCTCCCTTTGCGTAAAATATTTGTGCCAAGTTTGGTTGAAATCGGTACAGTGGTTTAGGAGAAGATGTGGAAGACCCCAAAGAAACCCCAAAAGGACCCCATCGAAAAAACACCTATCCTATGTTGGTTCTCCCTTTGCGTAAAATATTTGTGCCAAGTTTGGTTGAAATCGGTACAGTGGTTTAGGAGGAGATGTGGAAGACCCCAAAGAACCCCCCAAAGGACCCCATCGAAAAAACACCACTAATTCAGAAACCTTCGCGGGCGTGCGCACAACAACTCACCGAAGTTTCATTGCAATCCGATGAATGGTATAGGAACGCATACGGGACAAACAAAGAAACATTCATTTTTATATATAATTTCCTGGAACCCGATCGCAGCGCCACCTACCGGGTCCAATTGTGAATCTAAACCATCCAGGGACCCACTCAAACACACACACAAAATTTCATCAAAATCGGTCCAGCCGTCTAGGAGGAGTTCAGTGACATACACACGCACACACGAAATATATATATAAAGATAATAAATTAAGATGTAAGAAAAATTTGAAATATAGCCAAAACAGGAATATTATATAGACGAAAAATGGAAGGAAATATACTGCGTCTTATAATATGATGAAAATGAAACAGGACTAGAACAAATACTTCTTCTTTTTCTTCTCCCGGAGCTTTAGAGGCCGGGATAACCTTTGGCTTCCGCCACCACTCCCTCTAGATCTCCCTCTCTCACTCTCTCTCTTTCTGTTGCAACGTTCCTCAAGTTGTGTACACCCATTCTTCTCAAGTCTTCTTCCATCTCATGTACACATCGCCTTCTGGGTCTGCCCCTTCTTCTTGTTTCTTCCATGCTTCCATTTAGCACTTGCTTGGAGGCCTCTCCTGTAGCATTGTCTCCACATGTCCCAGCCAGCAAATCCGCCTTGCCTTTATAAAGGGCACTATATCTTTCCGCTGCAATATTTCATCAATTTCGGCATATCGAAGGCATCTCCACTCGCCTGCTTCCATTATTGGGCTGTATATCCTTCTCACTATTTTTCCTTTAAATAGTCTCAACGAATTTTTGATACAGCCGTGAGTAGCCATGCTTCAGATTCGTAAGTCATGACTGGTCTGATCAAGCTTTTGTAGATTTCCATTTTGGATTTACAAGACAGAAACTTGGACTTTATAAAGTTAATATTTGCATAATATGCTCTATTGCCAGCCATGATTCTTCTATTTATTTCTTGTAATATTCCTAAAACAAATACATATTCCATTTAAAAAATAAAATGAAATCCACTGTACCATTACTAATGCATCATTGAAACAATTTTTCATATGTGTTTTCCGGCTATTATATTTTCCGGCATAGGTGTTTACCGGCTATTATATTTTCCGGCATAGGTGTTTACCGGCTCTTATATTTTCCGGCATAGGTGTTTTCCGGCTATTATGTTTTCCGGCATAGATTTTTACCGGCTATTATATATTCCGGCATATGTGTTTTCCGGCTATTATATTTTCCGGCATATGTGTTTTCCGGCTATTATATTTTCCGGCATATGTGTCTACCGGCTATTATATTTTCCGGCATATGTGTTTAACGGCTATTATGTTTTCCGGCATAGATCTTTACCGGTGTTTTCATGCTACTCAGACAATTTTTTCTCGTGCAAAACCATTCTCAGATAAAATCATAATTTCTTATAAATTTAATTTCAGACTCGGAAAACACGTTGCAGATGGGTACACATTTGTTAAATCGAATCTGCAAAGACCCTGGATTGCAAATATCTACACTTAAGACCAAGGTGATGGTTTTTCATGGAACTGATCCCGTACGGGCAAAACTTTTTATAGATGGTACTGTCCTGGAACAAGTTAACAATTTTGAATACCTGAGCTACAGTGTGTCTTATAATGCAAGCACCGACGTTGTGAATAAGTTCCATAAGTTCAACCTTATGTGCGGGACCAATAGGTGAACTCTTAAGTCAGCAAGTAAAGGAACACGCCTAAAATTCTACAAGGTGGGGGCCCTTTCCACACTTCTTTATGGCTCTGAGAATTGGACTTTAACGAAAGGCCAGGCCAGTCGCAACCAACCGGCTGAAATGAGATTTCTCAGGTGGCAGGGTATACGTTCCATGGTCATAGACGAAACACAGATATACGGCAGTAACTGAATATTATGAGTATACTCGACAGGATTGCCCAGTATCGGCTGAATTGGTGGGATCATCTTTGCCGAATAGATGACTCCCGCATTTCCAAACAACTATGGAACTATAAGCCGATGGGACGGAGAGGTGTGGGACGTCCGAGGAAGCGCTGGAGTGACCAGCTCTAATCTTTGCTTGTTTGAGACAGGAACAAATAATCCTTGGTTTAATCCTTGAAGATGATGATGCTGATGACGATTAAATTCTTTTTCCAAGATAATGTCGCAGGATGCATGCGGTCCGGGGGTCGTCACTTCGAAACCACTATGTATTTCCAGCATCCCCATCAAAAACACAAGTAATATCACAGCCCACGTGTGTAACAGATTGCTGTCTCTTCCTAACGGGTTCCAAGCCTAATATGCGAATTGTAGAACAAGAAGTAGAAAAAGAAGGAAAATAAATTATTGGGCGTACATAATATATTTTAGTAGCCAATATAATGCTTATTATATAAGGTAGTGTATTTATTACAGGAAACAAAAGAGGTTAACCTCCATCTGTTGCTGGGGGATACGTTCCAACCGGAAACGGAAATGTGCCACCGCTCGGTGAGCTAAGAAAGATGATGTATGTGCTACACCCATGTTGTGCTACTTTCTACACGCGCGTCTGTTGATAACCATACAGCAGCGGGAAAATTTATGGTCACAGACGCGACCATATATTTATGGTTACAGATACAACAAACTTACTTTACTGTTTTCCCCTTTCAATGAAAGCTCCAATTACTAAAAACTCTACCATTTAGACTTTCAACTGAAATAACATCATCATCATCACCACTCGAAAGACTAGGCCTTAGACCTGTTCCGGAACCCACCTCCTTCTCGGTCTTTCGACATCTCTCTTCCCAGTAGTGTGACAACCCAAGGCAGCCACAGGTAGTGTTTCAAGTGTCAATATCTCCCTATCAGGGAGATATCAGGCATGTGATTCAAGTATTCACACCATCTCCTTCTGTGGTCTTCAATATTCTGGTGCAATGATACATTGTTTGAATTGCGTCTTATATCCTCGCTCCTTCTGCGATCCAAGACAGAACAACCTTTCGTTCCTCTTAGAAATTTTATTTCGGCTGCCTGAGTCTTCTGCACGTCTCTATTACCAAGAGTCCATGTCTCACTAGCATACAGGAATGTGGGAACAGCCAGTTTTATAAAATTTCATTCGGGTATCCTTCTGTGTTTTATTTTTCAGGTAGGCCCCTACATATGAATTGTTCCACATATGCGTCTAAAACGGAAATAACAAAACTGAAATAACACTGTTTCACACGACTATAGACGCTTTCAAACTTCAGAACTCATCATTAGCTATATTTCGGATCTGATGAAGAGCTGTGAATCTAGAAAGCGCTAATTGACAAAATGTTTTCTATAGTGGTGTGCAACAGTGTTATTTCTGTTTGTGACTACAATCACTAACACAACCTTATTAATTTAAAAAAATAATAATGACAAACGTTTGCTTCCATGATAGTACTAGTATGCTCCTTGAACTGCAGAACTCGCTCACTATTTTGAGGGAAGTATACTTTTTTTTGTATCGGCCATCCGAGGAACACATGTCAATTTCAATTCTTTATTCCTTGTTCTTTTCTTTTTCTTCAATATTCTTTCATCTTTTTACTATGCCTCTTCTTCTTGTCTTCAGTCCACTTTGAACTTGCGTTTTTCTCTCTCCTACCCTGGACTTCTTCCATTTTTAACACTTTTGCCAGAAAAACGTCTCTTTCAACTGCCTCCTCTGCGTTATATTATTTTTTTTATAAATCCCTTTTGACTTCTTTAATCCATCTTGATGTTGACTGCTTTCCCCACAGCTATTTGAAGTTCTGTTTTGTTAACCTATTGTCGTCCATTCATATAAATGTCCAAAAAATACTAGTCTTTTTTTTTTTACTGTTTCTGTTATATTTTCTATATTTGATATATATCATCATTACTCCTTAATTTCCAACCTTCTGAAGTTTTTCGTGAGCCTAATATTTTCCTAATATTATTCGTCTTTCCAAAATTCCTAGTTTGTCTAAATTATAATTCAACGCTAGACATTTACTTGCATACAGGCATTCTGGAGTCACTACCGTACTGTAATGCCTTATTTTTGCATTTTTAGATATGCCCTTTTTATTGTAAATATCTTTAGTAATTATACCATATGGTGAAGGAAGTATATCTATAATTTCATAAATTTTTACATCAATTGATTTTTTAATTATCAGAAAAATTAAGAAAATCCCGATTACCCTACAGATTTTTGTTTCGTAAAGTACCAATTACAGCGCCATCGTCTAATAAACGTAAATAATCAGAGTTGTGTTTAAGTTCCTTTTAGCCTGATATCCGGTTTGATATTTAAATTTTTTAATTTTGGTCCTATTTTTAGCCCTTAGGGTCAAACAAAAATTGGAAATTTCTAAAACTGTACACTCTATTCATTTCTTATGGTTAAAATTCTCTTTTATTTGATATCAAACATGAAATCTTCGATTTTATCAAACTTTGGTCCCACTTTTTATCCGTTTTTCGAAAATAAGTGGACACTGACAGATAAATGCCAAACTGTCGATTAAAAACAGAGAACTCGATCCGCTCGTTCGAAAACAATGAAAGCTTATTTTCTGCGGTCGTTTATTATTTAAAATTGATCACTTATGTCGTTCTGAAAGCAACGTTGATAAAGAAGTTCATAATTGTAATTAATGCAGTGCGGGCAGTAAGTCCGTTGCGTTATTTGATGAGTTTATTGAATGTGCAAAGCGAGTTCTCAGTTTTAACTCGACCGTTTGGCATTTGCCTGTCCGTCTGTTTCGGGCGTGTCTCACGATAACTTTTGAAGACATCGACCGATTATCGTAAACCGGCATGCGTATGCCTACTTTTAACCTACAGGATTTTTTGTTGTTTTTGAGTTTAATTCCCCTAAAATATAGGGGGCGTGAGGTAAAAATGTGTGGGCACAAAATATTGAAAACAAATCGCAAAACTCCATGTGGGTTATCAAATTAAAGGAAATTTTAAGTACAAAATATGTATTTAGGGTTTATTTTTTAGAATTTCAAAATTCTGGACAATGAGATCTGTTGGTAGGAGATATCCTGCAAACAAACAACGGTCAGAGATTCTGTAAAGTCGGAACGGGTTGTAGACCAATCCATGGAGTGAAGCAGCAGAAAAAGAAGAAGAAGGAGGAGGAGGAGGAGGAGGAGGACGACGACGACGACGACGATGACGACGACGAGGAGGAGGACGAGGACGACGAGGACGCGTGAATAATAATAACAACAATAACAATAATCATAATAAATTCTTAAAAAAACCCCTTCTAGTGTTTGTTAGAAGTGACGCAATGTATTCTGCGCAAGGTCGCGGGCTTGCGACGCAATTAAAATTCGATTAAAATTGTGTATCAAATTACGAAGGCACGTGCCTACCGGCGTATGGTAACATATTTTCAAATACCCTTTATCGGCTCGTTAATTGCCTCGTTGTTGTGTGATTAATTCATAATCTAATAATCAACACTGGCCATCATTTCTCGTAGATAACGGTTGGGTAACACGTTATAATTAGAGGAAAGGATCTCTCTCTCTCTCTCACCCTATCTCTCTCTTTCACACACACACACACACACACACACACACACACACACACACACACACACACTTACAATTTCATCATCCTAAAATATCTATATGTTATTCTTAAAGAACCTGTCACAATAGTGTTTGGTAGAAGTGGCTGGTAGGCTGGCAGCCATACCAAACAGATATTTTTCACTTTATTTTACGTTAGATTAGAGGAACAGTGCTGGTTGGAACGCTTTACACTTAACTTGCATTTTCCTTGCTTTCACTAACATAAGACTTCCTTAACGTTACTAAATATAGGCCTACTTGTAACAGATTCTTCTTCTTTTTCTCCTCTTCAAGGATTAGGTTATATAAACCTGTGCCGGCACCCATCTTATCCTCGGACGACGACCCACGTTTCTTCTACCAATAGCTTTATAGTTCCAGACCTTACTCCGAGGCCGCTATGGATACTACAAATATTTCAAAGTTTTACATGAACAGGTTACTGGACTGTTGCACAACCCCCTATCAGGAGAACCAGAGACTCTTCTGTCAGGGTTACCATACCATAGCCGAAAGGCCCCTGTTTTGGAGCGCAGGGGATTCGCCCTCACCCTTCTCTTTCTGAGAATGCATTTAGTGGCTTTGTATCAGTTATTCTGATACTGAAAGTTTCTTGGTATTTCCAGTGCTCACCTATCGGCATCAGTGAGAACTCTAAGATCCTAAGCCACCCAAAATTAAGAAATTAGAATCGAAAAAGGAAGACACCCTAGCCCTTGATTACTCTAATAGCGTCGGGGTCAGAAAAGAACAAGAGGCAGTCAAGAGAGACTAGACAGAAAAGAGTAAAGGAAGGGATATCACCCAAGACAAGTTGAAGCAAAGTGAGAATCCAGCTAGGGCACATCGGGATTGCCAAACCCGTATCCACAAGATGTGGATCCCTGAGAAACTTGTAACAGATTGCAAAATAAAGTAAATCTTAAAAATTATATCTTCGGTTAAACAGAGGGATACACAATTTTCCTATTTAAATACCATAGGAATAGAAAACGTAGTGCCCCCCCCCCTGAAAGAAGATAAAACATATTTACACAATACTTTTATTACGTGCCTTATGGCGGACGTATCAATAACGTGTGTCGGACACCGTTTGCCACTTTCCCGTTTGACAGTTACCAGAACTGTATTCCCGATTGATTATTGTTCCTGATAACACAGGTTTGTTTTATATAAGTGGCGGAGAAAGTTGTTGGCTGGAATTGGAATTTCACTTGTGCCGAAAATATTTCTGTGTGATTAATGTACAAAAATTATTAGAAATTAAACAATTTTATTAAATCACAAAACTTAAATGTTCGTATATTAAAAATTATGTTTGCACTTTAAGATTTGTAGTGATTGTAGACACATTAAAGTGAAGATACATTTTTATTTCGGTTGGTAACATCAAAAAATCATTGAGAAAAGATTTAAAGATTTAATTTGTGAAATCAAAGCGACTATGTTCAGTGGGTTAACTATGTTTTTTTTTAGCTGACGATTTGCTGATAGTAAATTTTGAGTGGAAATTTTTAATTAGTTTTGTTTACACTTCAATCGTGCACAATGAAGTGCCTTATAATAACGGCAGTAGCAATAATTATTTATGCTACAGCGTTGTATATATTCATGTACAACAATATATCAGAAGTGTTGGAGAAGACTGAGGACATATCGAAAGCACTGGAGAGCATAGTGGCTACGAGTCCGAGTCCCAGGCTACCTCCGTCTCAAAAGTGACTGAAGCTGCCGCGCGTCCAAGCCCCACCAACCGCAAAGGGATCAGTAAACGTGAATCTACGCCTATCGCTGCTTACGCTACGAACAGAAGACACCTCGAATAGCTTCACTGCCATCTGTATCTACTGACTTATCTGTTAATACTGTTCCTAAACAATTTTTAACCCAACTAGATCGAAACAGCGAACGGTGTGAAGACTACAGATATACGAACGCTATAACAAATCAAAGGTATGGTTAATGGCTGGAAATTGACCAAGTTTTACAAAGTTCTACTTTAACTTGTCATTAATTCAATGTGCAGCTCTCTTTAACAGCCTAAATTTTGTATGTTTGCCTGTCGTCCTCAAGTGAAATGTGTGTGATGTGAATATTGTTCTTCTGCTTTGTTTCACACTACGAATGGCATTACCAATTTATATGAAATATTACAGTAAGTATTCGATATGTTCAGAGAGTATTATCAAGCGCAATAATAGTATAAGGTTGTTATTTTGAATGTGGGGGTTTATTGTTATGATCACTGTGTTTGTATTATGACGTCATCATGATCTCAATGTTTACAGTTATACTTTTAAACGCTAATAATGAAAGAATATTTCTGTTTCAATTTGAAAAACGTACGTTTGTTATTTCGCCGATTTCCTTTTGTAAGAAAGTAGCCTTTTGCATTACACTGAGAATCGGTAACAGTCTGCAGGCCAATAATTATAAAATAGGAAAAGAATAAATAACATTAATACTAATGTACTTCGTAGGCTTGCACGACCGGACCGAGTCAATGTTGTTAAAATTACTTCCCGGGATGTTTGGCCGTGGTCCTTTGCTTTTTATAAAAAACAGTCGTTTCGTCAGTGACATCGGCTGCCATCTTCAATTTCCACTAACGTTAGGTGGTGTACGTTAGTGACCACAGTACTGTATAGTACAATGGACAGCGGCCGAACAGCCCGGAAAGTAATTTTAACAACATTAGTACTAGTTCATCATTGCAGCCACAGAGAAACGGTTGTGAACATTAGCCATTAAAAACTGTCGATAATTAAGTTGACTAACGAATGATTAAGTCTGCAACCTAAGTCGATTCCGTAACTTACGTGGAATGTACAGTGGCTGCCAATCACTATAGGGGCAGATAAATGTTTACACACTGCATATCTTTATAGGCTTAAGAATTATTTACTGCTTATTTCTAGTGCAGCTTCTAATAATTCTGGTTTCTAATAATAGCCAAAAGTCTGTTTTAATAATTCTTTAACTACATAATACACTCTGAGGGAAAAATAATATTAATAATAATAATCATTATTATTATTATTATTATTATTATTATTATTATTATTATTATTATTATTAACTACAATAATTCTGCAGAACTTTCATAAAGAATTATAGTAAAATCTACTTCTTCTTCTTCTTCTTCTTCTTCTTCTTCTTCTTCTTCTTCTTCTTCTTCTTCTTCTTCTTCTTCTTCTTCTTCTTCTTCTTCTTCTTCTTCTTCTTCTTCTACTTCTTCTTATTCTTCTTCTTCTTCTTTTTCTTCAAGGTTTAGGTTATACAAACCTGTGCCGGCACCCATCTCGTCCTCGGACGACCAACGTCTCTTCTACCAGTAGCTTGGCCAGGGTCCTAGTGCCACAGTTTCCAAACCTTACTCCGAGGCTGCTTTGGATGTTACAAGTATTTCATCGTTTTACATAAACAGGTTACTGGCCTGTTGCACAACCCCCTACCAGGAGGACCAGAGACTTCTGTCAGAGTTACCATACCTTAGCCGAAAGGCCCCTGTTTTGGGGGGCACGAGATTCGCCCTCGCCCTCCTCTTTCTGAGATAGGATTTGGTGGCTTTGTATCAGTTATTCTGATACTAAATATTTCTTAGTATTTATAGTGCTCACATATCGGCATCAGTGAGCACTCTAAGATCCTAAGCCACCCAAAATTTAGAAACTGCAATTGAAAAAGAAAGACACCCTAGCCCTTGATTACTCTAATAGCGTCGGGGTTAGAAAATAACAAGAGGTAGTAAAGAGAGACTACACAGAAAAGAGTAAGAGAACTTGCCACCCACGACAAGTTGACGCAAAGTGAGAATCCAGCCAGGGCACATCGGGATTCCCAAACCCGTATCCACAAGATGTGGACCCCTGATGTAGTAAAATGTACTTGTAGAAAAAAATTATTATTTTTTTGTTTTTTTGTTAACATTTTTATTATTTATATTATTATTATTATTGATTCTATTTCTGTTGGTTCATCTGCATAGAAACAAATACACAAACACACAAAGAGGTAAATTGTTGCATTGTTATCGGACCATATGTCAATAGTAATGCGTTTTTGAGTTTTGTCGTTTTTCACAAACCGATAAGAGACGACTGTGCTGGGATAATTATATGCAATTATTACAAGTACCATCGAGTGCACGTGTACGTAAAACGGTCTGGGTTTGTAGGTGACGATTCTTAAACAATACGTAAATCGTACTTTATAGGTTACTAACCGTGGCTTATTTAAATTTTACAAGATCTGTTTGGATAGAAATCTCGAGTATAAGTATATAGCAATCGATTTTGTAACAGTCAACAACATATGTTTATTGAAAGTGTGTTGGAATAATATTCTTTAAGAAAACTCCTTTAGTGTCTACAACATGAAGGCAGTTTACTGAACTTTGCAGTTCTAAATTGCAAGCAACGTGTGACTTAACAGGACCAATTTTAAGGTGTTAGAAGAGTTGGGAATTTACTGTAATCGTCTTTGAAAATAATCGTATTTAAAGGAAGTGTATGTGCCGATATTTTCAAGGAAAATCTTCTGGCAACTAAAACAAATTTTCATTAATTACTTACGTAACAAATACGTTCAGTGTCATCGCCTACAATTTATTCTCAACTACTTTGCTATGTAACACACAGTCCAATTCTTTAATCTGCCAAAACAATAATAGTTACCGTACTCTGCCATTGCAATATAAAAGTTATTCTAAACTGAAATTTTAATCTCTAGCATTTGTTAGAACTGATCATAGTCTAAGTGCATAGACCACCATGGTGTCGCTATATAATTTCGCGACGCTGTTTTCAGACACTCAAACCATGTTGCGGATGCTGCTGTTTATTCAGACCATGTGCAGTATCGTTTTCATCTGCCGCTTGTCTTCACTGATGTCTGCGACTGAAAGCATTCAACACAAGAAAAAACTTCGACATGGCAGTAGCTCGATCACCGTATCATTGATACCAGATGACCATCTGGTCGCAGTCCCACTGCTTCTGACAGACGATGTCCGCATTGAAACTAAATCCACTAGAGAGGTCGAAACCACTGCTTCATCACATCGCGGTAACAATATTGTCGAAAAAGTAATAACTACTGTGGTAGTTGAAACCACGACTTTTCCACAACTCGACGATGATTTTGAAACTGACAATGTACTTAATTTGCATCACAAAATCAAACACATTGATACTGAGCTAAAGAATCCTACGAGTGTCCACGCTACTGCTTCTCATAAAACAGACAAAGTGACCGGATGTGCAGCTTTGCATCACACACTGCATTAAATAACATTCAGCATATCGTATCTACATCGTCAAGCATATCTGGTTTGTTACATTCGACTAGAGATCGATTTACTACTGTGATACTCGAAAAGTACTCAGAGCTTCTGGTACGCAAGAGTGACTGGAGCTCTGCGCACGTCACCGAAGATTGTCTGACTCTGCAGTTTCCTGTAACCAAAGTGTACATCATCGAGACTGTTACACAAAACTGTAAAACCTATTGGCGGTGTCGAAACTTAGTGCTAGACATACAAAAGTAGGATATGTTTTTGTGGAACGACATACAATACAACTTCGTAATTGGCGGAGACGGATCCATCTTCGAGGCGCAGTCTTGGAACTATACGACTTGCCACTACAAGGGTATCGACACCAAGTCTCTGCTGGTCGCGATGACTGGCAACACTTATGGCGGCCAAACGCGTGGTGTTGATCAAGTCACCAGTGGGCAGTACATTTCTCTGAAAGTGTTTCTCGCTGCCAACGTTATAAGTCATTACTTGTTACCGTCTTATCAGCTGCTTCCTTTATGTTGTCTGATTTCCGGAAGTAATCCCGTAGACACTGTCTACGGCAATTTAACATGGTTTAATAACTTTAGTGGTGGAGATTGTATTGATGAAAATAACTGTAAATATAACTGATATGATATAGACACACGTAGTCAGTAAAACGAAAACTTTTGTTATTTTAATTAAACACAAAAATTAAAGTACTCTAAGTACTTATCTGTTAATATAAGAATACAGAACAAGTACTACATCAGTTTACCTTGAATACACACATGTGACCTGTGAAATGAATACAGATCTTTTTTTGTTTTAAGTAATATGTCGCCTTCAACTATCCTGTTTTTATGATATCATATAACACAAATAAACCAATAAAATAAATAATGCAAAATAAATAAGTTTAACTTGAGACACTCGAACACTTATGGTAGGACGCAGAATACAAATTGAAATTCAACAAAGTTATAGCAATGTCCATGTTGGTAAATGATTGGCAACGTTGAATCCTAACAGTAAGCGAAAAAAATTAACCTAAAGAAACGGAAATAATATTTTTTCTCAGGTTTCCTGACAACTTACAAGACTGGGGTTAGAATGATTCGGGAAGGATTAAAAATCTTCAATCTGAATGAGAAGATCTCCAAATATAAATGCTAGTAACACTAACTTTTAGACCCAACAGATTTCCCAAGGAGACCTCGGTATACACACCGCGTGGACAAACTCGACAGCGGCAGTCAAACCAGTTTTCATGGGTCTGATACAGGCCTTTAGTTCCATGCTTGAAGTTGATGATGGTTATTTTACTAAAACTACGTAAAAACACTAAACTTTGCTTACCAAATAAAAAAACTCCAATCCGTTATTTGTCACAAGCGTCTATAAACATTAAATAATTTCATTTTAAAAACTCTCTGGCTGTTAACAAATTGCTGGTACAAAGGGGTTTGGGGACACACTAGCCAATATGATTGGGAACAAATGTTGAAGAATACGTAAAAACACAGAGCGAGTGAAAGCAGAACATTTGACTAGATTAAATTAGCTGTATAATCGAATTACGCAAACACTAGACTAGCGGACGACTACAAACCCAATTATTACTAAACGTGAATTCTCTTTGCTTTCAGTGTAGTTCTCTTTGTACTTGTAAATATTTAATTCGTATTTCTGTGTTTCAAAATGTTATTTACAGACAAATAATTAATTTATATTTCAAATATGAAAGAAACAAGGTTTTTTCTACTCTTTTATATTATAGTATATAAGAATATATTAGAATATTTGTTCTATAACTATATTATAGCAAATAATACATATTAAAGTTTATATAACATACGTCATGTTACAATATAATACTAGTATACTAAATTAGTACTATAAATTAGTGTAAATAAATATAATTGTATTACTGTATAATTATTTAATAAATAATAAAATAATAGAACCAATGTCTTCTTCTTCTTCTTCTTCTTCTTCTTCTTCTTCTTCTTCTTCTTCTTCTTCTTCTTCTTCTTCTTCTTCTTCTTCTTTTTCTTCTTCTTCTTCTTCTTCTTCTTCTTCTTCTTCTTCTTCTGAATGCTCATGTTGGAGGTCCTCCAACTTAGATCATTACAGAGCAATTTCTTTACTTGTGTATAATTTCTTTTTTCATTAATCATGTCTATATTATATAGAAACAAATAACCTAGCATCTCCTTGCACCTGTTTCCAGCACGGTGCTGCCCTCTTGCACTCTTGTCAGCACTTTTTCATTCGAAATTCGCTTTGCCTTAGTAACCATCACCAATACTATATCTCGGCCTCTCGTTCAAGTTTAAGTTTTATTTTGGATCATAAAATGTTGAATAAGGAGTTAAAAGATATTTTAATACAAAAATACATAAAACATAATAAAAAATAAATTACAGCTAAAGATGCTGAAAGAAACGGCGGATAAGTCTAGTTTGCACATATCGTTTGGAAAGACAGACAGAGTACATGTACATGAACATGGACGCCGAAAATTCAAACAGAACAATGAGAGAACCAATTATACGGTGACGTCATAATTATTGAAATTAAGATCCCGGGTATGGGCCGTGGTCTACAACAATTATTATTCTGACGGATGTTGCTATCAGACGTTTCGCCTCCCATCTGCAGGCCATCTTCAGTGAAAACGGTTTTTAAATACAACTAACACGGTGTTCGCCAGTGAAACCACAGTACTGTTGTAGCCGTTAACAGGGTTGAAGTTGTAGTCACCGTTTAATGAAATAATGTCCCGCATAGTACGTGGTAACAGGTGTTATTACTTCTATGAAAAGCTTTTCAAATCTAGAACGTTAAGCAAACGACTGAAGCCGACAATATACAAAAATCCTGTACGACCGGTAGTAACATACAGACGCGAAGCCTGGACATTAACCAGCACAGACAAGCAGCGTCTGAGAATATTTGAACAAAAAGTCTTGCGAAAAATCTTTGGACCTCTACAAACTGAAGATGGAAATTGGAGGATTCGAATGACCATAAGGATTCGAACATAAAATAAACAAACTGATTCATGATGCCGATATAGTCCGGTTTATTAAGAGTAGGAGGCTTGAGTGGCTAGGACCCGTAAGGTGAATGGATGGGAAAAGAATGGCTAAGAAAATTGCAGATTAGAGACAGGTAGGAAGAGGAATCAGAAACAGGCCCAGAAAGTGATGGTTGGATGACGTGGAGGACAATTTGATACGTATGAACGTGAGGGGATGGAGACGGATGTGTAATGAGAGGGCGGAATGGAAGAAAGTCGTTGAGAAGGCTTAACCCCACGCTGCGTTGTAACGCCAGGAAACGAAAGAAAAAAAGTCATCGTTTCTTTCACAAGCATATTTAATGTAATATAACATTATATGCACGTTTTATAAGATAAAATAAACAAATCTTGTAAAAATATTAAAACTAGGATGATTTGTTTAAAACATGGTCATTTTTAGTAAATTTACCGATCACGTGGTTATATAGAGTTTCAAAAACTGGAAATAAGCCTTGCTACAGAACGTGATCAGAAGACTTTCCAGAGAAAGGAAATAAATTATATCCGTATGTTGTAGAATATATATATGTGTATGTGTGTAGGGCCAACAAAAACGGTAAATAAATATAAAGCAACAGAAATCAAGCAACCCCTTCTAGCCAGCTAAACACACACTCTCTCTCTCTCTCCCTCTCTCAGGGAACTGGTGTAACGTATTCACTGGGATAAAAAACAAATCGGAATGGAGAAACAGAGCCAAGGGAAAAGGGGAGAGAGATAAACAGAGATGAGAGAAAGGACAGAGAGAGAAAGAGAGAGAGAGAGAGAGAGAGAGAGAGAGAGAGAGAGAGAGAGAGAGAGAGAGAGAGAGAGAGAGAGAGAGAGAGAGAGAGAGAGAGAGAGAGAGAGAGAGAGAGACGGACAAACAGACAGACAGATAGACAGTACACAGAGACTCAGAGTATTAGTGAAATGTATGCGGATCAGAATTGTTGCTCGGGTCTAATTTGATTCACAGGATTGAAACTCGTTAAGCAACCCAGCACAGTTAGCAAAAACATGGCAACAGTATAATCTCAAAGTTAAATCTGAAACTGTGCCAATCCGATGATGAACACACGCGCTCGTGCTTGTGCGTGCGAACGCGTGACACTGCGCGTTGTTGAAGGGAGCGACGACATAGTCATACTGTGTTTGTGTGTGTGCGCGTGTGTGTACAAGTGATAGCAGTCGTACCTAAAGAGATGCGTTGCTGTCTAACCTGGGTCTTTCATTCACCTATTTCTAAACTAAATACAGGAGAACCTGTATATATAGCTACCCCATTGATCCGTTAACGCCTAAAATCAGTGCAATTCTTTATCAGTCGTAACTCTATTTTGTTTTATGTTCACTGTTGTAGTTGAGTTTCTAACATGTATCTGCACACAACTTAAAGAAAAGCTTCTCCTACAGCAGAATGACAACGACTAGACGGATAGGCCACATTGAAGGTGATAAGCTGAAGTAGTCGATGAATACTAATTGTGGCAACGCCGAGGCCACGTGGATTCATTGCAACGACGGACGTTATTTTACTATTGTGACACACTAACGGGGCAATCTGATTGGCGTACAGAGCAGGCTGTGAAACACTTCTCAGAACACAAAGCCTGCCGACATTTTGACCACGGCTACTCAAAAAAAAAAAAAAAAACTCCGCTCAACAGTCCCTGAAAGGACCAAGGCGTACCGCGCGGCTGTTGTGTGTGTGCAACGTGATGATTGCATGGCTAGTTCAACGCGCCACCAACCGCTAATTGCGGTATTCACAGCCAGGAGGCGACGCTGGTATCTCAGCGCCTACTCAGTTTGGCCTCACGACGCTGAGTCCACGCCTAAGGAGCCTCCGCCGGGAATTGAACCCGGGACTATGAGCGCATCAAGCGCCCGCGTTAGCCACTAGACCACCAGGAGGCTCGACCGCGGCTACTACGCGATCATAATTATAATTACTTTTATAGAAGGTTGCTTGATTTATATGGCTTTATATTTATTTGCTGTTTTTATTGGCCCTACATACATACATATTCTGAAAAGTTCGGAAATAACTTATTTCCATTCTCTGGAAAGTGTTCTAATTACGTGCTGTAGCAAGGCTTATTTCTAGTTTTTGAAAATCTATATGACCACGTGATCGTTAAGTTTACTAAAAATGACCACGTTTTAAACAAATCATCCTTGTCTCAATATTTTAATGAGGTTTGTTTATTTTATCTTATAATAAAATAATTATAATTAGACAAACAGGAGTGTATGAGCATGATGTTACAACAGTAGGTAGGAGTAGAACGCAATACAGAAAGTCTTTGGAAACGTAAAACAGACAAACAAAGACAAAATCTGTATAATTTCTTCCATCGACCTTATTTCTTCCATCGTGTGACTTCGTGTTGCGTTCGATTTGATTAACGCGTTTCGAAACATACGTTTCGTCTTCAGAAATAAATAAAAATTCACTCTTAGCGAGGTCGTTACATATTAAAATTGCAAATATTGGAAAACGATTCCACACATATCCGCGTTACATGAGCGCGCACTCGAGTCGGACCGATCGGACACTGACTATCAATAACTATTGTGTAAACAGGTATATTGCGGTATCGTAGAGCGGGTTTGATTTGAAGTTACACGACGGAAGAAATAAGGTAAATATTATACAGATTTTGTCAATAAGTGACTTCGATACCAATTCAAACATGTCTTTCAAACAAAGACAAACGCGTAACATTGCAGTCAAAACTAAATTCGTGATAAAGAAGAGTTGAGCGTACCCGCTGTCACAGCCCGAAACAAACGCTCGTGTAACCGTATCGTTGAACAGTGCGCGTACCACACTACACAGTGCGAACATGCTGATCGATAGAGACAAGTTGAAGTCAGACGACTGAGAGGATGAGACCTTCTGCTTTAATAACATAAGTTTGCAGTAAACTATCAAACGACATTGCTAAGTAAAGACAGTTCGTTTTCTTCACTTATTTCATTTAAGTCCTCATGGGGAGCATAGGGTTGCAAAAAGACTTGCACTTTCGACTCGATGCCCGTAAAATTTACTGGCGCATGATTTTTCTCAAAAACCCGACGCCCGTAAATTTTACGTTTGTCACTTCACGGGCGTTTAACGGCGTTTGTACGAAACATTTACCGGCTTCGGTTGTTTGTGCTTGTAGACTAGACTTTGTAGTTGCCAACTGAATACACAGATAGCAGCACAAATTGTTTCTTGTTCTGCGATTTCTGACTATTGTGAAACTTACAATTTCGGTTTGTGTTACCCTGACTGTTTCATTTTGTACCATATAAAAGCAGATTATTGCAAATAATACATTGTTAATATATTCTGTGTCCCAATATTATAAGAAAAGTAATTTTTGTACAGTAATTTCAAATAAAAACCATTTAATATGTGAAAATACCTTGTAAAACTTTTTTTCTTATTTTTGAAAAACATGCTTCTGATGTAGATACTAAAAATTAATTTCACCTATAAAAAAATAACTAATGTATCATTTTATAAAAATAGAAGGTGCAATCTTTAATTTGACATGTAATTTATGTTAGTTTTAACAAATCTTACTATTAAAAAAAAAAAATAGGGAAAATGTGAAAAACAGTCCTGCTGGAACTTGCCTGTGCTGTAATGGCCAGGGTTGAAAGTGCTAGCCATCTTGTCCTGTTTCTGGTTCTAGCAAAGACTTTCATTTCATCCCAGCTTTATCCTGCTGTTGTCCTTCTACTTCAGCCATGTCATGTCTCCTTCCCCATTGCGGGTTTCAGTCGACTTCCCTCTCCTTTCTTCAAATTCAGTGGGCTTCTGATCGGTACTTCTCTAGAGCGTAACGGTGGAGATGACGACTGGCCACCGTATTCCCAGGATGGTCATCAAGCATCGATTAATGAATGTGTGGTACTGTACTTTTATCTGTTCCTGCAGTCATTTTCGATATTTCGATTACGCGATTGTTTGGCTCCGATCTTTATTGAATATCGCACATAACTTTATGTAGGTAAAAGATTTATACAAATTTTAATTTCGTATATGTTGCAAAATAGTTGGCTGCCGATTGCAGTTGGTGTTCCTAGTTAGTTTTAATGAAAAATTATTGTAGCATTAGCATATCACAGTTGCGTACCTGTGACGCCAAAAATTGATGTTGTTAGGTTAACATGAGAACTGAAATTACACATGGAAAGCGATACTTTTTTTTACGGAAACTACGAAAAAACCCAACCCGAAAGTAATGGGAGGCCCACCCATTGCCTATTACTATACATGTCACTTTTTTGTGGCTGAACTCATTTTTTTCGGTAAATTCGTTTTCCGACAAGTACTCATCTGTGGCTAACCAAAACGAAACGTCCATTATGTACAATATGTTGAGCGTATATTGTTATTCCTTAATAAATTGTTTTTTGTGTTTCCATTAACCGTAAATATTTGTATTTTTCAGTTTACGTTTGCTGTTGTAGTTTTGTTGATTTGTGAACTCAAAAACGTAAGGTTCTTTGTTTTAAATATTACTGTGTTATAAGCATTGTATGTACACATCTAACGTTATGTTTTCCTCAACCATGGCTTTTTATTTATTTCAGCAGTAAACTAAAAACCAAAAACCGTTGTCACCTAACCTCACAAGCAGATTCCATATTACTTTCAAAGACCCTTGGCTAGGACTTCATCTCTAATTCCTTGCACTTCCAGATCGGACGAAGAGTTGCAACGGCTTCTTTAACTTTGTTAATAAGTACGATTGTCGGTGTCCTATAGCACGCCCTCCAATTTAGGGTTAACGACGTTGCCAGGGCAACACAGGCAACAGGCAAAGATAGTAATGTGATACAAACTGTGCGTGTACAGCCAATAACAGAATAAATAGTGCTGCCTACAACACAATAAATAAATAATTTTTGCGTCGGAATTCACAAACATCTCGTTTGCAGTATCAGACTTCCAGTGATTCCAATTGACAGCGACATCAATGTGACGTCAGTGTTAGTTATTTCCAGTGACATCCGTCACAAACTACGTCGGAACTAGATGCATTTGTTTAATTTGATTTTCAACCGACTGACATTGAATTAATTACAGGACAAACAGTAATCACTAGACCGAATTTAATATCACGGACCTTGACAACAATTATGCTGTTTGTACACGTTATTAGTTGAGCAGTGTCCTTCCGGTATTTTTGATTTTATCTTTCTTATCTACGCATATGTGAAACGATTCACACGTACCTGACAAATTAAACAAGAAAGGATACCCGAATGAAATTTTATCAAACTGTGGCTGTCCCCACATTCCTGTACGCTAGTGAGACGTGGACTCTTGGTAAAAGGGACGTGCAGAGGATTCGGGCAGCCAAAATGAAACTTCTAAGAGGGACGCAAGGTTGTTCTCTCTTGGATTGGAAAAGGAACGAGGATATAAGACACGATTTAAACATTGTATCATTGCACCAGAAGACCACAGAAGGAGATGGTGTGAACACTTGAATCACATGCCTGATAATCGTGGCTGCCTTGGGTTATCATCCTACTGGGAAACGAGATGTCGGTAGACCGAGGAGGAGATGGGTTCCGGAACAGGTCTCCTTGGTGTGATGATAATGATCTTGCTTATCTTAGTTCCTAACTTTACAGTTCACTGGCATTTCATTTTAGTTTTCTTTTTGGAATTTCATTTCAGCAGGCCATGTTTTAGTCTAGCTGAAATTAGTCAAATATTACTTCTCGAGCTGCTTACCCCGCCAGGCTGCTGCTGGATACTGGTTATGATTTAAACCTGAAGACTTACGTAATTTAAATCTTATAATGAATAAGTAAGTCAATGTTATTACGACTTTTTGCCAGACAAATGTTTCAAATTAATAGTTTTTAATAACAAATACAGACGATATTCTCTTTAACTGATAAAATTGAAAACTCGCAACTGCGTTGGTTTGACCACGTCTGTAGGATGAATGAGGAAAGGTACTCGAGACGAGCGTGGGTGGTAATACCAGAAAGCAAAAGAGGAAGAGGACGTTCCACCAGAACGAAATGGGAGGATAACATCAACAAGAGTGTAGAAAGCAGAGGAGCAGTTTGGGGCCGTGCCAGGGTTTGCCACTGGACAGGACGAGCTGGAGAGCTCTCTCGAGAACGACGACATCCAACAGGTAAAAGAGGATGACTAAGAAGAACAATAACAAATACAAATTATTACGCTTTAATTATTCTTGTGTAACATTAAAATGTAATTAATCTAAGATTAATTTTGAAAAGGTATTAAATTCTAAAGATACACAATAACCAATATCTCTGTATACAGTAGATAGGTGATAACATATCAGAATTTAATTTAGCCGCAGGCTCGACTGTCAACTGAATTGATTGATTTTACTTTCAGCAACAATCTCTACATTGTTGTCAACAACATATATTTGTTTCTTTTCATTTTAAAATTATTTATGTATATGCAAATGTTAGGTTTGCGAATTTACGATGTACAAATATATACAATTTGTGTAACCAATTCGTTTTATAAAAATATTACAGACGAGAAAACTAAGTCAAGGTATTCCAGACGAAAAAATAAACAATTTGAAACACCCGTGAATCCCAGCACCAAAGATTCATAATCTTGGATCTTAACAATAAACAAAGACTGAAGTATCGGAAATAGAGTTTCTTCCCTGTTTTGCCAAATACAACTTACTTGACCGGAAAATGACCGCCAATTCGGGAGGGATTAAAATATCTTCATCTTGAATGAGAAGATTTCCGAATATAAACGCCAGTCGTACTAACGTACAGGCCTCACCAATTACAACAGAATTTCAAAGCAAGCCTTCGTATACACGCATAGTGAAAAAAGGAGTGTTGGACATTTTTTTTGTGTTGGCATCTAGTAGAATATAGTTGCCATGTTGCCGGAATATTAAACGTGGCAACGTTGCGTCTGAGGCCTATAAGCATAGTCTAATAAAATAGATAAAGTAAACACGTTATATTTTGATTTAATTTTATAACATTACTAAAATCATGAGTAGGCCTATTTATAGCTAAATCTAAATTATAGGTCTGTGCGTACTTAGTACTATACGTTTAAGTTGAAGAAATTAGTGAATCAGTGTTAGGCCTAATTAATTAATTTTGTTCGAATTATTGAATTCATATCATATTAATTATTATATTTCTTAAACAATATAACAATAATTTACATATTAAACTTTTAATTTGCAAAAAATTAAGAATTATAAAACTACTGTTAACCTGCAATTAAAAATGACGCGATTTGATTATTGAAATACATAAATTAAGAGATCGTCTAGTCGGCCTCAAATATCAGCTGGTTCCAGTATTTCCACGTTTAATATTCCGGCCTTCTACTAAAGCCGACCATGGTACACCGAAAGACAAATCAGTTTCTGTCGGACTGGAACTGGCCTTTAGTTTAGTGTTTCAAACTGAGTGATAGTTATGTTATTAAAAAACTACATTTTACGCAACTCTTTGGTCGATAAATTCGTAATTCCAATCAATTATTTGACCCAAGCGCAGTGTAAACATTAAATAATTCTATAATTTCGTCTCAATTACTCCCATACCGTTAACAGACAGTTTCTACAAAGAGGTATGGCGATACACTAGCCAATATAATTGAGGTCAAAGGTTGAAGAACAGAAACAGAGGACCAGTCAAAGCAGAACATTTGAATAATTTAAATTATCTGTACATTGGAATCACGCAGTGACTAGAGCAGCGGACGACGGCAAACCCAAAGAAAAATAAACGAGAATTCTCTTTGCGTTCAGCGAAACCTCTTTGTACTTGTAAATTTTCAATTCACATTTCTGCATTACACAAAATGGTATTTACAGACAAATAATTCATTTGCTTGTAAAATACAAATTGAATCATACTCTTTTATCATATGTAGCAAAAATATTTATATATTTGATTTCATTCATATAATAGGCTACACTTGATTTGCTAAACTGCTTACACGTTTGACTTGCTAAAATAGAAATTAGTAAACAAAAATTAAATTAACAGGAATCTTCCATTAGCGAAAACAGTCAGTGAACATTTCATGGGAACTAAGAGTCTGCAAAGTGAGTTTTACATGTGTGAGAATATTGGACCCAAAACACCTATTCCTCACTTAGCTGGTTATTGTTTCTGGTTTTATTATTATTATTATTATTATTATTATTATTATTATTATTGTGTTGATACAATTTTTTATGTACGTACAAGTAGGTATACTTATTTATGTTTTGATTATTGATAGTACACAAATGGTCAAATGGTCAAAAGTGAACAATAGTTTCAATAATTAATTGTTTCTCAAAGTTATGGTAAAAATGTCTATACTGAACGGCTTACAGTGAGCATCGAAACCACTACTTCTAAATATATACGTACTAGAGAACAGTTCTACAGGTTTTGTTTCTCTTGATAAGAGACATCGTTGTGCATACAAAAAAAAACAAATTCACAAACACGCACAGAGGTAAATACAGCGGGAATCATTGTTATCGGACCATATGTCAATAGTAATGTGTTTCTGAGTATTTTCGTTTTTCACAAATCGATAAGAGACAATTGTGTTGTGGTATTTGCGTGCAATTATTACAAGTATCATTACTTTGTGTGTTTAAATTAAACTCGTAAGTATAACTGGGAATCTGAGACGTGACAATACAACTGCGTTTACGCGATTTGTGAAGAATATGTGCGCTTAGGAAGAGTTAAAACGCTACAATAATCGATTTTGGAAAAGTTAGCAATATATAATTATTAAAAGTGTGTCCAAATTAGAAAAATCCTTTAGTAGCAATACATTTTTTATAAAAACCGTATAACGTAAGACATTTCACCAGTAATTGGTTTTACCAAAATTGTATTTTTTATTATTTCTTCAATACATCGAGAAAAAATATTAAACTTTGCAGTTCGAAATTCAAAGTAACGTTAAACTTAACAAGACAAATATTTGTGCGGGTTAAAAAGAGTTGCAAGTTTACAGTGATCAAATTTGCAGATACATAGTTGAAGGAAGTGTCACACGATATATTCTGGTGAAGGAAGTGTTTAGAACATATTCTGGCAAGTAAAACACATTTTCAAGAAACGATTATATTTTACATATCACACACGTTCAGTGTTAACACTTTCTCATTTGACTTATTTCTCAAATATTGTGTTACATAATACAAATTCTACTTATTAATTCCTTAATCTGCAAAGACAGTATACGGCGTTCTAAGTTCAAATTTACATTTCCAGCATTGGTTAAAACTAATCACTGTCTAAGTGCATACAATATGGTAAAACTAAAAAAGTTAATGATTATATTTTCAGACACTCAAACCATGCTGCGAATTCTGTTGTTTGTGCAGATCACCTACAACGTGGTATTCATGTTTGGCTTGTCTTCACTAATATATATGAATGAAAGCATTCGAAGTGAGCTCAACAGCCTTCAACGTGACAGAAACGGAATCACCAAATCATCGCTACCACAGGACGATATTGTCACAGACCCATGGCTTCTGACAGACGATATCCGCTTTGGAACTAAATCTACTAGAGGCGTCGAAACCACTCCTTATTTACATCACGGCCACAGTATCGATGATGAAGTGAGTACTACAGTGGATGTTGAAAGTACGACGTTTAAACAATTCGATGATGATTTCGATACTGAACGTTCACGAACAACAGGTGAGGAAATCGATGACTATGATTCCGAGCTATTGCATGTTACGACTGTCCTTGCCACTGCTTCCCAGAAAACGGATGCAGTGACCGGAAGTGTCATTTTGCATAACACCACACCGTCTTTAAACACCAATAACACTGACAGTACCGTACCTACAGCGTCAAGCATATCTTATCTACTACATTTGACTACAGACGTATCTGGCCCTGAGATTGTGGAAAAGTACTCAGAGCTTCTGGTACGCAAGAGTAACTGGAGTTCTGCGCACATCATCTCTGCAGATTGTCCGACTCTGCAACTTCCGGTAACAAAAGTGTTCATCATCGAAACTGTTACACAAAATTGTAAAACCAATTCGTGGTGCCGAAACGTAGTGCTAGACATACAAAAGTCGGATATGCTTCTGTGGAACGACATACAATACAACTTTGTGATTGCCGGAGACGGATCCATCTTCGAGGCGCAGTCTTGGAACTACACGACTTGCCACTACAAGGGTATCGACACCGCGTCACTGCTGGTAGCGATGACTGGCAACACTTATGGCGGCCAAACGCGTGCTGCTGATCAAGTCACCAGTGGCCAGTACGCTTCTTTGAAAGTGTTTCTCGCTGCCAACGTTATAAGTCACTATTTGTCCCCGTCTTATCAGCTGTTTCCTTTTTGTTGTCTGATTTCCGGAAGTAATCCCGGAGACTTTGTCTACGACAATTTAACAATGTTTAATAATTTTTATGGTAGTAATTGTGTTGACGAAGGTAAATGTAAATATAATTGATATACATACATGTGGCCAGTAACATAAATAGATTTTGGTTATTTTACGTAAATATGTAAATTAAGTATTTATCTGTTAATATAAGAATAAAGAGTAGTTATTTACTGCGTATAGCACAATTGTAGAATGCCATCAGTGAGACTTATTGTCTTGCATTGATAGTTTTTACAACAAGATAAGGACTCTCTTAGTGAAGGTAATTGCGGCAAGGACGTCATCAGCTCGGGTAAAAGAGATGTTTACTCGGGTTATGGAAATCTTACAGGGCCAACGTATCAGACTACCTGCCTACTCATTAATAGCCTTCGAAAGGGTCGCCTATTGTTTATTTTCATTGCACCTAAGCAAGTCGTTTATTCATACATATTTAATAAAGAAATACCCAACCAAGTGGTCCCGTCTAATTTCTTAAAGGCCATTTCATTTAGTCGGTGTACAGTGCTCTATCAACATCGTGTTTTCTTAAAGGGTAGAGAATTGAAACTACAGTGTGTAATCAAGTGCCAATGCGTTTTATTACACCACATTTTAAGCGGTAAATTGAACAGCGAGATGGATTTTAACAGTATATATTCATTAAAAAATTTTATACTGAATACAGGTTTTAAAAACTGTGCTGAAGACTGGAAGCTTGTGAAAAATCAGCTGACTGTATAAACGTTTCGTTTATATATTTTCTGTAATAGCAAAATACTCTCAGTTGGATTCAAGTATATTAGTCTGTCTGTCTATCTGTCTAACTTTTTGTGGCAATTCTCTCGATATTCTTTAAAGGGATCGTCCAATTTGCATGCGTGACCACACCTTTTTCGCACAGAGCAGGTATTGTTTTTTTATTAAGCCCATTAAAAAATGTGGCAAAAAGTAAAAATTGAAAATCAAATTTTAAAAAATGGCAAAAAATATACGCGTATCAAATTAAAGATAATTTCAACCATAACCTGAATATAGAGTATAGATTTCAAAATTAGAACATTTTTTAATACCCGCTGACAAAACGTTACCTAATAATTGAAAAAATCCTTATGGGGTAGCAAATTTTAAAGAATTTTAACCAACATGTGAATATAGTTTTCAGATTTTAAAATTTCTCCAGTTAACGGGAGAGAGTTGCTATAAGCTCTTGCTTATGCTGTCGTTAGTTGCTATAGAATGTCTGTTACAAGAGTTCCTAAAATAACTTAAAATTTAATAAATAGTTATTTTCCATAGTTCTATCACAGTTTTTCAAGAATATCTTTCCTAAAAAAGTGCAAAGAAGAATATCGTCACGATACAGAAAAAATTATTACGGATATGTCTGGTGTAGGCGGTTCCTCCGTTCCCACCTCTCATAGCACACAATGTCTTCCCTTGCAAATCGTTTGTCTTCTTAGTAGGATTACACTCATCATCCCATCACCATCTTTTCGTTTGCCCTTGTTCTTTCTTCTTTTCCTCAACTACTAAATTTTTTCTTCCTTGAACTTGTTTACTTGATACTGTTGTATTTGGCTCTCGTAAAGCCATATCTCTTTGTCACTTCCTCAGCATGATAGTGAACAGTACAGTATGATGTCGTAGTACAGTGCCAACTATATTACTTCTTCTTTACTCATGACTGGTGTTTAACAGCGTTCTCTTTTCGAACACTCTTGAGCGGAATTTCTTCGTTCCATGATACCTTCAGTAGTCTTCTTCAGTACATCATCTCGAAGGCCTGCAAGCCTAATGTTTTCTGCTTTTCTCAGATTTCACGTTTATGAGGCTTAAGTATGAGCATTTCGGTTTACCAGAATGCAGTTTGGTTGATAAGGTAACAATTAAAAGCAGCCGTCGGCAGCTCATTTGTAAAGTTATTGGCTACAATATTTTAATATATAAATAAATCTTCTCAATCCACTAATATGAAATCATTAGTTACGAAGATTAAAAAATAAACACATTTCGAAATGGTAAACAACAACAAAATTTACTTTGTATACACACGGAATCAACAAAACAGTGAAATCTATACAATACAGGTGGATACCAAACAGCTAAAACGAACGAGAGAAAGCGAAGTAGATAAACAGAGATAAGGTGATGATCAAGGAGAGGGGGACAGGAGACAGAGACAGAGAGGGCGAGAGAGAAAGATAATTTAACGAATACATAAATGGTACACATTACACTAAAACAAGCTCGCCATCATTAAACCAGTCATTATCGTGGTAATCAAAAGTAAAAGGCAACACACTGTTGCCAACATTACAGTAGCCATTAAGTGATAATTAGGTTGAAATGGCTTTTGCTTATAGTCTTCGCTATTTCACACGCACATTTAATGTAATACAATATTATATAATATTACGATATTATAATATTCGTTAATTAATCGAATTAAATCAATTATCTGTTATTTTACATTAAAATCGAAACGAATTCGATTATAGGTTAATTTCTGTATTACCGCAAAACTATTTCGATTGTTGCTGATTTATTTACAAATCTCTGATGACGCTGATATGTCTCAGTGAAACGTGCGAAAGGTATTGAAACTACAGAAACATATACACTACTTCCAGAAGAAACTAGGCTATATTGAATAATATCATAATATTATATAATTGCTGCAGGAAACTTTGAGTTACATAAATAGAAAAAAAAACAATATTAGGCCTATATGTATGTTTTATAACAAAAAAATTAAACAACTTTCAACGGAATATTAAGACAAATAACGTTTGTTTTAAAGTGTTTATGTTTTTAACGTATTATTTAGCGACTACGTCCTCAAACAGATTGTATAGAATTGGAAGTAAGCCTTGACGCAACACGTGGTTTGGGAACTTTCAGGAGAATGGTAAAACTGATGGAACGTATTCATTCTCCACCAGAGAGAGGGAAAGAAGGTGTGTGAGGTGGTGTGTGTGTGTGGGGGGGTTGAGGGAAGAGAGAGGAGAGAGGGGGAGAGAGAGAGAGAGAGAGAGACAAGGAATTAGTCAAATATATGCGGATCAGACTTGTTGCAGGTCTAATTGGATTCCAGGGGTGGAAATTTCGTTAAGCAGCTCCCCGACACAGATGACAGAAACAAACAACAACACAATCAAAGTTACGTGTAAAACTGCGTCAATGTGGGGCGAAGTGTCGGGGTCCTTAACGTGTTACAAAAAGTATAAGGACAAGTCAATATGATCACAAGTGACTCACTGCTGGCATTCTAATATTGATAAAATACCTACGCTTGATTCTTATATTAACACATAAGTTGTCTACTTAGTGTAATTTTATTTACACGTTATTGTCCCTTTGTCTTTTTAAAAAGAGAATACTGTCTTTTTTTAAATAAATTTTATTCACTGTTAATAGAGTTTCATAATGTGTATATATTCTGATGATTATACAGGGTGGTTCAAGGGAATCTGACGATTTTAAAAACTAAATAGGTAATATAAAATGTATTTTATTTACTTATCTTTTATTATGTAATTACAGTAAATTTTGTGCAATTTACAGGTGTAAGTTCATTTTTAAATAAAACCTCACTCAAGTTTCTCCATCATTTGATATGTACTACTGCGGTCTGTCCCTTAGATTTCTCATCGCTGCTTGCACCATGTTGTTTTGTATGGCTGTGATTTCTTCCTGTATGGAGCCCTTCAGTTCGTTAAAGGCGTTCGTTTTATTTATAAACGCTCTATACTTCACGTATCCCCAGAGAAAATACATACAGATCTGGAGATCGTGGCGGCCAAGGCAACATCGCCTCCTCTTAAAATCACGTGGGCTGAGTTTGCACAAAATACCGTCTGATTTGCTTTGTCACGGTTATTGAACTCTTGCACCACTAACATTTTGTACGAATGAAAATTCAAATATTTGTATAGAATTTTTCCAACACTGCTGCCGGATAAACGTAGGGCCGCTGCTTGCTGAGCGTTGAGGGCTTCTTAACATCACCTGACCGACTCTGTCAATGTTTGGAGGGGTTCTCACGGTGTCCACTGGCCCTCGTGGTTTGTTTTCGTTTGTAGAAGCAGTTGTTCGGAAATTTTTTATCAATAACTTTATTGTACTCCAACAAAGAACAGCTCCATGATGTCAAAGATTAAAGTGACGGCGGAATAATCTCGAGGTAATCACAACTGAATCACCAGTTTTACTTCCATGTTCCTTAAGGAAATGGAAGTACGGTGATCGCGAAAACCCCGTGTTCCAGATAAGGGCAGATTCTGATTGTACTACCCACAAAACATGAAGAAAAGTCATTTTCCGAAAAGTGTCTGTGTGTATGTCTGTGTGTAGAACGTTTTCTATGGCGAACAATAACTGCCGCAAATTCAAACAGAATCAAATAATTTTCTGATACGTGCCTGAGTTGTAGAGGATTCAACGCCTATTGATTTTCGTGAAGATCGGCTAAGGAGAAGGAGTAGTTTACCTGCAACGTTTTATGTTTTAACAAGAGTAAAGTACTTAACTTTGATAAAAAAAGTATCCTGAAAAGAGGGTCATAATAATCCACTGTAGAAAGGTACATGAAATATCTATAAATGAAAAGGATAGTTAAAGGGGAAGGGGTAATTTTCTATAAATGAAAATGATAGTTGAAGGGTGAGGGGATAATTTTTTATATATATACTACGTTACCGGCAACAAGGATGTAGTTTGTTGTTAAAATTCCTTCCCGGGCTGTTTGGCCATATTCCAATGTTTTCTCCAAAACCAGACGGTTTGGCAGTGCCATCGACGGCCATCATCAGTGAAAATCGAGTGCGCTTACGTGGGTTTGTATACGTTAGTGACCACAGTGCTGTGGTAAAGGCTGAAGAAAGAAGTAATTTCTATGGAAATATTTCATTTCGAAAATGATTTTAAATATAAATCTTAGAACATGGAAGTCATGTATCGTTCTCCATACAGATGTTAAAATACGTTTCCACTACAAACGCACAGTCTGTATTAGTCCACTGCTCCATTGTAACAAAAATGGCATCAGATATGCAAAGCCACAGCCAGTCCGATTCCCGCTTGCACGTCAGGGTTGCCAACCTATGTCGCTTTATCATCAGATTCTCGTGGACCACTCTGTGTATAAAAAAAGTATTGAATATATTCTTGTAAAAACAAATGTTTTTTTTTGTATCGGGCATCTGAGGACCACATGCCAATTTCAATTCTTTATTCCTTGTTCTTTTATTTTTCTCCAATATTCTTTCATCTTTCACTATGTCTCTTCTTCCTGTCTTCAGTCCACTTTAAACCTGCGTTTTTTTCTCTACCCTCAACTCCTTCTATTTTTAACAATTTTGCCCGAAAAACTTCTCTTAACTTCTCTTTGAAATGCTTCTTCTGCGTTTATATTATTTTTTTCTAAATCCATGCTGCAAGTGGAATTGTATAGAGTGCAAAAGTGGGAACTAAATTCCGAGATAAGATCGGATTGTTAGTCCGAAATGATTGTTTTTTATGGTTTACTCCACTAGGTTCTTCCGTTCTCTCTCTGCCGTTGGGAACTGAGATGCCTCATCCGGCTTTAAGACCGTTGGCCGGGTTTCACCTGTAACCCTAGCCACTCCTGGACCCCTTACTGGGTGCTATCATCCGGAGCCAGATGAACCCATGGTTTTGAAGAGATCTGCTCCTCTAAGACTCTTCCGCGCGCCCTGCCGTTGGATCATTGAGATCTCTTCCACCATTCCGTCCGTGGTCTTCACAGAGGTCCGTTAGCATCTGTAGCTACAGTATAGCTACAGAAGGTCCCAGGGGGCATTACGGGGGTTTACTCCCCCAAATGTTATTTATTATTAATAATAATAAATACAAACAAATAATAATTTGAGAAGACGTAAACGTAAAATAAAAACTCTACAAAGTTGACACTCTAGAAGTACGGTAGTATGTTGTTTACGTCGTTGGACCTTAACGATCCAGCAATGAGACAAAACTGAAGCAACCTTCATACACCTTACTAGACTGGGAAAAGAACAATTCGGTGAGAAGATCCCCCAAATATAAACTCCAGTGACACTAACATTGTACGGAACGAATTACAATAGTATTCCCAAGCAGCCCTTCTTATACACACCGCGTGGGCAAACGCGAAGACGGTAGTCAAATCAGTTTCCACGGATCTGGAACTGGCCTTTAGTTTCGTGCATAAAGCACATGATGATTATGTTATTAAAACTACATTTCACGCTAAGCTTTGCTTGAAAAATTAAAAAAAAAACCCAATCAATTATTTAACACAAGCGCTTGCTAGCAGTAAATAATTCCAGAATTCCGTATCACCCTTTCGCTTACCGTTAACAGACTGTTTATAGAAAGAGGTATGAGGCTACGCTAGCCAATACCATTTTGGGGGTCAAAGGTTGAAGGAAACGTAGAAACACGGAGCGAGTCAAAGCAGAACATTTGACTAAATTAAATTAGCTGTACAATCGAATCACGCAGATACTAGACTAGCGAACGTCGGCAAACCAATGAATACTAAACGAGAATTCTCTTTGCCTTCCACAAAACATCTTTGTACATGTAAATATTAATATTTATATGTAAATATTTCATTCATATTTCTGTATTTCAAAAATGGTATTTACAGAAAAATAATTAATTCGCCTTTAAAATATAAAGATAATCAGGTTTCTTTCTACTCTTTTATTGGATGTAGCAAATGAAAAACATGCACATTTCATTTTAGTAATTCACAATAACTATTTTTTATCTTTTACAATAACATATTTTATTTACTTGATTTTTATACCGTTTCATCAATTTTTCTTTACTGTCGTCTTCAAAAAAACAAAGATTTTTGTAAATACAAATTATTAACTTAAAAATTATTTATAAAGTATGTAAAAATTGGAATATGAAATTAAGTAAATATAAATATTTGTATTTACTGAAGATAACAGTAAAGACAAACTGTCGAAAGAGTGTAAAAATACAGAAAAATAAAATATGTTCTTGTACAAAATTAAAAAATATTGTAACATTACATATTATGCATTGTAGTAAGTAATAAAGAAAATAATTCGTGCAACGTTTTATCTTATTCTTCTTTTTTTTCTACAGAACCGTCAGATTTGTGGTCCTGCGTTTTCTTTCGTTACAGAGATATTCTCTTTAGTTGTTTACAGTTTCTTTATTCATTGATCCGCTGTATACTTTATATTTGACCTATCAATCCTATATATACTATATTATCCCGTATATATAGTCTTGACTCTCCTCCATCATTCATTCAAGCAAGATAGCCAATGAACCTGTCACAACGTTGCATATTACATCTCTTTATTATATCAGCAGTGTGCAATAACTCTTGACAAAACTTCCTCAATCGAAATTCACTCTGTTGTGAAGTAACTTTCAACAATACTACATCTCAAAAGTTTCGACTTATTTTTAACTTTAAAGTTTAAGTTTTATTTAGAAAATAAAATCTAAAATAATGTATTCAAGAAACAAAAGAGAGTTTAATATAAAATCAAATATACAAAACGTTTAAGAAAACAACAAAAATAAATATTAATCTTCTTCTTCGCATCCCCTCAAGGATTAGGCCTGCAGCCTGGCCGTGGTACAACACACGTTCCACCACAGCCACATACAAATTTCTATAATGTAAGTGTGCCTTTGTTACTTCTATTGCCTAGACCTACCAGACTGTATCGTGGTCCCCAGACAGACGCGGTCCCACGACCGCAGCACAGCCGTTGAGATTGTGTATCTCCAACATTACCAGTTCACCGTGCCGGCCCAAACAACGCTATTTAGTCAAAACCATAAAAGTACGTTTTATAATAAAACTATATTTCTTATTTTAATTATGACGCCGTAAACAAAAATAAAAACTAACAAATATGATGCGTGTAACATTTTTTTACTTTTTCAAATATTGTATGCACCAAAGAAATGATCAATTCAGAAATACGAAACTATTTCAGCATATTCATTTCACTATTGTATATGCTGATGAGTAGAGCTAGGAATTTTAAGTGCAAATTTTTGGTAAAAAAGGTGCTTTAATTTAGCTGAAAAAGGTGCAAATTTCAAATGTAAATATTCATACAAACAGTACCAAAACCAATTACATCCACAGATAAGGACTCAAAATTCACTCATGTATTAAAAAGTCTGCCTAAAACAAGTCCCAGAACACAATGTTATTAAAGTCACAAGTCCAGAAAAAGTACCCCATCTAGTGAGAATTGGGGAAGTTGGAAGAGGAAGTCCTGTAATTTCAACATACTTTTGTATCCTAGCAGCCTTTTGCCTTTTTCACCAATTTCTTAATGCAAGACAGAAATTCATTAGCATATGAATATTCATCTTTTAGTGTCTCACAAACTCGATACAATGCATGTCACATGTTTTGAATTAGAGTATATATATTTCATGTTAGCAATATCCAATAACATGTAAGGTGCTTGGTCCGTAAGTACTAGCCACACTTGATCATATTCTATTCCTTCAGGCCACAACGCAATACATGCGATGGTGAAACGTTACATCACACTGGCATTGTCTGTTTTGTTCAGAAAGTATGTTTTCAACAGCATGGGCTTTACTTGCTGTCTATTTAGGGGTGCTACTAAAATGTTCTCATCTGCCTATCAGTGGTTTCATCTAGTATAAAATATAGTAGATGCGGTGATGCCGCACACGTTCGGTGTTCCTTGTTTAATTATTATAGGAATAAAATGTGGCAAAGGAGCCAAAAAAAGGTAAAAACAAGCGCAAAAAGGTGATGACATTGAGAAAATGTGCAAAAAGGTGCTTGCATTGAAAAAAAGTGCAAGAAGGTGAATCAAAACACAGTTAGGAGTGTTTATTTAATGTTTTCTTTGCAAGACAAGCTAATTTGGGCATTTTAATAGAAAAAAAAAATTAAGATGCATCGCCTAAAATTCCTAGCTCTACTGATGAGTTATAGATTTCATCCGAAAAGTATGAAAGGGAATTGACTGTTCTTAAAAACTAATTTTAGAACCAGTCAAAGAGGAAGAAATGTGGAGGAGAAGGAAAAAAAGAGAGCTAAAGGAATGACACAAAGACCCGCATAGCCTACTGTCGCGTCAGTAAAGGGCAGAAATTGACAGGGGCAGGTAAACCACGGGGAAATAGACCTAGAACACCGAGACTCAGGTGGAAGGGTTTAGCAGAAATGGCCGCCAGAATGTACACTGCTTGCCATTGATGCCAATTTGGGGGAAAAGTTGCCAAATCTAGGGGAGCTTATGGTCATGTCAGCGAGAAAATTTTATATTTAGTATTAGCGACTTTCTGTGGCCAGTTCAAGCATTTTAGGGGAACACCTGGTGAATTCTTGTTAGACACCAGATACACCAAGACTCAAATAAAATTTACTGTAAACATTATGCCTATGTAAACAATTATAATTTGTCAATAATGTACTCTTAAACTTTAAACACCTCTGTAAAATAGCTTAGAGATGTTGTAACAATTGTTGTATGTCGTGACTAGAGAGAGAGGTCACACAGGTAACTCTTTGCTGTATTACATACACACACGCACGCGAGCAAATCCCTTACAAGACTTCTGTGCATGTACGTTCTGTGTCTCAAATAAATAATAAATGTATTATCCTTATATCAAGACTCAAAATATCATAGCAGGAAATTATCTAGGCACACGTTGTACGCTTTCGTAAATGAGTCTTATAATATATCAAATCATTAATATGAATATTGTTCGTAAATAGTCAATATTTTGTTAATGTATATCTGAGATTTTGAAAAATGTGATAACAAATCATGGTAAAACAATTCAACACAATATACTTTTTAATCTGAAGGATTTTTACTTCACAATGGAGTCTTTTTTGGTGGCATTTAGAGACCTTTAGAATGAACGAATTGGCAACACTGCCTGTGCCAGAGTGCAATGAAAAATGTTCCTTACTTCCTTACTGCTGTTGTTGTGCGAGGTTCAGCAGCAACATCAGCAACAGTACTAGTTGTAGCAGTAGCAACAGCAGCAGTAAGGAATCGTTCAAATACTGTACAAACAACTCGTTTGACGTTTCTTTCATTAAATCAGTTCATTCGTTTCTAAGAATTGCAAATATATAACCATATTGAAATGTAAATGATAATTGTTTTAAATCTGTTTACCTTAGGAACCACTTTAGCAGTTTCTATGAGACAAACATTAATTTGTCTCATAGAAATAGAAATTTAATAATTCACTAAATTATTAATTATTCATTTATTAAATTATTGTCAAAAATAATTAATATATTGATGTTCTTAAATTGTATTTACCTGCCTACGGAGCAGAAGGGCTGGTTTTAACAATTACAACTTTTATATTTTTAAATGTCCAAGAAAATAACTTTTACTTGCAGGTAGCCAATATTGTATTAACACACACTGAATAAGTGGCGACCGATTCCACGGCCGCGTCCAAAGCACAGCTGACGTGACAAATGCTAGTCTCTGTGTGCAACGAAATTGAATCATTTTTCTTTAGCGTCCCCACTGCCTCTACTAACTCGGAGGAAATATCTTCCTGAGACCCCAACTGTTTAAACGTATTTGTCTTCATTTTCGGATCACTTTCGTTCGTCCATTTGTCTTGTTGTAGTTACTTTCTTCAACCTTACGTGTACTATATTGTTGTTAACGATAAATTGTAGTCATTTTTCCTAACCTCCTGGATGCACCATGTAAACCAGTTATAATACGCGTAGTTTGTGAATTATAACAATAAATAATGTTTAAAGTACATTAAATATATTTAATAGTCCTGTTTCTTACAAAGATTTTTAGAGTAATCATATCCTCCTATATTATTTCTAATTTAAAATATTTGGTACCAGTTCTCTATTTTTATTATTTACAGAACAATATTGTAAGTAAATAGCTTCCAAAAACGTTACACGGGGTGGTCTGTTGTTACACAAAAACTCGTTTATTCATTTCTTCTAGTGATGAAAACTTTTGTCAGATTCGGCCATTGATAACAAACAATCTTAAAACATTCGTGTCGACGTTTCAACAAAACTTATTGTCATCATCAGGACCTGTATGGGGACAACGCAGAAACAATTACTACATCTATAATGAGTGTTAATATGTATTTCATACAATAATTATATACTTGGCACAGTAATAATATTGTTACGCAACGCTCTAAGTCGAGAATGTCATTCTAGACGATTCTCAGCTAGCCGAGCAGGTGCAGTGTCTGTGTCAAGGCCGTGAAGACACGTAGCACTCCAGACTGTTCTAGAACTTTTAACTACGCCAATTATGCTGGCACGCTGCCAAAAGAATGGAGAATTGTACTGAAACTTCTGCAGGCTATTTATAAGCGACAGCGGCCGGCTGAATTAGTTACACCTATCGTTATTTTACAAAGGGGACCAAGTGGTTGTTGCGGATATATTGAAAGGGATTATTGTGTTAGAATAGTGAAGAACTGTAATAGTAAATATTATTATTGCGTGTGGACAAATTTATCTTGAATTATTGTATGAGAGTACCTTGTCGATTACAAATTATTATTTGTGACTAAAGCTGGTAAATATTAACTCCATTGGTGTCTGTATTTTGTTTCTACTGTACAATACGATTCCGTGGCACCGTCGTAACAATATTATATATGACAATTATTGTTAAGAGTTACGTAACATATGCACACAAGTATCCATACAAACGCACTCTTTCCAGGTATAAGGTTAATTATTACAAATATATTCCCCGCACACAGGCCCTGACGATGACGATAGTTTTTGGGCGATATGTCGACACGAATATTTAAAAATTCTGTCCAGTTAATGACCAAACTTTGCAACGGCTTTTATAATCTGTTAACTGACGGTCACTACTAAACTACTGGTAGCTTAAACCAACATTTTGGTCCGTCTAAATTGTTATATGTTTTAAAAGTAAATACCTGCTTCAGCAATGCAAAACAAACGTTACCAGACTTTCAAAATTAACTGGAAAACTTCTTGTCAAAATAAAATTTCTACGAAGTTACGGAAGTCTGTATTGTCTTATGGGCGTGAGTATGAGGACAACGATCAAGAAACAAGACAGTAAAATACAGGCTACGGAAAAGGCGTTCTTAAGAGGCGTTAAAAGGTCTTTTAAACTTGACCATATAAGGAATGAGGCCACAAGATTAGGGAATGAGTTACAAGATTTTAACTTGAATGAAAAATTAAAAGATCAACGGTGGAAAAACATTTAGTAATAATGTCAGATTCCATTACCTAAACACTGCTCAAACAAGTCTGGAAATACAAATCTATAGGACACAGGTGTGTGGTTAGACCCAGAAAGAGATGGCCGGAGGATTTTTGAAGGCGGAGCAGCCAGCCCTTTGCCTGTGCCTTAATGTGAAGATGATGATGATTATGATAAACTTCTAATCAATGTCAGAAGTATATATAATATTGAATTTATCATTCAGATTATAATGTTAGAGAGCAACTGAAATCGATATCTAAAGAAAGTTGATGTAAAAGAAACATTAGGGTGACGAACGCAGATAAATCCGTAGTTACAGTTTTAAACAACACTTCTACACAGTCACACGCAGACACCCAACATGCATAACTAACAGTACAATCATCCAGTTTAATAGGCTCACCAACAGAGACTGATAGAAAAGTGGAGTAAACTCATGTTTACAATTGACAAACATGTCGACAGACACCTGCTAGAGAACAAACGTCATTACAGCAGAGATCAGTTAGTTGAGAATCGAGGTTGTTGAACCCTGTCAGATATTGACAAAGAGATGAACTCTAATGTATCTGCTGTTGTCAAGCGATCCAACATAGTATTGACAGATGTGTCAAACCAAGAACTGCATGTAGCCTATTTGAAAAACGAAAAGATACATTTCTCACTTCGTAAACAATCTCGTATATTGCGTTTCTTCGTCTGTCTGTTGTCTGCTTCGTACCGTTTGCTGCACGTCTCTATTCCTTTACCTAATCTTCTTCTTCTTGCTGGTGTAAGTATAAATTAAGTATTATCCAAGACCATCTTGTTGTCTGAATTCTCGAACATGAACCTCCTTTCCCTCCATTCTGTCTATCATCACCTTCAACACAATCGTTTACCAGATACCACCGTTGGATATGCCTTGAAAATATGATATCCAACAGCTTCTTGTAAGACAGGTTCTGGCATTTTTCTTCTTCTTCTTCTTCTTCTTCTTCTTCTTCTTCTTCTTCTTCTTCTTCTTCTTCTTCTTCTTCTTCTTCTTTTCTTCTTTTCTTCTTTTTTCTTTTTCTTTTTCTTTTCCTTTTTCTTTTTCTTTTTCGTTTTTTCGTCCTCGTCCTCGTCCTCGTCCTCGTCGTCGTCGTCGTCGTCCTCCTCCTCCACCTCCTCCTTTCCCCTTTTTCCTTCTTCTTCTCCTCCTCATCCTCCTCTGTGTTGTCTTTCTTTTTCCTTTTCCTCCTCCTCCTTCTTCTTTTTTTTGTTTACGATATCCTTCCCCAACCTTTATTCCTTCCATAACAAAGGCGTTGGGAACACGTGCGTCGTACTTGTGACAATCGGCAGCTCCTTGTAAAAGGACATTTTTCCATTTGTCCTCTACCTCCACCTTTAAAAGAAGTACCCTCCATACAATTTAGATCTCTCTTCAGCTCCCACTTCTCTCAAGTACTCGTAACTAATCCTCATACCCTTCCTGTCCGCACGATTAGAGCTGTTCACCCCAATGGTGCGGCTTCAGAACCAAGCGTTAAATCTTCATTCCTTTTTTATTCAACCATCTGAACTGTTTTACAACCTTTCTATGTCTACGTAACTTTGTAACATGTCTCATGACGACTACGAACATGTTCGCAGTAAAACGTTGCTTAAGCAAACAAGTGTTTACTGATGGGAATGACAGAGTAACGTCGGTACATTACTGCCAGTACGTTAATTGTTGTTAGTGTTACCTGGCAAGTTGTGTTGTGTGGTTTTGTTTTCTGCAGAAACTTGCAAAGTTTGTACTAACTAAGGAGGCCTTGTTTTCCTTAAACGGTAGGGAACTGCTGTAAATTAAGTACGCCAAACAGCTCCATTAATCACTCTAACAATGTCAAAGTGGCAGCTTCTTTCCGTCTAACCGTTTCAATTAAGGGACAAACAGATACCTTTCTTGTTCAGAGTACGGGGGTGGGTGGCTCAGTGGAAGGAAGAGCGCACTCAAGTTACTCGTTGTGTAGTGTTGTGGGTTCGAGTCAATTCTATTCTGTCTGCCTAATGTTAGTAAGATACAGAAGTCCGACTAAGATACCAGATTTCGGTAAGTCATAATGCGAGATCTATCCATTACAAATAACTAGTTTTATTATTAACGAGAACTAGTTTTATTACAAATCTAATATATATTGGGCACAGGAATTTACTGAGCACCATAAAAAAGAAACATTATGTTGTTAATTATAATGACTATACTGATAAAATATACCTTCTGTCATTCATTTTTGTTTCGGGCAAACATGTTTTCCCTGAAACAGTTGTGACTTGACATTTATAAAACTCAAAGTACTTCGTAAGTAGACCCAGTTCTGCTTACATGATCGCTTTGTCACTACTACAGCTTCTGACTACTGACTGGATGACAGTATAATCTCAACATAATTTCGTCGTCGACTTCTTCTTCTTCTTCTTCTTCTTCTTCTTCTTCTTCTTCTTCTTCTTCTTCTTCTTCTTCTTCTTCTTCTTTCATTTCCTTCTTCTTCTCTTCCACCTCACCATCCTCCTGCTTTCATTTGATTGTTTTCGCCCTGTCCCGCAACAACGTCTGTCGAACTACACACTGTGCCGTCGTCACTTGTCCGGACCGCCAGACTACAGTCCCTTGTCTTGTTTTGTCCATTCTCAAAGTGTGTCTACACCGTATTCCAGCAATACACGTACCTACGTTCACGACACCGAATGTTTCTCTTAGACCTCTATATTACTGTCCGCCAATCTATTGTATGTTGTCTTCCTTATACCGTAATGTATCCACTTCTGTTGATTACATAGCTTCTTTTGGTCTGTTCTCCCATGCAGACGATAATATCAACCTTATTCTGCTTTCGTAAGTCCTAGTCTTTGCTTCGTGTTTAATGTGTTTGTTCTCCTATATAAGGTTACATGCCCGTCCATCGATTTTTTTGGGGGGGTTTCAAGTTGTGTTGTGTTTTTACTTCGCCCTATTGTTGCTCGAAATATTTGTTTTTGATAATCTATCTTCATTACTTGTATTATTTTGTCACTTACTACAAGTTCGCACCTTAAAGGCCTATACCAGATTGTAATTTACTTTGCAATAAGTAATGCTATACAGACTAACAAAATAACTAGTCTAAAGCAGAGTTGTACTCGTACAGTACAGTGAGGCAAACGTTCACTGCCACACGTATCCCAGAAGGTCAACGCCATTATTATCACGTTCGTGACTCATTGTTGAAATTTCGCGACACGATTCTGCTCTCAGAATTTTCTTTACCTCTCACATGTCATCATCCGTCACGTCTTGTTTTTGTTGCCGCCTATGTTTACTTTCTTTCTTTTTTTTTACATTATCCTTTACCTTTTCTTTATAATTTCTGTCAATTAAATATCTAATCGATGTGTACTATATGGATCGCGTGCTGACAGGCAAAGCGAACGGCAGAAAACGTTCCGAAGCACGTACAGCTTCCCCCACCATTGGGGGAATAAAGTGTTTGGCGCTAAGTTAACACGTGTACTAAACGAGTCATTCAGTCAGTAATGCACTTGTTTTGACACATTACAATTATTACATTTGGTACAGTTCTACTGAAAATTTGTGAGTATGAAGATTCTATTATTATAATAGTTTGTTTTTACTTTTGCCTAACTGATAACAGATGACAATAAGTTGAGCGTTTACATTCATTTTACTAACTTCGTATCAAGCGGAAAATTAATTAGAGCGTCATCAGTCGTCTTGAAATTGTAAAACATATGTATAATTTATTGATTATATCTGACAGTAAACTTAATTCCAAAACAATGATTATATCAGCTTGCAAAAACTTTGCCGGCACAGTGTTTAAAAAACATATTTCAAACAATAATTTTTCTGAAGACAGCCATGAAGTGAAACTTATCAAATTAATAGGGACATTATTTTATAAAATCTTGTGCTATGATATTGCCAAGGAAAGAACCGCTGCAGCTACCTTCTCTAAGCTTGGTGTCCGCCAAAAGTTAAATAAATTTGTATTATTTAGTAATGTTTAATGTAAACAATTTTTATACAGTTAATACGCAGCTAATAAAATAAAATAAAATAATTTAATGTAAAGTAACATTGCTAATTGAACACTTTAACGACCATGGCGAGTGTATACGCCAGCTTCTTTTACGCAATAAACATTTTAAAGTTTATGCCTCACGTCTTTTATTCTTTGTTTCCCTTATTCTTAGCTTTATTCGCCTGGCTTCAACAATAAATGTTCATAAATAAGAACCTAACAGAACTGTTTATGAACGCAACAGAACTTAGCGATAAACTGAAATAATGTGTCAGAATACTGAAATCTTACAGTAAAACAAATGTGTTTATTTTGGAAAAACTTATTAAAAACCTCCCACTTTGGAGTCATTAATTGTTAAAATCACATAGCTGTACCATTTATCGCAAAATGTGCTCCGCTAAAGCAACAAAATCTATAACAAAGCAGAAAAGTCAGACATTGTACAGGTACAGTGTATAGCATAGTCAGTGTTCTTGCCGGACGGAATTCAGTGAATGCAGCACGCGATCCATATAGTATACATCGATGAGCAGAAGTCAACGGATACAATAAAACAATAATTAAATAATTAATAAACCTCTACAAAACACAGAAAACAAATAACACACAAAGACAGAGAACAACAAATTCATAACACCACCGTATATCAATAACCACACTGAAAAATAGCTCACAAATTTAAAAAAGCAGGATACAACATTGCAAACAAAAACAGAACAAACACTGTCAAAAAGACATAGGCAAACGACAAAACAAATTTTATTTACCTTGTGTTTACAAATTAAACTGCTCAGTCAGGATGTAACAAATTATACATAGGCCACGCAGCACGCAGCTTCAAACAGAGATGCATTGAACACATAAAACATTACACTCCACCACCGATCCACCTTTGCACACTACATCATTGAGACAGACTACAAATACACACACATAAAAAGCAACACGGAAATCCTACACGTACACACAAAAGGCCAAAAACTAGACACTTCTGATCAACTAGAAATATACAAACACACAAAACCGCTTAGAAACAACATCCTAAACGAACAGACACAATTTAAATCACACGTACTATTTGAACATATTATACAAGACACAAACAACAACGATCTCTCGAACTATGGCTCCGTCACCAAGAGCAGGATGGACAGTGCTCCTAGCGGCAGTCTCTGACGTAAGTCAAACAAGGGAAAACCATATTAAGCGGTAAGGTAAAATTTTAATTATTTTTAGCAATAATAATTTGTGTTCCGCATCAGTACAGTTTCTTATATTAATTGATAACATCGGACACGTCATGGACAACAAAATCCAGAAATAATTTCCGTGTGTTTCGTCTGATATTATTACCTTAAACGAAAGAAACCATTGACTTTAATCTCACCTGTAATCTTCTACGGTAAAAATCAATTTTGGTGAAGAAAATTAAAACCCCTTTTTTCGATTTATTCTTTAATTGTGTTAGTTTCTGATTAATAGTCAGTCACTCAGGAATCGTAAAATCATTTGCAACAGACTGTACAAAGGTTTAGAGCATTGCGTTTGTTGTTTATGTGGAAGATTCCAACAAGGAAGACAAACTGACTAAACTCCGGACTATTGGGCCGTGGTCCGCTCCTGTTGTTACTAACAGACGTTTCTCTTCTGGAAGACATCTTCAGTATGCAAATCAATTCGCCAACAGACACGGTATTCGTCAGTTAACCACAGTACTGTATCAAAAGCTCCGATTGTTCCGATCGCTCAGAAGGAGTAACGGAACAGGTCGGTAACCGAATCCGGGAAGACGGAAAAAGTAGTACACGCTATACATTTTAATAATTTTATAAACATATTTTTTCGAATGCGAGTGTACTTATTCATGGTGATAGTATTGCGTTTCAGATAATTTTAGTATCATCTAAAATGATACTTCACAACAGCGCCACCAATAACATTTAACAACAATGTGTAACAATGATCCCATGACGTCAGCGCCGACTCCTACATCCCAGCCCCTCTAATGTTTTGTTCTGCCCCCGACTGTTGCTATTTCTGACGCGGAATCAATTACCCTCTCAGACAGCGTACGTAACACAGTACGCAGTGTCTCGTTAACGTACGAGACGCAGAAACGCCTTTGCCATTCAGATACACTATGCGAGGAAATCACGTAGTTTTTATAAAATTTAAAAAAGCGTGGTCTTAACATGGTATCAATAAACGTAATCTATTCTCGTTATTGGTAAACAATAAAGAAAAGTCAAATATACTAGAAAAAAATGGTATCTATCAAATATGCTGTGCATAATACGATGCTATTTATTTCACACAATGTGGCCGTGGTCTAAAACATCGCCTTTCTGAACATATATGAAAGCGACTTTAAATAATACAGCCATTACAGGTTTTACAGATCATTGCTTAAAACACAACCACTTTATAGACACAAAAACCATAATACTACTGCACAACATAAAAAAGATTAAAAAATTATTAGATATTTTAGAAGTTACAAAAGCAGGACGTAGCTTCAAACAAAGATACATTGGACACACAAAGGCACTACACTCCACTACCGAATCCACCTTTGAAAACCACCTCATTGAAGCAAACCACACATACAAAAACATCGACATTAACATGGATATTCTACACGTACACACAAAAGGACGAAAACTAGACAGTCTTGAACAACTGGAAATGTACAGTACAAACACACGAAAACACATGAAAACGACATCCCTAAACGAACAGACACAATTCAGATCACACGCATTGTTCGAACATATCACACCCCACACACACAACATCGATACTTCAAAAGTCAATACCGTCGCCAAGAACAAGACGGGCAGTGCTCCCAGCGGCAGCCTCTGAAGAAGCTTTTTAAAAGAGAAAACTGTTTCAGGATATAAGATAAAACTTTTTTCATTTTACCCATAAAAATCTTTTTGTTCCGAGTCGGTAGTGATTTGACTATATTTAGTTTTAAAACCAATTAAAAGTAACAAAAATTTAACAAAAGAACAGACTGAATTCTTTGTATCTCCTGTATTAAAAGCTGTTATTTAGTTTAATTAATTTTTTAGAAGTTGCTTGCCTATTATACTTAGTTTATACAGTCACACTTGACCTTCCCTATACTAGCTCCTCCACCCCCTCCAACATACACACCATACATACAAAGGGGGTGTGTATCAGGGGGTTGTTTCTTTCAGGATCTCCTTCTGCTCTCAGCGGTCAGGGTCGTTTTCCGGGTTGGATACTTCAACAAACAGTAGTGAATTACAAATTTTTGTATAAGTTGAGGGGATAATGCTGCAACAGAACAGGATTTAAGTTCATATAAGTAGAATACTAATGCTATAACACATTTTCTGACGGCCATAGGCATGTTAAAAATTGATTTTGTTCTTTTCTTTGTAAAGTAGTCATACTTTTTAACCAAGCTATGTTGAAAAAAGTATGTTATGTCAAAATGTTCACAATTTTGTACTCTTTTATGTCATGTGAAATATTTGTGTGTAAGTGCGCGGGTGCGCGTGTGATTCAGATTTTACTTAATAACTTCATTGAAAATTGACATTTCGTTCTGAAACTTGGACAGGGTGTTCTCATGGTTATAAGCTACATTTTCCATATACTCAATTCTCTACAACTACAATTTTTATGTTTTTTTTTTTTTAATTAAATTAATTCTTCTTTATTTCGTTATCTCTTAGAAAGTAATAAAATTTATAGATTAAATCTAGACAGGCCTTCCCAGAATCGGACAGAGTTTTAACCTAATGTCTGGCTATCACTAAGGATATCTATGACGTTGCTACATTTTCCACCAATCAGAATGTCTAAAAATTATTTGAGACGGTCCGTTACAGAGAGCACATCGTTCAGTCGGTTCCGAAGTCTTGCCAAAGAAAGACGTACTCGCTGTCACGAGATTTTCGTGACAAGACAAGTCGATTTCCATAAGACTTAGTAGTCGGTTCACGATACGATTTCTCCGTAACCATTGCCACATTATAGAACTCAAATAATTAAATAGATCATATTCTAGTGCTTTTTCGCAAACAGTGAAAGATGTCCCTTAGGAGCAGAATACCTATCGTAGTATTCTGATTATTAACGCGAGAACACTTCAAGAAGCCGGAATTGTGTAAGCATAATACACGATCTATTTATACCCAGTTTTGATACCTGAGATTAAGATTATTTAAGTTATAAACAATAACAGTTTAATATCGCAGTGCGTGTGTGCCGAAACGTAGATATTCAGTCGGGGTGATATTCGGTCGGTCGACGTGCAGCGGAGCAGCGAGCGTAGCGCCTGGTGTCTACGTACATTTGGAATTCTACGCACAAGTAACTTATACCTAAAACAAGAAAACAGACTCATTTGTTGAAAGACAATTTTCTTTATTAAAAAATGTTATATTGCAAAACCATAAGACAAGAGTAAATTTAATTGTGTTAATGAATAAAATTTTCCTACCTCCAGATATAGACTCTGTTGTATTAATTTCAAATGAACTTATCTATGCAGTTATAATTTGTATCGTTGTAATATGTGTGTGTGTATATATATATATATATATATATATATATTCAATCACTTTCTGTTACAGTCCGTTTCTTGATGTATATAATGCATTTAATATTTATAAATAAATTTACCTCAAGATATACTTTTTTTCCTTATTAGGAACATGTTTCGAGAGCTCCCGTGCTCTCATCTTCAGCCTTCGCGATCTTGCGTCTGGTGAAGTATTTGTGTGTTGGCTGGATGCTATTACGGTTGTTTGTTGGTCTCTGGTATTTTAAAGTTGTATTATTCTGTGTGATTGTGGTTGTAAATACACAAAATACAAATACATATACCACAATCACACACAATAATAAAACTTTAAAATACCAGAGACCAACAACCAACCGTAATAGCATCCAGCCAACACACAAATACTTCACCAGACGCAAGATCGCGAAGGCTGAATATGAGAGCACGGGAGTTCTCGAAACATATTCCTAATAAGGAAAAAAGTATATCTTGAGGTAAATTTATTTATAAATATTAAATGTATTATATATATTGCAACGATACAGCCACAGCTGTATTAGGCATTAATTTAAATAAATGTAAATTTTGTATAATTTGTATAAGTTACGGGTAAATGGACAGGTCTGAGATTGCAGAAATATTTCATTGTTAGATTAGGGTAGCAATTAACCTGTTCCGACACGCAGTGAACACCTGCTCAATTGTATGTGTGTTACACATGTATCTTGTGTGTGTGAGTGAAGCAGGCATAGACAGGAAACTCAGCAACCCGCCCCAAGTAATTAATAAAATAATTGTTTTAATTCACTGTGAGAAAACTAATTAATGTATGATCAAACCAAAGGCACCAAAGTGTGGGTAAAAATTATAGTTATCCCCAGTGAAAAGATGACGTTAATAGAACACGTTATGCGAAGACAGTGCAAAATAAACGTGCTAAAAAATACGCAAATTACCCTAAGACGCTCAAATTAATATAGTGAGTGATTAATCGAAGTAGCTAAGATTTGTGCTATCTCGATTCTGTGCAAAACAGTGCTATTTGCTAATAATTGCAAATAGATGAAAAGGTTCGGTAGTGAGGGCTGTCACGAGATACGCAGGTATCGACAGGACGATTTTGGAGCCGACCAGCGCGGAATCACGAGAGGGTATAAATTAAGGGTTCGACCAAAAACCCTTCTCTTCATTTCAAGACTCAGTTGCAGCCGGACATGCTGTCCATCGGCAAAACAGTTTATATTTTTTATCCTAATACAAGTCGCAGTAACAAACGAAATGACGTTTATTAAAGTCACGACAAGATTACGGGAAAAGTAAATACAGCAATAGTTAGTCTATCAAGAGTATATCCAGGAAATATGCTGTGGATCGACGCTGGACTCTAGACGTATCCAGGGAAGCTGCCGTAGATCGACACTGGACTCTAGACGTATCCAGGGAAGCTGCCGTAGATCGACGCTGGACCCTAGACGTATCCAGGACCACGCCAGGACAAGAGGAATGGAAAATTAACTCTAGACAACGCTGGAACCCCGGACAACAGTCGTAAGATCATCAGAAATCGAGGTGACTTGCTTAATGCATTTTAAATGATTTATAAAAACAAAAGAGCTCATAAAGACGATTTCAAAAGACAGTAAATTGAAACAAAGAAAGTTTAAATTAGTAATAATATGTTAAAATGTAAATAAATGTTTAGTCGTAAGAATGAGCGATCGCATATACATAAAAGCAGTAATAAATGAAAGAGAATTTAAAGTAAAGAGAGTAGAGTTTATTATCAAAATAAATAGTAAAGTAATTAGATATTTGAAGTATAGAAAGATTAATTTAAAGTTGAATATTAAAACAAAAGCCAGTCTACAAGAAATTAATATAAAGTTAAATTGAAGTCAAAACATTGGTATAGACTGAGCGAGTACAGGTCAGATCTGAGATAAGACAATTTATTTCAATATAAGAATATTTTAATTTTATAATAAATTAATAAAAATTATTTAACATGTTTAGATATAAGATTAACATGTTTAGATATAAGAATTTTTTTAAATATGTGTAATATTGCATATCGTAAGATATAAACATTAAATAATGAGCAATATCGTGACCGACAAATTAATGATGTTTATGAATAATTTTAATAATGAAAAAATAATAAATATGAGTTTTTAATACTGATAATAAAAATACTCTTATTATATTTACACCTGAACCCCATATACACGTACATGTTGTTAGTAATGTTATATAAACTGTATGAGTTCAATTAATGTACCAATTAAATTGCACAGAAAAGAGAATTTGTTACATTTTTTGTCGCCCTTGACGTGTGGCATGACACGCTTACATTTAGTAACATTGTATCGTTGTAATATATAATAAGGTGTGGTTCTATTTCTATTTTATTATTATTACAAAATAATAATGTTTTAGTTTTGTTTTTAATAATAATTTTTTTGCAGGATTCCCACACACCCTTACACATCTTGTCGCTCCATCCTCTGGGACAGAAGAGCAACCCACCCAGTAGAGCAACAAGGGACAAGAGTGGTAGAACGGTTCATTAGAACCTTAGTACATCACACTTGAGACAGACTTAAACGTGATGGGTTTAGTGCGCCGACTGTGCCTAACTCCCAGGCTGTGCGAGTCTCCTTTCACATCTTCCACCCATCTTTACCGGGGTTTCCCTCTTCTTCTTCTCCGACCTGAATTCCCATTGAATACTCTCTTTCAGCTCTGTTGTGTTTTACCCTGTGTTCATGACCTACCCACCAAACTCCTATTTCATTTAATCTTAGTAACAATATCAAAATCCCCGAAAACCATTGAAGCTGTTCGTTTATACGTAATCTCCATCTGTCTCCAACCCACATGGTATCCTGCGCAATATCTTTCTTTTCCATAACTGTCGACGTCCACGCCTCACTTCGTATATTGCAATGCGCCTTACATATCTTAATTTTTAACTTTCTATTTACATTTCTTGACCTTCGTACCACTGCCCAAAGTATTATAATAAGATGTGTTGACAGTTGATATTCTAGGGCACGGAGTTCGTGAAACATTTTGTTATCATCTGTGATGAGTGCTCCCAAATTCTTGCGCCTTTAATAAATGTCGTCTCCCTAAATCTGTAAATAGTTCACGTAAATTTTAAATAATTCAGGTAATGTAACAGTTAAAAAAAAATGGAAATTAAGAAATTTTTATACAGTGAATTGACTGACGCTTTCTATTTAAACAATCATTTGGTGCATAGTGTTTCTGTTACAAAGATTTTTATTTTAAAAACTTTGGTTTGTAAGTACTTTTAAATTATGTGAGTTATTAACGCTTGCCAGTTACCCAGCGTTAAAAAGTACGTGCCATGTAATAAAAGTACGAGCATGCTTGTAATAAGAAGAATATTGCTTCGACAATTTCGTAACGCTCGCGAAAAAACGAGTGCGTCATTCCACACGCTACTCGACTCCCCCGTGTGGTGGCGCTTTGTGTCAAGCCCGTCCAGACTGTTTGAGTAACTATGCAAATTATGCTGGCGCGCCGCCAAAAGAACGGAAGACTACTCTGCAACTTCTGCGCGCTATATATAAGCAACAGCGCCCGGATTAGTCAGTTATAGTCAGTTACACCTGCCGTTATTGTAGAGCGTGGATCAAGTTACTGTTATGGATTAGTGGACAGTGATTATTGTGTTATTATATATTATATATTAGTGCGGAAATCTAACAGTCGATAATTATTATTTCGTGTAGACAAATTTAACTTGAATTGTTGTGCGAGAGTACCTTGTTGATTATAAATTTTTATTTGTTACAGTACTAATTAAATCTGGTAATTAGTGATTTCATTGGTGTCTGTATTTTCTTGTACAATACGACGATCCGTGAGACTACTGGAACAATATTTAAATTTTGTCATCTTTTACAATGAAAAGCTATTACATATATTGCAACGAAACAAATTAAGGATGCATATATGTGTATTAGAACTAATAATATATAACAGAGCCTCTTATCTGGAGACAGGAATTTATTAAACTAACACAAATTTAAATCTTGTCTGAAAATTATTTAGTTATTTATTAATTATATATTGTCTTTGAATTCTAATGAATGTTTATTTGAACACTCGTCTATGTTACTTGATTGAAGAATTCCTTCTTGGAGTCTGGCTGAAAGCTGCTGCGTTAACGTTGACCTCTGGTCTCCTGCCGCTGTCACACGCGATTCACACACGCACGCCGTCTATCTTCCCGATATGGTTTTTGTTTACAAATCTCAGGATCGATAAGTGGGTTAGTTAGTTATTATTTTCAAGCGGTGTGTTTGACATACACCTTCCGGCAATCTTAATGTGTCCACGCGTTCATACAGGGTGTACTCCGAATACAACTGTCCCTAAGCGGAAAGTCTTGACTAACGCGAGTTAGCACTATTAGATCTTCATATAACTTTGTTCTACGTTCTAATGGCCCTTTGATTTAGCTTACGGGTATTTCGTAGCTATAATCTAGGACTGTCGTAATCCTTATGGAGAACGTGTACTGTCATGAAAAACTCGCACAGAAAGTACGTCTTCTTAGGACGAGTTGCAAACGAGGAATGTACGAAATTTCCTCTACCAGAGCACATCGCAAATGAAAATTGAAGCTCCTGATTGGTTGAAATCTAGAACAAGTGATAACTTTCTACCTTGATAGCAAGAAATCGTATAAGACTACGTCGGAGTCTGCAAAATCTTGTATAGATTTTATCTAAACGTTTTATGACTTTTCTGTAGCTAAAGCTTATATAGAAAAGTGAATTCAGTTAATAAAATACATAGTAAAATTATGTTTTGAGTTCATGACATATGAAAAATGTAGCGCTATTTATGACGCATTCGCTGTCCAAGTTTCATTCAGATACGTTAATTATTATAGGAATTATTCAGGAAAACACGAATAACACGCGCACAAAACTTCCACTTGACATGACAGAGAATACATTTATGGGCATTTTGGACATATAACACATAATTACCCATCTCTTATTTCAAAACTTACAGCTACTTTACAAAATTTGAACAAAATCAATTTAAAACATGTCTATAACGTCATAAAGTGTGTAATAGCGTCATGTCATTTCTAAAATGACTCTTACTGCAATCGTTTCATTGCGCTATATATATTGAAATTAATAGTATTTATTGCATTTCACGATACTCTCTCTTCTCTGAAAAATTAATGTTTATACATGACGTCGAGTTTGAACGTAACTCCGATTAATTCAGAGTCCACAGCCTGGTTGGATGGTTGGATTGGTTGATGGACTATTGAGCATATATCTACCGTGACGTCACAATACAATACTGCCGAAGAACAACAGTTGTATAAATTCCATACCTTGCAAACGTGCTTGTAGCATTAAAAGTGTGTTTAGTTTACGATTATGAAATCAAAAACACAATTAAACTCTACAATCTGTAACAATTAGAGTCACGATAAACGCAAAGCGCAGTTGAATGAGGATTAATATTTAACGTTACGTTTTGCCGTGAGCATTAATCTTGATTAAGCGTGACAGGTAATTCTGTGTTGCGCACTGCGTCGGCTGGCAGAGAGTAACGACACTGCGACGCTTCCTTTATGCATATTGCATATTTTTTAAACCAACTTTTCTTTTTCACTTCAGATAACCTTTCTTCTGTGACGTTGTATAATTATTAGTTATAATATGAATTGTCCCAATATCCATACACGCACTACATTTTTGATCTTTGAATATGCGATTGTATTGATATACTACGACGTGAAGAAGAAGAAGAAGACGAAGAAGAAGAAGAAGAAGTGTACTAATTGTAAATTGTTCTACTTCATAATGTAAAGCAAAAATACGTGTTATTTTCATTTGTGAGGTTAGGTAATAATGGTATTTGGTTTTTATCTTACTGTTTAAAGATTAAAAGCCGTGGTTGAAAAAACTATGACATTTAAGGTGACCACACAATGCATAAAAGAAAGAAACATTAAAAACATAGAACATAACTTATTTTTAACAAGAAAAACAGAAAAAAGTGAAAAATATAATGATTTCTGATTTAAAAAAACAACGTATTAACAAATGGAAACAAGATTTTTTATTGGTTAGGTGGTCAATATTCTTTCATGGTATTCAGTAAAATCTCAAAAACTTCACTGGAAGCAAATTTTGTGCGAAATACAAAGAAATGGAGGCATACATCTTGCCTTCCTTCGAGCTGGTTGCTTTTTCAGTAATCTGCACAAAAACCGAGTACGAATATTAGTGAAAAAACCGAGTTCTGCCATAAAAAGGGAGATATGTAGGTCTATAGAATGGACGACAATAGGTTAACAAAGCAGATTTTTAAATATCTGTGGGGAAAGAAGTCAATATCAAGTTGGATCAGAGAAGTCCAAAAGGATTGAGGAAAAAATAATAAATTATATAGACTGGTAATTACCTTTACCTAATCCCTTCCTTGCAACTTTTGATTGTTTGCGGAACGACGCGTTTCAGGAACACAGTCCCATCATCAGGTTATAAAAACGAAATCATGAACTAATCACTCGTCGTTAAGTTTAAAATAAAACCACTGCACAACATTCGAATTCACGCGAACACATAGCTATGTGCATTCACACACGTGCGCGCCGTCGTAAAGTTAAAAGTCGACTCTTTTAACAAAAATAATATAACGCAGAAAAAGCAATTGAAAGAAACGTTTTTCAGGCAAAAGTGTTAAAAATGGAAGGAGTCCAGGGTAGGAGAGAAAAAAACACAGATTCAAAGTGAACTCAAGACAGGAAGAAGAGACATAGTTAAAAGATGAATGAATATTGGAGAAAAAGAAAAGAACAAGGAATAAAGAATTGAAATTGATATGTAGTCCTCAGATGGCCTATACAAAAATTAAAAAAAAAGAAAAACCAGATCTCGATACAAACGAGCTTTCACATGGAATGGCTTAATTAAAGTAATTTATTGAGCACTGTAGTATTCCCAGCACGTAGTCTGAGAATTACGTGATACTGGTAGCGATTATCAACGACGCCCCGTCACGTCTCACAGAAATAGCTTCAATACACTTACTTGCCTTCTACAATCGATTAATGCGAGAATTGAAACACCAATACTTCTTCTTCTGCTTCTGCTTACGTATACGTTTCAGCCCCTATTCTCTAACCGTGGTCTCGTTATCTGTTAATTTTTTTTTTAACACTGGTCGGTGATTAGGCACATGCGGCAAAACTATACCTGTGTTGGAAATCTCATGTCTTGTTCTTAATTTTTATTTTTCTTCTTCTTCGCCATCTACTACTACAACTTCTTCTTCTTTTAGTTCTACTTTTATTTTCCTCTTGTTCCGCTATTTTACTTCATTTTCTTCCTGCATGAAAATATACGTTAGAAATCACGAAATAACAGTGCTAAATCACAAATAACGTAAAACGACAACTAATACGCAATACAAATTCTACCATAAAGGAATAATTATTTTTATTTCTTATAAATGTAGAATCCTTCCAATTATAATTATAATATATAATGATGCATATCCTTGAATCATCATTCCGCTTCTTCTTCTTCTTCTTCGCCTTCTACCACTACTATTACTACTACTACTACTACTACTACTACTACTACTACTACTACTACTACTACTACTACCACTACTACTTCTTCTTTGAATTCTACTTCTATTTCCCCCCACTATGCTTCTTCTTCTTCTTTTTCTTTTAGTTCCACTTCTTTTTCTCCCCATTCCTCTTCTTCTTCTTCTTCTTCTTCTTCTTCTTCTTCTTGTTTCCGCACTACAGACCGCAGAAAAAAACGATGGTTTCCAAATAGGCACTCGAGTTTCAAATGGTCCCCCTATTGTGCCCCTATCGGGCTCCTTCTAGTTGTTCCTCATCTTCTACTGCCCGTTGGGTGTACGTTGGCCTGTCTTTTTTTTCTAGTAGGAACCACTGAATAAATGCACTGATGCGGTCCCATTCCACCTTACCACCTTAGTAGTAGCTGTAGTAGCAGTAGTAATAGTAATAATAATAAGAAGACAAAGAAGAAAAAGAAGAAGAATCACAGCACAATGTTTGATTTTGTTCATTCATCAAAACAGACGTGATACATAAGTTTCAAACAGCTGGCAAACAGTTAATAAATTGACAAATAAATTTGGAAAATAACATGCGTTTACACAAAATGTATATCTTACAACACACGGGAAATTTTATGTCTGCCTCTAAGATATAGATATTTGCTTCGAGAAATTTCGAATTAATACTGTTATGTAGATAGACATAGACGACTGATTAATAGAGGAGAAAATATATGTAATCCTACTGTAACTGTTTTATTGCACGTAGTAACCAAACATTGACTACCAATCTCTCTAATGTTCAATTATGTATAGCCTATTACACTGCAGTAAAGTCGTGCCCACGCAATGTCTATAATAATTTTCTTTCTGTTGTGCTCGAACTCGCGACGTTCAGTTTCGAAGTATGGTGGAATTTCTTTCTAACATTTTAATATTTCTTTAACACGTTTACAGTAAACGGTAGAAAATTCTGTCGATCATTTTAATTAAAAGAAAAAATTCTACGCCCTTAGCAAGCAAAACATTTCGACTTGTGCGACATTAAAAATTCATGAGATCGGAGAATTTTAACCCTACTCCTCTGCTTGAGTGAAAAATTACTAAGTAAACAATTTTATAAAAAGAACCAAAATAGCTAATAAAAATGTAATTCAATAAATTAATATCTATCATGTATTATATAGCAATTTGCGTTGTTGAGACTAACGAAGAAAAAGGAAAAAGGCAGAGAGAGAGAGAGAGAGAGAGGGAGAGAGAGAGAGAGAGAGAGAGAGAGAGAGAGAGAGAGAGAGAGAGAGAGAGAGAGAGAGAGAGAGAGAGAGAGAGAGAGAGAGAGAGAGAGAGAAAGAGAGAGAGAGAGAATGTTTGTTAAGTGTTGACCCGCCTCCACTGATACTGAAGTTGATCAATAGCTACGCCTACAACTGAACACTGTGTGTGTGTGTGGGGGGGGGGGGGTTGTAGCTTTTCCTCGTTGTAAGTCTTCGATTTTTCAACTTTTTTATAGTTGTCTCATATTTTATTGTATAAATAGAACTACTTTGCTCCCTGAGCTGCAGAACTCGCTCACTATTCTGAACGAACTACATTTATTATTACGTCTACATACATTTCCAAATTAAATGATTTTTCAATTACAGGAAAAATTACAAAAATTCCAACTCTTCCACTATTTCTTTAGTAATATAACAGTTCTAGAATTATAAAGTAAACACTAAAAATTTGAAACGTTCCGGTTTGGGTTAAAATTGCTTTTAGTCTGACACCCTGGTGGATTTAAAAACTTTTATTAAACTTCTGCCAAATTTTTTGGGCCCTGGGTTCAAAAAAATTTTTAACTTCCAAAACTTAACATTACATTATATGTTAGTTAAAATTCTCTTTAATCTCTTCTTCTTCTTCTTCTTCTTCTTCTTCTTCTTCTTCTTCTTCTTCTTCTTCTTCTTCTTCTTCTTCTTCTTAATACCACACATAAATTTTTGCTATATTATCAAACTTTTCACCAGATTTTTGTCCCCTGAATAGCACACTTACAAAACTTTTCCCGGTAACTCCAAGAAATTTAACTTGTGTTAATCGCAATTAGTAGACTGATCGTCATGAACCACGCGGCGCTTACACGTTATCGATTCCCCCAGGAGAGACTGATCAATTCGCTTCTTGTTGTTGTATCTTAATGTAATACAATATTATATAGGTTCAATATAATATCATAATACAATTGCTTCTTCGGTAATCCCTATTCATGATTTTTCTATAGATAAAATAATCAGTATTCTTGTCCGAGAAGGCTTTCGAACAGAACGATTCTTGTTTAAAAAAACCTGATAATTTTTACGACTGAAATTACAGCCATGAACCCATTTAGTTAAATTATGCATCCATTAAGTTACTGATTTTTAAAATAATGATGCCTATCAGTTAGATCTTTTTATTACAAACATTCTGATACATGTCTCATCTACAAATATCCCATATCGTGAAAGCTATTTTAATTTGCGTGTTTTTTATGATTATCCTGTGAAATAATTACGTACCCTCCTCGTACACGCGCACTACACACGAGGCTAAACATCGTTTCGCACCATTTCATAGCACTTAAAGTAGTTTTAAAAGTCTAAATATACTTAAAACTAACATTTTTAACGATGTTCCTTATCAACTAATTTATAATGTTGAAATCTGCAAAATCTCTAATTATTCACACAGTATCTTTATACGCTATCGTATGTTTTTACTCTCTAATTGCAATATGTGTATTGCTATGAGACAAACAATCACACTTCTTCTTCTTCTTCTCTGGCTCTACAGCCCTTAGTGGGCCTTGGCCTTCTCAACAATCCGCCTCCAGTCATCTCTATCCGCCTCTCTCTCTCTCTCTCTCTCTCTGTCTCTCTCTCTCTCTCTCTCTCTCTCTCTCTCTCTCTCTCTCTCTCTCTCCATCCTCGAACTCCCAACTTCATCAGATCCTTCAACACCTCATCCAACCATCTTATCCTTGGCCGTCCCCTTCGTCTTCCGCAATAGAGTCTTCCCTGCATCATTCTCTTACTCATTCTATCCTCTTCCATTCTCTCCACATGCCCCAATTATCCTCTGTGACTTAATAAATTTTACAAGGTTCCTCTCATGTATCAGTTGTTGCAATTCTGCATTACTTCGTATTCTCCAATTTTCTCCTTCCCTCACTGGGCCATATATTTTTCGTAGGATATTGCGTTCAAAAAATTCTTAAACTTTTTTCATCCTCCACTGTCATCGTCCACACCTCTGAGCCATAGGCAACAATAGGTCTTATGAGTGAATGATATATTTTTAGCTTGGTTTCTTTCCTTATATTTTTATTTCTAAAGATATTTATATTTGCAAAATACGCTCTCTTTAATGCATTTTTTTATGTCATTATCATTCGATATTGTAGTGCCCAAATATTCAAAGTCTGACACGCCTCCAAAGCGCTTCCCATTTATTTCCACGTCACGAGGTTTTCTTCACAATCAATCTACGTGTGAATGTTATAGGCCTAAGACAAACAATCACACTACGTGTGAACATATGCGGACACATTTACATTAAGCTTTAATTGGTGTCCTGTGCAAAGGAGTGTGAATGTTATGAGACAATATTGTTATTAGAATGAGTACTGCAAGTTAACGTAGTTTAAGGCGATAATAGGCAATACAAAACAACAGCGCAGTGTAGCGTGAAAGCGAGTAAGTGTTGTCCGCGTAACGAATTGTGTGAAGACAATTAACATCATCATCAGCCGTGGCTCTACAACCCTTGGTGGGTCTTGCCCTGCTCCAAGAGTCGATTCCATTCCTCCTATACTGTGCTCTGGCTTTCCAGTTTCTTATGTTCAGCTTTCCGAGGTCCTCAAGTTCCTCCTCTATCTGGTCTTTGAATCTACTTCAAGGTCTTCCCCCTTTTCTACTACCCATTGGTTTCTGGTGATATGTAGTCTGTCCTTCCTCCATTCTCTCTATGTGTCCAACTCGCCTTAGCCTGTATATTTTGATTATCCTGACAATGTCCGGCTCTTTGTGAAGATGGTGTAGTTCATAATTATAGCCCCTGCGCCACATTCCATTTTCTTGTACTCCTCTAAATATTGTTATTAGAATGAGTACCCCATGTTAACGTAGTTTAAGACGATAATAAACAATACAAAACAACAGCAATGGAGTGTAGAGTGAAAGTGAACAAGTGTGCGCATAACGAATTGTATGAAGATAATTAACAGTAAGCCAATAAACAGACACACTATAAGTCATTATTATTAGTCTGCAATTAGAATAAGTATTAATAACTAATTATTTTTTTTCCGTCTCGGCCATCTAGGGACCACATGCCAATTTCAATTCTTTACTCTTTGCTCTTCCTTTTCCTCCAATACTCCTTCATCTTCTCATTGTGTCTCCTCTTCCTGTCTTCAGTCCACTTTGAACCTGGTTTTTTCTCTCCCCTACACTGGACTCCCTCCATTTTTAACAATTTTGCCCGAAAAAATTTTCCTTCAATTGCTTCTTCTGCGTGGTTTTAATTTTTACCTAAATCCTTTTGGACTTCTTTAATCCAACTTGATGTTGACTTCTTCCCCCACAGATATCTGACGATTTGCTTTGTCAACCTGTTGTCGTCTATTCCATATAAATGTCCAAAAAATAATAGTCTTTTTTTTACTGTTTCTGTTATATTTTCTATACTTTGATATATTTCATCATTACTTCTTAATTTCCAACCTTCTGGAGTTTTTCGTGGGCCTAACATTTTCCTAATAATTTGTCTCTCCAAAATTTCTAATTTGTGTAATTATAGACATTCACTTGCATATCTATAGGCATTCTGGCTCCACTACTTTACTGTAATGCCTTATTTTCGCATTTTTAGATATGCACTTTTTATTGTAAATATCTTTAGTTATAACATACGCCCGTTCCATCTTATGAATCCCTTCTTCTATAGCAGATTTTTCCAAGCCATTCTCTTGAATTATCTCTCCTAAATACTTAAAATTTTGAACCCTCTCTATTCGACCAATATCTGTTGGCAGGAATTTTGGCGCGTTTTAATGTTTGTGGGAAATTTGTTTTTTTCTGCAGAAATTCTGAAGCCTGTTCTACTGGCTATGTCCTCTAAAAAATTTAACTTGTGTTACTTCAACTAATTATTTTATTATTAAACAAATTGTATTAGGGTTTGTTCAACTGACAAAGTAGTTAGGTATGCAATCGCATGTAATTGAAAACACGTGGTTTGGAAGGTCTAAAAACCGGAAGTTCGTGTTCAGCAGCACAAGATTGATTTTCTAGTATATTCTAGAACGTTTTAACATGAGAAAATGATGTCATGTGCGTAGATCTATAAAAGCACGGGTATCTGGGAAGTCGAGGTGGGTAGTTCCACGAAGTCAGGCACGGCGTTCGAGATCTTCAACGACCGACGACGGCTGTCAACAAGAGATTAATCAGAAGCAACTTTGGTGGACACAACGGCTATGAGAAAATCCCAGCTTAGGAGGACAACGGCCGGTGTGAAAGCAGGTGCAGGTCCGCGAGATCGTCCGGACTGTAACAACTTAATCCCAGCAAATCCAGGGAATTGAATTACAAAACTCTTTATAAAATATAAAACAATTAAAGGTTCATTTTTAATTTTCTAACTGTCAAATATTTCAAAATTTATATATTTTCAAATTCATAATTTTCAGATTTAATTGTATATCTTTTAAATAAAAAAATTGTTTTATAACCAATAAATGCGTTAAATCCACCCAATCAAAATTTATTTCTGCAAGTGCAGTAAGCTTCAAACCTGTTATCTTGCTCTCTCTCTCTCTCTCTCTCTCTCTCTCTCTCTCTATATATATATATATATATATATATATATATTATATAACATCACCAAATCTCATTGATTTGGAGTTATATGTTAAAGTTTACTATATTAATACTTAAACAAATTTAAAACTTTGAAACGTAACTTTTATGATGTAGCGTGCATCTCAACGCATTGTACAGGCGCACACGCCAATGCCAGCTGCCGCTTACGTAACACACACACACTATAAACCAATAGAGCCACGCCCAAACTTTCAATTATTAATATTTCGGAAACCGGTAAATTCAGGCGAAATCCATTATAGCCAAAATGTTTGCCGAAATATTAATAATAGGGGGTGCGAATTTTATGCAATATAACTAAATAATAACCGAGTTAATTAATTTTATGTTAATAACTTCCGTAATAATTGAGCTACATAAAAGAGCTTTTAATATGTTATAGCTATAAGAATTATCTACCAAATGTATATTTTAGAATTATCATAACTTGGCTTGCAGCCAAGATAATTGGAATAAAAAGTGCCACCGGAAATCCTGAATGACAATTCAGTTCCGTTGTGTTAAGAATATTAATAATAATATAAATTCTCAGTCTGTGGGAAAGTAGTTTCGTTCTCACGGGGTGAGGTGATTCAAATTTTGGGTAGTAGGGAGAGTGTGTCAGCCAATCAAATCATTCGAAGAAATTGGAATTAACGCGGAGTTTTGGGGCTGATCAAACACTCGACTGCCAGTATTCAAGAAGAACAGACGTACATCTTCAATCGTCTCAAAATCATAGATTTGTGAAGACTCATCTGAAGACTCTACGTGGTCAACACGCCTAATTACGACCATCATAAAACAGATCAACTGTAACGACTCGTAATTACAGCGTCCAGTCAAGATACTCTTCCACATCAACAAACAAGCGTATCGTGCACTACATTAACTGTGGGCGTACGCACGCAAGAGATCTACAAGACTACAAGACATTACTTCAAGAATACGACAGAGAGGCCGTCTAAACCACTTGCGAATCAGCTGACGAGCAGAGCGACAACTCGTAACGAGACACACACGCTGACGTGGAACGTGAATCGACGAGGGACCTGAAGCAGTTCTCGCAGAAAACTACAGACGTAAAAACTTCATCAATAGCAGGAGAGCAGAGTGTTGCTGATTTCCGAGCTCAGCCAAAACCCAGGACGCTCAGTAGATCACCATCTCTAGCCGATTGGACAAGGACAGCGAGGGACTTCCGGAGCATCTCTACAACCTCTTCAGAACCAGGAAAGTCAAAATCACGTTATTCATTTTCCAACAGTTCAATTTTTCTTTCTTTTTAATTAAAATCAATGTATTATAAATCATTCAGATGCCATAAATCAGAGACTCTAATTAAATAAGAATTATTCACGTGTGATAATCTGTGTAGCCAGTATAAGTAATTAATAAGCATTAGTTAAGAATTAGTAGTAGATAAAGAGAAAAGCGCTATACAAATCTTAACAAAGAATTAAATAATTTGCTCATACTGCAGTATACGTGAGTCAGATCACTAGTAAATAAAGGGGCGTGAACTAGATTGTCACGGCTAGTTTATTTTTGAATATTTTTAAGTAATTTTAGAGTTTTTATTTCATTAGAATCATTTTTAAAATCATTGAAATTAAATTGAATTAAATTGATCAATTAAATTCTCAGTTAAAATAACTTCTTTGAAAATAACGAGCTCAAGTTCTAAAAATTATTAATCATTCAGAAAACATTATACAAGATTTATTTACTGTTTAGTTTGTAAGAAGATTTGAACTTATAAGCATTTCATTCCTGTGTGTGATTGGAGTAATAAACCCCGTTTTTATTACCCCACATTGTATTTTTATTGCTGTACTACGGAGCCTACCAACCTCACAAAACTCTTCACTTTTAAAATAACAAATTTAGTGTGCTGTTGTTATACATTTGAGTTTACATACTTGCGAAATCAAATCCAAAATCCACACTCCCTAGTCGGAAGAAAACCGCAAGAACGGACAGCAGGTAGGTGCTCACACATTTACACAACACAACAACACATTTAATATTGTTATAATATATATATATATATATATATATATATTTCAATCACTTTTCTGCTATATTACAAAATATTAAATGTAATATATATATATATATATAACGAGAAAAGTTGTAATAGGTGTGTTTTTAAAATAATAATAACACTTTTTGTATCATATCGGCTTTGTAAAAATCATTTAAAATTTTATTAAATCAAATTCCAAAAATTACGAATTAAAATTTTGTCATTATTATTCACATAATATTTTTCTTTTGTGTGTGCTCATCATACACACAATTGTTGTCGCTATACTAATAACATTACACAAATATTCATAAATATAATACACAAGATATATATTTACATATATAAATAGAAATTTTTATAATATATAATGTGCTCTCTACTTGCTCAGATTGTGTTTCTTTTTAAATTCCATTATATTTTATATTATTACATATGAATATCGTTTTCATAAATATCAATCAATTTTAGAATTACTTAAACATTTCTGCTACGTTATAATTTCCAAAAATAATTTCATAAATTTTAAATATCATTATAATTACTACAAACTAACCAATTAAATTTTACAATTATTATTTACACTATTGAAGTTATCATTGTCTCTTTACCTTTTCTTTTTAATGTCTTTTATGACTCGTTGGTTGACGAGTAAAAATGGTTTTATGTCACCTTATTTCTGTGCGGTGATACTCAGTGATTCCTCGTCATGATCCTGAGCACTGGTTCCTGTGTCGATCCTCCGTTGTCGTCTGATCCTCCTGGTCCACTCAGCATTCAGATGACTCGTACGGTACTCCTGGGATATCGACCTTGGATGCTCCACCGTCAGGCATAGCCTTCGGCTGCAGAGGTGTTCCAACGAAAGAGGGTCGAGCCTGGTGCTGCTCGCTTATTTATACTGTCGGGCGCAAAAATCATGTTTCAACCATTCTGTGCACGATTTATATTGTTGCAGTTTGTCGAGCGTCCCTTTACAGATTCGATTATTTTTCGTACTTATTTTAATTTTATTTGCAACATGCGAAGTCTTTTGTTTATTACTCGATGTTCATATGATCGGCAAATTTTTTATGTATAATTGTATGTTAACAGTTTTTCTATACTTTAATTGTTCTTGGTTCTATTCACTTTTATTTACACATGTAAATATGTATTATTACATGTATTATTATTATATGTATTATTACATGTTTTATATATTATTTGTTTTGCACTAGATTTTGCACATGTGCGTGTCTTTATATTATTAATAACATGGCGTAATTTGTTTTGCCATATCTTACGCGCACTTACCACAATTTAAATAAATTACTTATTTAATTCACATTTATTCAGGGGTGACGCTATGCCGGATTCAACTGGCTTACACTCACACACATAAAATACACTGTAACACACTCTCAGTTTGTGCATGGCGTGATATTCCGCTACCGACCTGTACGTTCAGTGTTCCCCTTCGCTGATTACTTAAAGCTTTCAATACGCATTTTCTTTATTGAAAATATTAGTTATTTATTCTAATTTAGCAGTTTTTTTAACTAACTGCGACAATGCACAGTAACGTACGCAGACGTACTGTTGCAATATATATATATATATATATATATATATATTGCAACAGTACAAATAGGTTGAGTACTGTCCATTGCACCAAGTAATTTAAATAAGTGATTAGAAGAAATCAATAATGCATTTTGATAATAATAAGAATTCAGCCTGCAATAGAAATTGTAAAAGAGACGCCTGACTTGCAGGTTGGGACAGGTGATTGACGCCAGCTGCTCTCTGTATGTGTGTACACACGTAAAGGGTGTGTGTGTTTGCGACTTGTTCATTCCTGAAAAGCGCCACCCTTTTCAGTAACGATATAAATTATTGTATTTTAATTAATTTATAATGCTTGTGTGCATGGTAGCAAAAAACTAAAGAACCCAAAATGTGTGGTTAAAAATGACGAACAAGTGTATAAAACATTGTGAAAAACGAATGAAAGTGTAATGATAAGAAGTTAAAAATCAATAGTAATTAGAGTAAGTAAGATAAGGAAAACCGTTTTTGCATGATGAACACCTAGAAATTACCGATCGAATGAATATCGGATAATGTGCCAAAGACTTCGCAATTTGCGAAGACGAGCAAATTAAGTGTATAAAGCTTGGGTTAAGAGTGACGCTCTCGACACTTTCAAACATGCAGAATATTGTCGAGACATGATTTTGGCGCCTTGGGTATAAATACGGGAACGCGCAAACATCTTTTTTTTCTCGTCAGACCATCATAGCGGCCGGAGGCTATGTCCAATAACTACAACTCGATTCTCGTTCAATCATTAGAACAGCTGGAGGCTATGGCCAACAACTAGAACTTCTAGAATTGATTGACAACCATGGCAGCCAAAGTATCTACGTAGAAACAACAACTACCGTAGATCAACCACAAGCAGAAACCAGAGTCTTCAAGACTGCACATCTATTCGAGTGAGCAGTTGGAACCAGAGGCCATGACCAGGAACGAAAGAATCCAGTGAACCAAAGTACGAGAGACTACAAGACTCCTAGAGTACCCGACTCCAGGACTTCAAAGACCGAACAGGATCATCCGTATCCAGGACCGAAAAGGACACGCTTCAGATGTACCACTCCAATAACCATGCATTTATAAGAAACCGAGACCGAACCAAAAGACTTTAAATATTGAAGAGAAAAAGAATAAACAATTCTATTCTAGTATGAGTCAAGTAACTGTATAGTTGTAGATATGTTTCTGTTTGTACATTAAGTACAGAAATATGAAAGAGTGTGTAACGATAAGAGTTAACAATAACTGTAATTTAAAATATAATTGTTAGTAGTAAATGACGACCTTGTCAGAGAAATTTATAGAAAGCAATGCATATGCAGTAACAAAGAGAAATAATTAATATAAAAAAAAAGAGTTAGATAATTAAAAGAGTACATAATCAGAAAGATAATTGAGCTAGCTGAGAGCAGTATAGAAAATGTATAACAATGTATTAGCAATAAGATTTTATAATATGTTTTTTGTCAAATAAGACTACGAATTATACGTAGTAGGTACGTAAAAATACGAATCATTTGGAATCGTAAAATAAATAAGAAATTAACGTGTAATCTGAGATTGCAAATTACCCGTAATAAATATGTCAAAATAATAATGAGTTTCTAAACCGCAAAACAAATTAAAAAAAAAATTATTAATAAAAATTGAAATGATTTATAAACCAATAAAATAGAATTATTATTATTATTATTACCACCTTCATTCTTGCACACACACGAATTTAATGTGATGTAATGTGCATAAAGATTTAACACACATCAATAAATACACGCATTAAAAACGTTGTGATGTAATATATATATATATGTATAATTTATAATCACTTTACTTTACTTCAGGTAGTTTTTTTTTTTTTGACATCTTTCGGGAAACATCTTGTTTCCATTCTTAGCCTTCTTAATTTTGAATCTCGTGGAGTACTTTTGTGTTGGTTGATTGCTGTTACGGTTTACTGTTGGTTTTTGGTATTTTAAAATGGTATTATTGTGTGTGGTTTTGGTGTGTATATTAGCTTTTTGTGTATTTTTGATGTTGAGTGCTTCGAAAATTGTGTCATGTTTTGTATTGATTTGTATTTGTTCAAGTATTATTTTGCTTTGTGTTTTGTGTTTGTATATTTATAAATTTTCCCACATGTTCATTATGGTACCTTTGTGTGGTGTGTGTTTTATTAGTGCTTAGTGTTTCCCGAAACATGTCCCAAATAAGGAAAAAAACCATATTGAGGTAAAGTAATTATAAATTTTAAATATATTATATAAGCATCAAGAAATATACTGTAGCAAAAAGTGTTTGAATGTGTGTGTCTGTGTGTGTGAGGGGGGGAAGTGAGCGGGCGCCCTCGTGTACAGCCTATTGAAGTATGTACCTGTAGAAAGGAACATGAGTCTCCGGAACCGGCAGACTCGGCATCGTCAAAGGCTGACGAAATTAACCTTAAATAATTAACGCGTTACTGACGTCAAACTACTACCCCTCATAATCCAGCCCTCTGCTACTTTGTCTATCCTGTAGTTGACGTAAACTTTGCACTTTGTACAACGTAACGACAGGCCGGACGGGACGGAACCACCACCACAACCTTGGTTTTAATCCTCTGAACATTCGGACATTTATTTATTATTAAATGCATCGCTTCGCACAACATACGTCGTTAATAATGTAACAAACACAAGACCAGACCTCTGCCCCCAGTCTGTGGTAACTTTCACGCGACTTAACAAAATACAAAAAAAAAATCTATCAAATAACACAAAGGCCATCATCATTATGACATCATTAGCATTCCAAGACTTGTTACGGAACCATCTCCTCCTCGGTCTACCGACATCTCGCTTCCCAGTAGGATGATAACCCAAGCCAGCCACGGGTACACGGATATCACGCACACGGTTCAAGTGTCCACACCATCTCCTTCTGTGGTCTTCAATCTTCTGGTCCAACGAAACAATGTTTAATTCGTGTCTAATATCCTCATTCTTTTTCCCATCCAGGAGAGAACAACATTGCATCCGTCTTAGAAATTTCATTTCAGCTGCCTGAATCCTCTGTACGTCCGTTTTGCCAAGAGTCCAAGTCTCACTGGCATACAAGAATGTGGAAACAGCCACAGTTTTGTAAAATTTCATTCAGGTATCCTTCCGTGTTTTACTTTTTAGGTACTTATGAATTGTTCCACAGATGCGTCTAAATTTTGTTAGCTTACTATCCCAATCAATAACGGTTCCATATGAGATATCACAACCCAAGTAATTAAAATGATTAACGTGATCCGAAATCTGATTAGTTCTTAAAAGATACCTGCCCTTAAATACATCGTTTTAGACTTTGTAGCTGAGATCTGGGGCCCATAGTCTTGTATAATGCTACCGCGTGTAAATATTGCCCTTTATAACTGGTCTTCTGTTTTCTGTATAATTACCTTGTCATCTGCATAAAGCAATGAATTCACATGAGTATTTCGCTGAAGTGATATTCCCGAAGCAACTTTGGCTGTTTATCGCCGAAATATGTCGTCCACGAGTAACACAAAGATATCTTCTAAAATATTACAAGAACAGTCAACCATCAGTATTGAACGAGCAAAGCGAGTTCTCAGTTTTAACTTGACCGTTTATATGTCTATCTGTTTATACGAATGTCTCACGATAACTTTTAAACGCATCGACCGATTTTCGTAAAACTGGGGACGCCTGTCCATACTTTAATCCTACAAAATACTTTTGTTTTTAAGTCTAATCCCCCCAAAGTACAGAGTCGAAAAGGAAAAATTGATAGAGAAAACTGTAAAGAACACAAAACATTTATGGAGATATCAAATTAAACGAAATTACAACGAATGTCTGCAGTCTTCAATTTTCTAAATTTTAAAATTTAGGTATATCAAACCCCAAATAGTGGGGCAAAAGTTTTACAAAATCGCAGAATCCATTGAATTTAATGGAAATTTTAATAGAAATCTGATGTTATTGTTTTGTTTTTGAAATTTAAAATTTTGCGACACCAGAGCCCAAAAAGTGGGTCTAAATATTAACAAAATTGCCAAAATCTATACGGGGATAGTAAATTAAAGAGAGTTTTAACCAAAATCTACAGGCAGTCTTCAGTTTTTAAAATTCAAAATTTTAAGAGACAAAAGCCTAAAGAGTGGGGCAAAAGTTTAACAAAATTGCAAAATCCAATGAGGTATCACATTAATAGGAATTTTAACGTAAATTTGCATGAATTTTTCACTTTTTAAAGCTTCAAAAGTTTGGGATACAATGGTCCAAAATTGGTTAAAAGTTTTGACAGATTCGCAAAACCCATTGAGATATCGAATTATTGGGAATTTTAATCAAAACCAGTAACAGTAAACTGACATGTCAAGAAGTACATTTAGCGGTGTGAGACGGGCTGTTATTACCAAAATCTTTTATTTGGACGGCAACTGACAGACACCATATCCTTGACAAACATACGCCCTTGTTGTACTATTTTGTATTTCATCACCCGAAGACGACCATAGGATATGAGACATCGAAACGTTATGTTTTGTTTATAGCAATATTACGACACTGTCGGATAAAGTACACTGAAGTATACGGTTATACGGTTACTTGACCGAGCGAAGGGAGTTCTCAGTTTTAACTTGGCCGTTTGGCGTTTATCTGTCACTCTAACTATCTGATTAACAGATTAACATAATGCCTATGGCTCTCAATAACGTCGCGACGCATGAACCAACTTTCATTATACATGGCATGCGTGCGCACACTTTTACCCTACAAAATTGTTTTTTAGATTAAGCTCCAAAAATAGGTGAACAGGAAGTAAAACTTTGTGGGCGGGGGAAAGTTTTCAAAAAACCCTTGCGGAGCATTAAATTGAAGAAACGTTTAATCAAAATATAAAATTAATGTTAATTTGTGAAAATTCACAAATTCAAGACCACGGTGGCTGAGTACCGCAAAGATATCGTCCAAAATGTTACAAGAACAGTCAACCATCAGTGTTGAACGAGCAAAACGAGTTCTCAGTTTCAACTTGACCGTTTGTCTGTCTATCTGTTTGTATGATATGTCTCACGATAACTTCGCAAAAATTCACAAATTCAAGACCACTGTGGCTAAACATTTGGTAGAAATTTTGATAAAATAGAAAAATAAATCCACGTTGCGTATAAAATTGAATTTTAACTAAAACCTGAATGTATTGTTGGGTTATGGAAATTTTTAGTGTTTGAGACGCCAGGACGGAAAAAAGTGAGGGGAAAGTTAAAAGATAAAATTGGAAATTCCGTATGGGATGTTAAATTAAAGAGAATTTTAACAAAAACATGATAATAATGTACAGTTCTCAAAAATTTCAAAATTTTGTGACCTCAGAGCCTAAAAATGGAAACACAAATAAAAACTAATTGTAAAAATCCAGCCGGGTAAGAATCCAGTCTGTAAAATTTCAGACTGAAGGGAATAAATAAAATAAAAATGAAAACAGGAAGAGACAGGAGAAGAGGAAAAGGGGAAGAAGAAAAAGGAGAAGAAGAAAACAATAAAATGTTAAGTAAGAATAAAAGGAATAAGAAGACTAAAAAAGATGAAAAACAAGAAGAATATTTAAGAAAGAGGAGAAGGGGAAGAAGAAGAAGAAAACTCCTGTTGCAGCTTGAACTCTTTTTTTTATAATGCTGAGATAATGCAAAGACAATCGAAAAGATGGTAAAGGAAAACGAAGTTAGTAGGATTAGAAACAAAGTACAAGAGACAGGTGGTGTCGACCATTACGCGATTGGGTGAGCGCCAACGGTTTGGAAACAAAGGACGGATACAGGTGACAAAGCACCCTCTTCTCACGATAAATGGTTCAATTTGGTCGCACAAAAGAACGGGAGGGCGTTTATCAGAGCGAGCTGCGGTCGTATGGGAGAAACATTGTAGGCACGCACGCACACACACACATGAGTATATAATATTAAGGAGTCTTCTATCTTTTCCCCATTCCAGTATATGTTCACAACAACATGTGGTCAAGTTCCATGTGTGTGTGTGCTGCTGATGATGATGATGATGATGATGATGATGATGATGATGATGATGATGAAGATGATAACAATAATAATAATTATTATAATAATAATTATTATTATTATTATTATTATTATTATTATTATTATTATTATTATTATTACTTTCTCCATCCGGAGAGTTCAGCGTTCGCCCATAGCTGAACCCAGCCGAACATCTGGCTGGAACGTGTCCAAACTGGACGAGGATTTGTTGCAGGATGTCACCGCGATCGGAAAGGAGGCGGTGATGAACAGCTTGAGTTCGACAGAGGAAGTCGTCGGTGCGACAAGCGCCTCATACGGAACGCCTGCATAGGCCCAGGAGAGCGGGACGCCTCGGGGGGAAGACAGTGGCGTACTGGTGGACAGACGAGATTGCTGACCTCAGGAGACGTTGCTTGCGCTTGCGTCGCATGGCGACTAGAAACAGACGGAGAAACGCGAGTGCAGCAGCCGAAGCGCAAGAAGAATATCGGGTCGCTAGAAAAAGACTGAAGGAGGCCATCAACAGAAGCAAGCGGCTCAAGTGGGAGACCCTCAGGAGTAATCTAGATTCTGATCCCTGGGATCTGGGGTACAGACTTATAATGAGCAGGCTTGGAGGCCGGCCACGTAGCCCAAGGATGGATGAAAATCAGATGCGCTTTATCGTGGACGGTCTGTTTCCTCGTCATCCGCTGAGGGGTCGAGAGGAATATCCAGGCCCATTGGAAGACGTCCGATTTTCAGTGAGGACGAGCTATCACTAGCTGCTAGCTCCCTGCGCAACAAGAAGGCACCAGTGCCGGATGGTATACCTGCGGAAGTGCTGAGGGTGGTCGCTAGATCCTGCCCCCAGGTGCTACTTAATATATACAACCGCTGCCTCAAAGACGGAGTCTTCTCGAAGAGGTGGAAGATCCAGAGACTAGTCTTAGTCAGCAAAGGAAAAGGCGACCCGAATTCCCCGTCGGCATACTGGACGCTATGCATTCCCTCTTTGTATGCTGGACACGGCGGGGAAACTACTGGAACGTCTACTCAGGCCTCACCTAGTAGCGGCTTTTTGGGATGCGGGAGATCTATCAGCGAGGCAATACGGGTTCAGAACGGCCAGATCCACCATTGGAGCCATACAGGAGATCTTGAATGCCGTCCAGGTGGCCCAGCGGGGTAATCACTTCTCCAGAAGTACGGTGCTACTCGCTACACTGGACGTACGCAACGCCTTTAATTCGGCCAGGTGGACAGACATGCTAGCAGCTTTGGAGGACGTCTTTCAAGTGCCAAGTGCCAGACTACCTGCTCCGGATAATACGAAGTTACCTGAGGGACAGGGAGCTCCGGTACGACACAGCAGATTGGCCACGCAGCATAGAAATAACAGGAGGCGTAGCTCAGGGCTCTATCTTGGGCCCCGACCTGTGGAATGCATTCAATGATGGAATCCTCCGGATGGAGATGCCAGATGACACCTTTCTGGTAGCATATGCTGATGAGGTGGCTGCCGTGATCACCGCGAAAGACGCAGAGGAGGCGCAGCGCATGCTGAACCAGGTCTTGCGCAGGGTCCGCACCTGGATGGAAGAACACGGCCTGAGCCTTGCGATGGAGAAGACAGAGATGGTGCTGCTCACTCGACGACGTATACCCACAATTACACAGTTCGTGGTGGGAGAAAAGGCGATAACATCAAAGCCAGCTGTGAAGTATCTGGGGGTGCACCTGGATACTAAGCTCTCCTATTGGGAGCAAATCCGATGTTCCTCGGAGAAAGCCGCTAAGGTCGTTGTTGCGCTGAGCAGGCTAATGGCAAATGTCAGAGGCCCAGCTGCGGGAAGACGGCGACTGCTGATGTCGGTGACCAACTCGATTCTCCTCTACGGATGCGAGGTCTGGGCCAACGCACTGTAGCAAGAAAAATACCTCAAGCAGATGGCCGGGGTACAACGAAGAGGAGCACTTCGAATTCCAAGCTCCTACAGAACGGTGTCGGAACCAGCAGTGTTAGTCGTCGCTGGAGTAATGCCAATAGATCTGATGGCCGAGGAGAGGAGGAGGGTCTACGAGACCAAGGAAGACTTGGGGATCGTAGAAACAAGAACAGTGGCCAGGGCACACTCCATGCGGAGGTGGCAACTACGATGGAAGCAGGAGAGTCGAGCCAGGTGGACGGCGAGGTTGGTTGGGAACTTCCCTGAATGGGTGAACAGAACGCACGGCGAGGTAGATTATTACCTTATTCAATTCCTGACAGGGCATGGTTATTTCTGTGCATACCTGCGAAGGATGGGTAAGATGGAGGATCCGTCGTGCGTGTACGGCGACTCAGACTCTGATGACCCTCATCACACTTTCTTCGAGTGTCAACGGTGGGTGCTGGAGAGGCGAGGACTGGAATCGGAGATTGGCCCCATGACGCCTGATAACATCATAGGCGTCATGGTCAGCAGCAAAGAGAACTGGGATATGGTTGTGACCTTCGTGAGGATGGTACGGCAGAAGAAGCCTGAACTAGACCCTCTCACAAGTCGATGATGTAGACAAAGCTGTAGGAGCCTAGTAGACGCAATACGAGGTGTTACCCTGAAGCCATACGAATAGTTGTTCCAAGGGGGGCTGGTTCCCTGCCTGTAAAGTGGAGGATTTTTGGTGGGTGCGAGTCCCACACACCGGGAGACCAGCCGGGTGTCTCCTGATGGTGCGTAATGCATTTTTCCTCCCCCGCAAAAAAAAAATATTATTATTATTGCAGTTGTTGTTGTTGTTGTTGTTGTTATTATTATTATTATTATTATTATTATTATTATTATTATTATTATTATTATTATTATTATTATTATTATTATTATTATAAGGAAACCGAAGATGACTTTTGCTAGCGCCGGTGACGGAATAGCAGAAAACAGGTAATGGGGAACCGCTGAAGGTTTAAAACAGATGAACGTGCACATGGACAACAAATGCCACCACCTTGAAGTATTACATAAGCTGAGTCCCGGGGTGGATCCATGCCGTGGGTAATAGGGTTTGTTGTTTTGGTGGGTGCGAGTCCCACACGCCGTAGGTGTGCGGACCTTCCTGCGGCGAACGTTAGTTTTGCACAGTATCCCTCGTAAAAAAATATTAGGCCTATTATTATTATTATTATTATTATTATTATTATTATGTGTGTTTTGTGACCCGGGAACTAAGGCATTTGGCCCAACGACGTCTACCAGGAGCGTTTCTATACAGCAAGTTTCCTCTCACCTACATTTTAGTTGACTCAAAGAAACTTGAATCTCGTACACAGTAAGACTAAAACGACATATTTAAAGCCTATACAGTATGCTTGCTGCTGTTAGGAAAGGCAGAGTTCTAACTGTCCGTTTCCGACGTCCTCTTCTTTCAGGTAACTTTTACTCTGTGTCTCTGCAACAGCATTGCGGTCTCCGGTTATGCGTTTCACCGTACGTGCTCCGCCACAAATGCAGACGGGTCGTTCTTGTCCTTGTAGGATATACGAAGACGTCAAGTTCCTGTCTCCAATGCGCAGTCTCGTGATGCAAACTTGTCCACGACGACTGCCGTCACTTGCTACTTGCCATTTACAGACACTCTGCTTCACGGCAGAAAGTCTGCTCTGCCGTGTGTTCCACATCTGCTACCATACATTTTAATGGTGCATCATTATTGTTATTATTATTATTATTATTATTATTATTATTATTATTATTACCATTAGTAGTAGTAGTAGTAGTAGTAGTAGTAGTAGTAGTAGTAGTAGTAGTAGTAGTAGTAGCAGCAGCAGCAGCAGCAGCAGCAGCAGCAGTAGTAGTAGTAGTAGTAGTAGTAGTAGTAGTAGTACCAGTTTTTTTTTGCGGGTGAGGAAAAATGCATTATGCACCATCAGGAGACACCCGACTGGTCTCCCGGTGTGTGGGACTCGCACCCACCAAAAAACCTCCACTTTACGGGCAGGGAACCCCCCCCCCCCGGAATGGCTTCAGGGTGGCACCTCTTATTGCGCCTACTAGCTCCTACATCTTTGTCTATATCATCGACTTGTGAGAGGGTCCAGTTCAGGCTTCTTCTGCCGTAGGACCATCCTCACGAAGGTCACAACCATGTCCCAGTTTTCTTTGCTGTTGAGCATGACGCTTATGATGTTATCAGGCGTCATGGGGCCAATCTCCGATTCCAGTCCTCGCCTCTCCAGCACCCACCGTTGACACTCGAAGAAAGAGTAGTAGTACCAGTAGTAGTAGCAGTAGTAGTAGCATTAGCAGTAGTAGTAGTAGTAGTAGTAGTAGTAGTAGTAGTAGTAGTAGTAGTAGTAGTAGTAGACACAATTATCAGCATTTGTCTTGACGTTTTGACAATATTTATTGTCATTATCAGCAATTATGTATGGATAATACAACATTAATCAAACACATAATCAGACCAATTATTTGAGTAACAGAGAGAGAGAGAGAGAGAGAGAGAGAGAGAGAGAGAGAGAGAGTGAGAGAGAGAGTGTGTGTGTGGGGGGGCAGCGCGTGTTACATCAGTAAAACATTTATTATTACTCACATATTGTTGTACTTAAATAGATAAATATAATTATAATATTCCGTTATTCTATCTTATTATAGTGTTACGTAATTACGGAACTTTCTCGAATAATGGCGAGTGTCGTTCTAAACGTTTCTCGGCTGGCCCAGCAGGTGCGTGTTTCTGCTAAGGTCGCACTCAAGTATCCTCTAGAATTTTCGAGTGCTTGATAAATACGCATATTATGGAACCCTGCAGGCTGTAAATAGACAACGGCTGCCGCTTAGTTTTCAGTTTACGTCGGGCGTTTTACTCAAGAGGTTATGAGTGAAAAGTGATTATTGTACGGGCTCTATTAGTTGACACATTATTATTGCGTGTGGGCAAATTTAATTTGAATTACTGTACGAGTATAATCTTGTTGAATAACTTGTTGATTACAAAAACTGTTATTTGTGATTAATTAAAGCTGGTAACTGGTGACTTCATTGGTGTCCGGTATTTTGTTTTTCACTGTACCATACGACCATCGGTGAGTCCGTCGTAACAATAGTTACATAATTTAGATCAGTCAAGCCTAACCTAACCTCAAAAACCAATAGAGTTCTGCAGATTATATGTACGGATACGCATGTTTTTACGAAAATCGGTTAATGCATTCAAAAGTCATAGTGATATATACCCAAATAGACAGATAGGTAGACAGACACACAAATTACACAACCGGTCGAGTTAAAACTGAGAATTCGCTTCGTTCCTTCGAGTATAGTAATGTTTGAAAATTAAACTATACACAGGTAAGTAAAACTCTTTTATTAACAAATGTTACATACTTTTTCATCAAAAAACACCCTTTTTAGTTTATTTTTATGTTACTTCTACAAATTCTGATCGTTTTCTAATTTTGAAAGAGACAGTTATGATATAAGGTTAAAGTCTCCCTTCACTACGTTTTACGTATCAGAGCTGATTACTCTGTTAATTGTATTGGTTAATAGTGATCTTACTGCGATATGAAAAATACAAAGACAAGTTAAATTCGAAAATTAACTTTTCAAGTGGTTCACCATAAACAACCTAGCTGCTGCTAGACCCACTGAACGTCAGCATGTATTATAAAATATAACTGACATAATACCTACTCTTAATACTTACAGCAACAAATTAACGCTCATACTAATTTAGTTTCAATGTTTACATAAAATAATAAAACAGTTACATTTTTCATTTCAGATATATTTACGTGCACATTTTTTAACACAATCATCACTGCGAAAATGATTAAACCTTGTTAAATTGTCGTAGAGAAAGCCTTCGAGGTTACTGCCGGAAATCAGGCAACAATAAGCAAGCAGCTGATAAGACGGAGACAAATAGTGACTGACAACGTTGGCGGCGAGAAACACATTCAGAGAATCGTACTGACCACTGGTGACTTGATCGCCATAAGTGTTGCCAGTCATCGCGACCAGCAGCGACATGGTGTCAATACCCCTGTAGTGGCAAGCCGAGTAGTTCCAAGACTGTGCTTCGTAGATGGAGCCGTCTCCGGCAATCACAAAGTTGTACTGTATGTCGTTCCACAGAATCTTATCCGACTTTTGTATGTCTAGCACTAAGTTTCGACACCGCCAATTGGTTTTACAATTTTGTGTATCAGTCTCGATGATGTACACTTTGGTTACCGGAAGCTGCAGAGTCGGACAATCTTTGATGACGTGTGCAGAGCTCCAGTTACTCTTTCGTACCAGAAGCTCTGAGTACTTATGAAGTATATTAGTGCCAAATCGGTCTGTAGTCAAAGGTAACAAATCAGATATGCTTGGCGCTGTAGGTACGGTACGTTTAATGTTTCTGGTGTATAAATGCAGCGTGTTATGTAAACCTGCACTTCCGGTTACTTTTTCCAATTTCTGAGAAGCAGCGGCGGGCAAAATCTTCAGATTATTATCGATCAGGTCATGCACATTAAATGTGTCCTCGTATACTTCATCAGATTGTGCAAACGTCATGTTTTCTTCAATGACGATATCGCTATTGCGATGAGAAGAAGCAGTGGTATCGACACCTCTAGTAGATTTAGTTTCAACGGGGAGAGTGTCTGTCAGAAGCCATGGGGCTGTGACGAGATCGTCCTCTGGTAGCGATGGTGTGATTGGCCCGTTTCTGTAACGTTGGAGACTGTTGAGCTCGTGTTGAATGCTTTCAGTCACAGCCAATAATGAAGACAAGCGACAAATGAATACGATATTGTACACGGTCTGAATGAACAACAGATATCGCAACATGTTTTGAGTGTCTGAAAACAGCGTCGGCAAACTATTTATCGAGACCATGTTCTATGCAGTTAGATAGTATTCAATTGTAACTAATATTCGTGATTTAAGTATTTCACGAATATGTTGTAGTTGCTAGAAGATTTTTCTAAAACGATATTGGGACACACTTCCTACAAATATTTTCAAAGTCGATTGCTGTCAGTTTCACAAATTTTCTTAACGGCAAATATTTGTCTTGTAAAAGGCCACGTTAATGTAACTTTGGAACTGAAAAGTTCAGTAAAGTGGCTTGATATGTTAAAGATGTAATAGATAATACAATTCCGGTAGAAGTAGTTACAGTTTAAGTGTAAAACTATGTAATGTTATATGGCTTTTACAAAAACGTATTGTAGTCACTAGCCACACTTTCAAGAAGAAATATATGTTATTAACTTTTCCAAAATCTTGTGATTACTGCAGTGTTTCAGCTTATCCTAACGCGCACTCATTCTTCATAAATCGCGTGTACAGCATTATGGTACCAATGTCACAGATTTTTAGTTATACTTATGAGTTCGATCCAAACACAGCTTCTAAAGTTTAAATACGACACGGTTAGTAACGTATAATGTACGATTCCCGTATTGTTTAGCAATCGTCGCCAAAAAAATCCGACCGTTCTGCATACGCCGACAATTAATGATACTTGTAATAATTCCATACAATTACCACAGCACAGTCGTTTCTTATCGCTTTGCGAAAAACGACAAAACTCAAAAACACATTACTGTTGACATATGGCGCGATAACAATGCCTTTCGCTAGATTTACCTCTTTGCGTGGTTGTGTAAACACCACAACACAAAGAGCTAGATTCACCGCTTTGCAGATGCACAGAGATAACTCTTACCTACAGAAACAAAATCAGTCAGCCTTGATATTGTTGACTAGTATACAGTATAATTTAGAAGTAGTGGTTTCGATGCTCATTGAAAGTTTAGTATTGAAGTTTTCACCATAATTTTGAGAAACACTTATGATAACTAACTACTGTACAGGTTTCGCGATGAACAAATGACGAAATAGTATGATCACAATAATAATAATAATAATAATAATAATAATAATAAGTAGTAGTAGTAGTAGTAGTAGTAGTAGTAGTAGTAATAGTAGTAGTAGTAGTAGTAGTAGTAGTAGTAGTAGTAGTAGTAGTAGTAGTAGTAGTAGTAGTAGTAACAAATAATAATACAACAACGACAATAATAATAACAATATTTTTTAAGCCAGGCCAGTTGTATCCAAGCGGCTGAAATTAGATATCTCAGGCGCGTGGCAGGGTATACTCTCCATGGTTATAGAAGAAACACAGATATACGGCAGGAACTGAATATTATGAGTACACTCGACAGGATTTCCCAGTATCGGCTGAATTGGTGTGAACATATTCGCCGAATGGATGCTCCCGCATCCACAAACGACTATGGAACTATAAGCCGAAGGGACGGAGAGGTGTGGGACGTCCGAGGAAGCGCTGGAGTGACCAGCTCTAGACTTTGCCTATTTGAGACCGGAACAAACCATCCTTGGTTTAATCCTTGCGGATGATGATGATGATGATGATGATGATGATGATGATGATGATGATGATGATGATGATGATGATGACGACGACGACGACGACGATGACGACGACGATAAAAATGTGCCCCCCCCCAGAAATCCAGCCCTACGCCCCAGCCTACAGCATCTTGTCTTCTAGGGGGGAGGGGAGGACAGGCAACAGCTGTTACTCTTTAACTAGCTAACAGGGCACTGGTAAGTCAGTTTTGACAAGGTTGTGTATACCGCTTGAAAACACACCGTAAGCCACGGTGGAATCAATCGTGCCAATGAGCAGATGGCTCTACGTTATTGAGTCGCGAACAATGGGCTCAGGGCACCAAGATGCGACTGGTTGTATTTAGTCCTAGTCGTGGTTGTCGAGGGCTCCCCCGCAGAGGTCTGTTTATTTGTCTAGTACTCGCGTAACAGCGTGCCAGTTTTACAAATCACTTTGGAGTTGAAGGATTCCTCAAAAACCGTAGTCCAGAGAAAACCACCTTGTAGGGTGTAGAGAAGAAGGAATTACTCCCTGATTGGTGCTGAAACATTTCTGACGTCCTTTGAAGCTGTGCCAGCAGTGCAAAAGTGAGAGAAAAGGCTATCACTTGTTGCGCTGGATCAGCCGTACAGATATGAAAAAGCCGCAGGTGGATCACTAGTGAAACCCCTGAACAATCAACAGAGTTCAAATCTGCTTAAGCTGCTTAATATATAATATTATGTAATATAAAGTAGTCTATAATCTTTCCCACATATCACAACAATAATTGACATTGTTTTCAACAAGCATTAAACCAAAAATTTGTTCCGTCCCAAGCAGACAGAAATAACACTGTCGCACACCACTATAGAAAAAGGTTTCCGATTAGCGCTTTCACGCTTTACAGCTAATCATCACATCGGTAATTTTTAATAAGAAAAATTTTTCTATAGTTGTGTACAAAAGTGTTATTTCTGTTTGTGATTATAACTAACCACCAACATAACTTTATTAATTAAACATCCCAAGCAGATAGATCAGAACTGGTTACTGCAACGCTCCTTCGGACACCCCACACCTCTCCGTCTCTTTGGGTTGTCATTCAAAAGTTGTTTGTGGTTGCGGCAGTTGTCAATTCAGTAAAGATGTTTCAAATATTTTAGCCGATATTGTGCAATCCTATTGAGTATACTCATAACGTAACAGCGTGGTCGTGTTGGTTTGTCCACCTATAGTAGCTGTCGAGCCACCACGAGGCGTCTTACCATTGGCTGTTGTAGACGTAAGCGTCGCCGCTGATTGGCTGTCGGTCTGTCCTCCTATAGTAGCCGTCGAGCTACCACGAGGCGTGTTACCATTGGCTGTGATAGATGTAAGCGTAGCGTGGGCGCGCCCGCGTTATTCCATGTTGGTGGACGGTTTTCGATGGTAACCCTAGTCTCCACGAAGCTGCTCATGGGGATCTTCCACTGACAATAGTGGTAAGGGATCTTTTGCTGGTGGGGACTGTAGCAAGTAGAGCTAAGCCTTCTCTAATTTAATTGGGCAAATTGGCAATAGGCCAGTGAGGAACAATACTAACAAGACAAGCCAAATATATGCTTACGCTAACGATGTTGAGATAATACCCAAATCAAGACAACGGTTACTTGAGGTATACAAGGAGCTGAAGCAAAACAAAAATTCGTAGTTTTTCCATTGTTTTCTTGGCGATTTCCACTGTGTGATTACTCTCAAAGCATCGCCCGGAAAGCGGTAGAATCGTCTTGCACTCTCGGTGACGTATAAGCACAAGGTTTGAAAGCGGCCGGTCTGTCACTCAGTTTGAGATTGCAATTCAGTGCAGTGCTACATAACGGTTTAATGTAAAGCGATTATTGTGAATCACTATATGCGGATGTATATAATTAATGACTTGCATTACTTACTGTGACAGTGTTAGGTAATATTTATTGTTTATTACATCAGTCAGGTGTGTCCTGCGTCATTGAAATTTTAGGGTAGGTTGACCAACAACTTTGAAAATGTATGGAAAATTATAACTTAGTTGTAATAAAAAAAATTAAATGTGTATAACAGTTCATGGTTTGTTAGTGAAGAATGGAAGAAATCATAACATTTTAATGTAATAGGCCTAATTGGAATTCAAATATTCAGAGGACGAATCATGATCGCCGACAGACATGACAGGGACAGTGGCCAGAGACCGACAACGACAACGAATAGAGTGGAGTATTTTTATTAAAATAACAAAACACAGGCTCAGGTCTGCGATGAGGGACGTATGGTTTTCGAATCTTATGGTTCTAACTTCAGAAAAGGACTTATTAGAGTCGTTTCCTAATGAAGAAATAATTAATGCCTTTTCTTTACCGTCATCGCAGAGGAAGAAGTTACTGTGCCGAATATAAGCCAAAGCAACTAGGACTTCATCAAACCATTATTTTTTTACTTTATCTTCTTTAAAACACACTTTCTTGAAATTTCGTTCCACTGCTTTGAAATATTGTCTTAAACGTATTAATTTCATTAGATTTATTTATTAGATTTATGCATTTCAAATGATAATTTATTTGTAAACGGTACTATTTTTAGTTTTAGCTTATTTGTAATAAAACGTTTATTACAATGATATTTTTTTAAATTTTAAATACCTTTCTTAGGTATTTTTTAATACCTTTCTTGATGCAGGGGTGTTCATCAAGTTTTGGGGGATGAGTCATCAAGCTTAGGGAACGTGGCCACCCCTGCATCAATGTGTGTTTGGGGAATCGTAAATTGGCGAATTTGTTTTATATTATTATTAATAATAATAAAACATTCCGTAAAAGAATATATTTTTATTATTTTTAGAATATAATACTGTTCTAATAGTATTAACTATTATCAACAAATGTACAAATTAATAAATTAAAAAATGTTTTTAAATCAATTTTTCGAAACAGCTGTATTATATGTAGACTAAATTTAATGTTGTATGTAGGCCTATGTATGTAGAAATATGTTATATAGGGCTAACTAAAAATTGTAATATATGATATAAATATTTATTATTTCATTAAATTAGTAATTTTTAAAATACTATCAATTTTCGTATTAAACTGAAATTGTTCTGGTACTAATTCATTATCTGTTTTATGTTTAAATATTTCTAAATTTTCCCATAAGGTTATTTTTGGACCTTTCAAAATATGTTTTAATAAAGTGGTATTATTTAAATTTGGAATTGTGTGATATGTTATTGGACTAGCAATGGAAGCTTCTACTTCCGCAATCATATCAGAAAATTTTTACAACATTTAGATATAAAAATGCATGATAATAAAAATCTAAACCCTCTAGGTCGTTTACAGATATAATAATGACACTCTCTACATATCTCAAAATAATGGTAATAATAATAATCAAATTTTCAATTTAATTAATAATCTTCATAAAAATAAAAATTTACTATAGAACATGAAACTAATAATAAATTAATTTTTTTAGATTTTACTGTTATAAATAATCATAATAAATTAGAATATAATATATTCAAGAAACCTATCAAACTTCTTTATTAATTCCAAAAAATTCAATTCATCCTCCTTAATACAAATATGCGCCATTTAGTTATGTGATATACAGATTGTATAATATTCCTTTAATTAAATTTGAAATACAAAAAGGAAAGAAAATTGTGTATGATATTGCTATAAAAAATGGATATAGGCCTAACTCCAAAATTGTTTGATAACATAGCAAAAAAATTAAGCAAAAATTGATAAATAATTCTTTCAAATAAAAGTACACAAAAAATGAAAATATTAAATATTAAATTTTACATACATAGATACATACATAAATTGTGTATTCATCATAAAATTACAAACTTATTTAAAACCCAACAATAAAAATTACCTATAACAGTAATAAGCCAGATCTTGACAGAATCAAACTTAAATGACATAAATTAATTTATAATTTTAAATTTAATGGAGTATATAAAATTGAATGCTCTGCCTGTAACAAATTTTATGTAGGCCAAATTAAAAAACCGTTTAAAAGAAATATTTGTACAACACTGTAATACATATTTAAAACAAGATATATCCAGATCAAATTTAGCTACACACTCCATCAAAAATAATCACATAGCCTATTTCCAAATATAAACAATATCACCTTATTAAAACGCATTTCCAAAGCTCTGAAAATGATCTTATGGGAAAATTTAGAAATATATAAACATAAAACAAGTAATACGTAAATTAATATCAGAACAAATTCAGATTAATAGGAAAAATGATACTATTTTCCAAATTACTAATTTAATAAAATAATAAATATTTATATTATATTTTACAATCTGTTATGTAACATATTTTTATATGCATATATGAAACATTAAATTTAGTCTACATACAAAACATCTGTCTTGAACAATTGATTTAAACAATTTTTTAGATGATGATAGTTAATACTATTGAAAGAGTGTTATATTCAAAAAATAATAAAAAATATATTCTTGTACGAAAAGTTTTATTATTTTAACAATAATATGAAAAATATATAGGCTACAAAAATAATAGAGCAAATATTGAAGAATTGTTGTATATAATTATTTTTTGCAGTTTTATTTTATGAAACTGTAATTAAAATTATAATCAATAATTTCTCTGGGTTATTTACTTTCCACAGTTTAAACAGCACGATCTGTAGCGACCACGCCGTAACAGAATATAGACTACGATAACTTTCGTACAATTATTATTGTATCAGATACAGTACGGTCCCACATAATTACAGACGACACTCAAAAACAGAATTCTGAATTTTTCAAAAAATTGTATAATATTTTATTACAATAAATATTTTTATATAGTAAATGAATCTGATATAAAACAAAGTTACACATAATATATTAATTACAAAGTACACTCAAAAATAAGAAACTCTCAAGTCTATATGACATCTGAATATTTAAAACGTTCATTTCTTTTAGATCATTGTCAATCTTTCAACAGTTGTTAGAAACAGTGAAAAATATGTTAGACGTTGCGAGACTCCTTAAAATCGTTGTCGAACGTCTACGTCATTTTCATTAAGCCACATCCTTCCTAGTACCACCTCCGTGAAGAATTAGTTGCCTTTATTTAATATGCAAAAACACAATAATGTGGTTCCCCGTGTATGACTAACATGTTTATAATGTCGCGTCCTATTCCTGCAGATGGTGAGGCATTCGTCAAACCCGTATTAGCTGTATTAATATTGGTTAAAATCGACTTTGTACCTACTGCTGATTGGGGGCTTCCTGTTTCCCCTGTACTTATGGACATTTCGTGATTCGTTGTTTTAATACTAAGGCTGTTACTGTTGGTTTTTGTAAGCTTTTGCACGACTGCTGGTTGGTTGTCGCTCGATTTTGTAAATGCAGACGTAACGTAACTCGTCGATTTATAACTCAGAATGTTACGACTGGTTACCATAGAAACTGCTGTGATGGCTTCATTGGTCTGTTCTCCAATTATAGGGGTTCCACGAATAAACACTAGACACGAAACTATTGATTACTGTAAGTTTATCCGTAGCTGTCAAGACAGCACGAGGCGTGTTACTATTGGCTGTAACAGATGTAAGCATGGTCGTAGATTGGCTGTTGATCTGTCCTCCTATTGTAGCCGTCGAACCAGCACGAGCCGTGTGAGATTGCCAGTCCTAGACTTAAGCATCGTCGCTGATTGGCTGTTGGTCTGTTCTCCAGTCTCGTAGGTCGAGCCAGCTCGAGGCGTGTTACTATTGGCTGTCCTAGACGTAAGCATCGTCGCAGAGTGGCTGTTTGTCTGCTCTTCTGTTGTAGCCGTCGAGCCAGCAAGAGGTGTGTTACTACTGGCTATGATATATGTAAGTATGGTTGCTGATTGGCTGTTGGTCTGTTCTCCAGTCGTCGAGACAACACAAGGCATGTTACTATTCGCTGTCGCAGATGTACTTATGGTTACTGATCGCTTGATTGTTTGTTCGCCAACCGTAGACATCGGAGCAACATGAGACGTTGTGGTAGTTGCAGTAGATGTAAGCGTGGTCGTAGATTGGTTGTTGGTCTGTCCTCCTACAGTAGTCGTCGATTCAACACGAGGCGTGTTACCATTGGTTGTCGTAGACATAAGCATTACCGCTGATTGTCTGTTGGTCTGTTCTCCAGTCGTGTCCGTCGAGCCGGCACGAGGCGTGATACCATTGGCTGTCGCAGACGTAATCGTCGTCGTTGATTGGCTGTTGGTTTGTTCTCCAGTCGTGTTCGTCCAGTCAACACGAGGCGTGTTACTATTGGCCGATTTAGACGTAAACGTAGTCTTTGATTGGGTGTTAATCTGTCCTCCAATCGTGCCCGTCAAGCCAACAGGATCTGTGCTACCTTTGGTTGTAGTAGAGGTAAGTGTGGTCGCTGACTGGCTACTTGTCTCTTCTCCAATCGTGGCCGCGAAGTCAGTACCAGGGTCATTACTATTGCCTGTAGTAAAAGTAGTACTAGTCGATGATTGGTCGTTTGTATTTCCAACCATTGTAGCTGCTGAGGTAACCAGAGGAGTGTTAACTGGCTTCTTGGTGAACATGACATTGGATTGGCTGTTGATCTGTCCTTCGGTTGTAAATTGCACGAACGTCACATCCTTTCCCTTCTGAGGATTTAATTTATTGTTGTCATCAATAAGAGTGTATGCTTTCGTGATTAATAGACCATCCGTTGGTGCCAATGTTACATGACTTTTGGTAAGATTGTTTAAAGCGTCCGTAATGTTGTCAACCCTGCCCATCAAAAACGACACTCTGGTCGCCAACAGTGAACACATGTATGACACGTACAATGTTGCCAACACCGACATAACGAATTTGTAAATTTTCCAAGTGTTTGGCTGCATTCTACGAACTATCGCGCACGGGAACGACAGACACAATTAAATATTTTCAAAAGATAAAACAAAAAAAAACACTCTTCTATTTGTTGTCTTTGCTACAGTAAAAAACGTTATAACCTGACAGGATACGTTACTCTACAACGAATCAAGAATAAAAAATGTCTACAATACCAGAAGCAACCTCCTGCTTTGTTACTTCTGGTGGTGCGACATGGATATTGTTAGTCATATCAACGTGAAACAAATTTTAGGAAAAATTGTTTAAATCAGCCAAATATAGTTAAAAAATCTACCCTGGCAGAAAATTTTGAAGTAACACAGCGCCCCTTTGATTTACTATGTTGATTGACACAGATCATTCTAGACACATACTATTACGAGAGAAAAGTTTACATCACATGTCCAAGAAAGTAAAAGTTAGTTAATCCGTTGAGACACAAATTTACAAAGAAGAATGTTTTTGTCGAGTTGCCAAACTAGTTAATGTTGTCACCTCAATCCCAATGATTTACAAATTTATAAAAATTAATTTTTTCATCAAAATATCAAAGGGCGTTAAATTTTTAAAGTCTTTCACACAACACACCAAAAAAAGTAACAAAAAAAATGTTTCATCAACTTCTAAAAGTCCGTGTACCAAAAATGTACAAAAAAATTTACATCAAGTCTCCAGGAGACTTAAAGTTAAGCCCTAGCGCGCTACAGGTTTATAACGTGTTCAAGGAACTTGACGTTAAAAAATCCGTTACCACAAATTTACAGAAATTCTAGTTTATATCAAATCCCTATGATGCTTGAAATTGTAAAGTCCACACACCACAAACTATTAAAATTGTATGCCTTCTGTCTACACGATACAAGTTAAAAGTCACAGATAAAAGTTCATTACACTAGGACTTTACAACAACAAAATTTCAAACATCCAATGTAGTTGAAGTTAAAACGTTCATCGCACAACAAAGTTATCAAAAATAAAATTGTTCATCAAATATCCAAACCACTTAAAACTGTAAAGTTAATTACAGCAAAACTTTAAGAATACAGAAAGTTCACGTCAATCGTCCGAGGGAGTTGAAGATTTAACGTCCCTGTCCGTCACAGCAAGAATTCACAGCCGTCTTGATTCCTTAAGCAGCTCACATTACCAGACGATACAACAGTTTTATTCGTAAACGAAAAATCTTGACATATTCCTTGCAGAGAAAATAAATTGTTAAAACTGTTTTACTTGCCAAAGTTCATTGTCTAATTTGCTAAAAATCTCAACTGTCTTACGAGTTAAAAAAAACGATGTCATCTTATCACGTGCTTTTGTCACATACCAACTTGCACATGGAAATTGTCGCACAGTTCACGATGCTGACATTTCTTTGTCAATAATCCTGGACGCGTGACAACAATGGTCGGCAACAATCAGCTCAATTATGTCTATTGTTAAGTTACATAACGTTGTTTTCCCCTTACCAAATGAGCACAAGCGAAGAAAACACCGCACACTGATTCATCTATTTGTGACCATCACCGTCTTTGTGACGTTTCACAAAATTGCGCAATCGGTCACGTGATTTTTAACCATTTATAACTAAAAAAGCCATACAATAGGCCAACACTGTCAGTTCTCAAAACAAATAATAGTAGAAACAAACTAAAGATCTTACAGTTTGTCTACAACACAAACCGTAGGCCCTTTAAAAAATACAAATTGACCAAATACGAGAGTAATCTCTTATCGATCGTGACAAAGAGAATCGTTTAATTGATCACCAGTTGCTCAAATTTGTGATTACAACGCTAGTAGAGGGTTCGGTAAACACAGCAGGAAATGGAAACGAGAAATTTCGATAGGTGTGTGTGTGTGTGTGTGTGTGTGTGTGTGTGTGTGTGTGTGTGTGTGTGTGTGTGTGTGTGTGTTGTTACTGCGTATGTCGAACCATTAGCTGACACGCGTTCGATCTTCAGACATACGGCGTTATCGAACATTAAACATCATAGTTTTTATCTCAATTACAGTTTTTATCTCAATCTCAGGTCAGCTATTTTTAAAAGGTCTTTGCCATCGTTTCATACAAGACTCTTGAATTGCCATTTTCATTTTTAAATGGCATTTTTTACAGCACGCGCGAGTAAAAATTACATTTTCAAGCATACGCGACGAAAATTGAATAATTTTCAAGAAACTTCCATTTAATTTTCCGAATGTCTGTGAACACCGCCCAAAATTTTTTCAATCACTTGTTTTCAGAAAAATCTTTTACAGTATTTCTTTATAAAATTTAGGCTGTTAAACGTATTTATAAAAATAATCTCAAATGCATTGTTGTTTGTGAACAACCGCTGGAATTGGTTCCCACGTTGATTCACATAGACAACAACATTAGTTAAGTTACATTACTTTTATAAAATAACAGTTAAACGACCTTTGCAGAAATGACTCGTACTTGTGTAAAATATGTACTGTTTCTTGTGTAGTGCACCTCTTTACTCTTAGTAAACGATTTTTGTACCCCGCGTCGCGTCATTCTTCTTCTTCTTCTTCTTCTTCTTCTTCTTCTTCTTCTTCTTCTTCCTCTTCTTCTTCTTCTTCTTCTTCTTCTTCTTCTTATTATTATTATTATTATTATTATTATTATTATTATTATTCCTCTTCTTATTCTTCAGCACTATACCCTTCAACATGACCCCTGGTTTCCAATACCTATCTTCTCCAAAGTCTTCTGTCCATTGCCATCTCAGTATAAACCCCCTCACATCCATTCTTCTGAGATCTTGTAGCACATCATCCAACCATCTTATCCTGGGTTTTATCCCCTGCGCCCTCAGAATTTTCTTTGGCATACGCTGATCATCCATCCGCTCTAGGCAACCTAACCATTGTATTCGTCGAGCCTTTATGAATCTTACAATATCTTCGTGATTCAATAGCTCATCTGTCTTTTGGTTATTTCTTATTATTCATTCGTCATCTTTTTTAACCAGGCCATAAACACATCTGTTTATGATGTTTCTTTCAAACCTTCTTAGTGTTTCTTGTTCCTTTTTTGTCAATGTCCATGTCTCGCCTCCATAAGTAACAACCGGTCTAATAAGTGTCTTATATATTTTTGTTTTTGTGTTTTTGTGTTACGACTAATGAGTTTGCTTCTCAATAGTCTGCTGTTGGCCTAATATGCCCTGTTCCCTTTTTGTATCCTGTCATGTATTGTCGTGTTTATGGACCCTTCATTTCCTATCATGTTACCCAGGTATCTGTACTTATTAACTGATGTCGCCTCGCGTGCCTAAAATATTTAGCAACTTCTTACAAAAAGAACAGGCATTTTACTATACAACCAAGCTCAGTATGTTGTACAGTAATTTGTTAATCATACATTACTGCATAGCAGTTCAGGAGCTGTGGGCAAGCTTCAGATGATCTCCCGCCACTGGTTATTGCTATGTGTGGACTCCTACCGCCCGAGGGGTTTCAATAACACCTTGCCTAATTGGGGGAGGAAGGGGTAAGCGTTCGCCGAGGCCGAATCTAAAATTCACCTGACGGAGGGCCATGATTAGGGTGTTGCCCTGACGAGGCGGCAGAACTTCCTGGAAAGTGGCCATATGGTGGCATTCAGAGAACAGTTGAACAGACACTTAGGGCATTGCGGATAGCCAGGCTTGAAGTTAGATAGTGAGCTTTGCAGCCCCAGCGCAGACCTCGGTCCACGAGAGACTCTGTAGTTTACGTTCAAGAATCTTTGCCCCACACTGGGATTGCGTAGGTAACCATCGTTACCACATACGTGGACGGCGGCACATTGATTTGCTGCACAGCAGGGGTCGAAGTTGGTACAATTGATGGGCAGTTTTGCGACCTGCCTGTTTCCGAACATGTGTCCGCCAAGTGGGATGTCCGTCGAGGTGAACCCCAAGATTACGCCGCGTCCCGAGCTTCAGATGAGCTCCCTCCACTGGCGATTGTTAGGTGTGGCCTGCTACCGCCCGTGGGTTTTCAATTAGACATTGTCCAATAGAGAGTGAGCGTTCACCGAAACCGACTTCTCCAAAATTCATTTGCCATAGATGGGTTCTGATGGAGAACGCTGATTAGGGTGTTGCCTTGAAGCGGAGATAGATCTTCCTGGAAAGTGTCCGCATAGTGGGGTTCAAGGAATGGAAACGTAAGACATTACGAATAGTAGGCTTGAAGTTAGGTAGTGAGCTTTGCAGGCCCAGCGCAAACCTCGGTCCAGGGGAGACTGGAGCTTTGCCAAGCCGAAACGTCTAAGAACAACATCTTTCGAATGATAACTATAGTAGACCGCGATCCAATAGCCCGGATGTTAACTTCAACAATTGTTAAATGATTGTCACTATTAAGAGAAATCTAAGTTATTTTATTAATCTACAAATATTGTAATTCCTTTTATTTCTACAATTATATATAAGCCTTATTTTAACACATGTAACTGTCTTAGAAACAGGCCTACGTTAAATAATGATTATGGAATTTTGCTAAAATATTTAATAATGGCTTTAGGAGGGGGATTGATCCCCCTGATCTCCCCCGCCCTCCGTAGTTACGCCACTGGAAGCTACAGTGACTTGAAATCCTCCGCTATCAAATAGCTAATCCCTCTCGCCAAAAAAAGTTGACGTAAAAAGTTACATAAACACTAGGCACAGTAAATGGTAGAAACATGTCACGGCCATACGGTGATGTTCATGACCAATAAATCTATCCCGTGCTATCTGATTAGTAAACTCAGACTAATACTAATCTCAATTTAGTGATAAATCATAACGGCCGTTACGGGGTCTGTTATCGGCTTATCGTGTGACACCTGTTTGTTAAGTTACTGGCCAGTTACTGCGGGAATTATCGACTCAGCTGATCTGTGCACCCTGGAATCGAAACGCTTACCGTGTTTTACAAAGTGATTTTCAAAGACACTTCCTTAAAACACTTTTTATTGATGTTCGTATTATCTAAGAGATTTATTTCAACTTGAGGTGTCTGTGAATTAATTTATAACAGTTTTGTAGTTAATAAATTTTTAATTTTTCCCTAGTGCAATTCGTTAACATTAAAAAAATTTGAATCACTTAAAGACGTTTAAAATAACTCATACATGTTTATTACTAAATATCAAGTTTACTTAACAATTTTTTTAAATCAATATCAGTGTATGTGACTTATTTGAACTAGCACTCAATCTGCTGTCGGTTTTCATTTTGTTTTAAAAATGAAATGCAAAATCATAATGGCAGTGCTTTTGGTCGGTTACGTCTCCGTGTTGTATATGTTACTGTACAGTCACATGACGGACATATTGGACAAAACTGATGACATAGCAGAAGCGTTAGAACATATAGAAGCGGCCACGCGTCCGACACCCCAAGGACCACCGACACCGCGGTCGCTGAAAACAGAAACCACGGATTCGTCTCCTACCACCAGCGTTGTCGCAATCAGCACTACTGTCTCTCAGACGTCTTCTTCTTCAACACCCTCTCACTATTCTTCTACGACTTCACCTGAATCTTCTCGACAACCTCTTCCTCAGCAGTCTGGGTTTAGCATTCTACCTACTAAAAACTTTGATTCTAATACAAATACTGTGCACTTTTCTGAATCCGTTGACGACACAAGCCACAGGAAGCCTGCTACTACCAGCGTCGCAATCAGCACGACCGTCACTCAAACGTCTTCTTCAACATACTCTCACTATTCTTCTACGACTCCTCTTCAGTCTTCTCCTCAGACTCTTCCTCGGTCTGCATCTGGCCTACTCACTACTGACGCTCATTTTCTTACAAATCCAGTGACCACTTCTGTACCTACGGTTACCGACAGCCACAGGAACTCTCCTTCTGGTACAACTGTTTGTCCGTCTTGCACTACCGACAGTTACCGTAGCGCAAGTACGGTGACGTCACACATTACTGCTGACGCCACAGATCCCACGTCATTCCCTGCGCCTCATACATCGTCTACATCGTCAGTTGTCACAGCTATTGACCCAGATATTAACGGAATTAAGACTAAGATTTATCGAACTTTTCGTCCTAAAGTACGTACCACCAATCAAATGTCTTCAACTAAAGCCGCCATCTCTTACACGCCTACAACAACAGTGGCCACCACCAGTGGTATGTATGACAACAACATGAGGCATCATGACGAAAGCCACGCTCCTTCTACAACACCACTTCCGCTGAGTAGAACGGGTGAAGAATCCAACAGAGATAGGACAACGAGAGCGCCTGGAGAGATGTATCACAGCTCTGAAGGACCTACGATACCTGAGTCTACCAAAGTTACAGACACGCCACTAAGGCACTGAGCACCGCGTTCTGTACAGTATTTTGTAATAAAATGTCTATACGCTTACAATAATAAAACAATGAAATTAGAAAACAGTAATAATTCTAACATTAAAATCATTTTTGCCACTACACTGGAACGTCGATAACTCGAAACTAATGGAAAAATTAAAGTTACCAAACATTTCGAGATATCAAGGTACGAGTTATTGAGAGTAGTATTATTAAAATTCGAGTTATAGAGGGGGTCGCGTATACTGTATATATCAGTCATAGGCAACCTTTGAGTTTATGGGAGCGCATATATAACTGAGGACCAGTTCGATGGGCGCACTCCTCCCCACCCCATCAATGGAAAATAGAAAGGTTCAATAGCCGGACGTTATAAACATTAACTGTCGCTTTATAATACCCTTCCGCGTATTTAGCGACGTGGAACACCGAAGAATCAAAAAAAGCTTTGCAGTATTTTTCATATAAATTTGTGACACTCTTTCACATTAGGAGTAGGTTATCAATAAGTTGTCATTAAGCGCACGCACGTTAAAACTAACAAAACTTTAAACAAAAAATGTTTAAACATAAAAACATATTAATAAAAATAAACTAAAGAACTTGCCACAATAACACTATTTATTTTCATAAAGTGCACAGAAATGTAAAACTTGAAAAATCAAGTTTCTCCTTTGGGGAAAAAGGTGTTTACAAGCTCTGAGCGACAAGCTCGACAATCCTATTAGGATAAGACGTAGCGCGGTTCGGTAAATAGCTTGTACAGTTTTATAATACAGTACTTCGAAGCAGGTACAATGCGGGTGTGTTCCTTCGTTCGAAAGAAAAGAAAATTATTTGTTTGCAGGAGCAGGGTTGTCGACTGCTGCTGTGTATTGTTGCTGGCAATTGTTCTAAGTACGGCACTGAGCAATATGTGTTCTTGTTGTTAAAACCAAATCCTGCAGCATGGATATGGAATTTCGAGATAAAATGAACTGACCGTACGTTACAAATATATATGTCTCTTTACCTTCACAGTTTGCAGTAATAAATAGCCATTATAGCTTTCACGGCTGGAGTTATCTTCAGTAAAATTATTTTCCGGGCTGCTGGGCCGTGTTCTTCTTTTTGTAGATCGAAACCTTTCGACTGCAGCTGCGGCAGTCAACCTCAGTGGTCTTCTGTTCTGCTCCTATGGCGACTAAATGACGACGCGACTTTTTTGTGTTATTTGGGCATGTCCTTTTCGTGCTGATCTGGGCTAAACCTCCTTCAGCCGAATGGAAGGGAATGAGGAGACGCACGATGCGAAGAAGATGGAGGCACATTGGAGGTAGAGTAGAGCGTGTGTGTCTATTTGTGTGTAAATGTAGTGTGTAGCTATATAGGTAAAGGAAGGGACTGATGGAAGTACCATAATTTTGTACATCAGGGCAGCCAAGACAGGGACGAGTAACGCAGGTCACCAAAGCTGGAAGGAGGCGACAGAGAGGCGTCAAGGTAGGCGGGGGACACAAAGAAGAGGGCTAAAGACAAGGTAGGTAGTTAGGAAAAATTTTAATTGTTGTGTGATCAGGAAGGATGGCAGGTTGAGTATGTCTGAAGATGGGAATTAAGTGTTTCTATTTCTAGAACCCAGGCGGCGAGGAGTTCTGGGGGGAGATCCATCGGCTATGGTAAAGAGGCGGTATATGAGAAAGGAAGGTCTGCGGGTAGTTCTGTTGATGGAGTTGGCTATGGATTGTAGGGAAATGCGTTGTATTGCAGTTTGTGAGTATTTTCAGTAGATCTTGTATAGGAAGGAGTCAAGGTTTGAGAAGACGAAACGTAGGCCCATGTTTTGAAACACGTAAATCAATCGAACGCAACACGAAGTCACACGACGGAAGAAATACGGTAAATATTATATATATTTTGTCAATAAGTGACTTGGATACCAATTCAAACATGTTTTTCAAGGTTGGGAAGAGTTTGTTGCCCCAAACCGTCGCACTTATATAGCCGTCCGGGTGTGGGCCGCTATGTAACAGGCAAGCAACGGCATTGGTCAAGCTCTCGGCCAATCAGATAGCAGCCCGCACCGGGACGGTTTGGGGTCCCGTCGTCATTTAGTTGTCACAAGAGCAGAACATAAGACAGCTGAGGACGACAGCCGCAGCTGCAGTCGAAACATTTGGATCTACAAAAAGAGGACCACGGCCCAACAGCCCGAAAAATAATTTTACTGAAAATAAATAAACAGTTCGTACAAAATTAATTGTAAAAACGCCGAACATAATAAAAATACACTTGATGTTGTCTAAACAAAAGTTTACAATAAAAACAAAAGTTATCGTCGGATCTAATTGAAAAACATAATCTGAGTTGAAATTTACATTTTAAAATTGTGTATGCTTTGTTTAATAAAAACCGTTTAAAACCAAAAACTGTAAAAATTGTATACTGTAATTGTTGTTTTATTCTAACTGCTACTCTTTGTTACATCGATGAGTATTTTGGAAGAGAAGATTGGTGAAGGGGTTTCATATTTTAACAGAAAAATCATCATCATCTTCACAACACGGCATAGGCAAGGTGATGCCTGTTCTGCCTTAAAATATCCTCCAGCCATCTCTTCCTGGGACTACCCACACACCTGTGACCTATAGGTTTGTACTTTCAGACTTGTTTGGCCATGGCCAGACATGATATTTTTTTCTGAGTGTCTTTCCACTGTTGTTTGTAATCTTTTAAATTTTTATTCAAGTTAAATACTTGTAACTCTTCTCTTACGGCCTCATTCTTTATACGGTCAAGTTTAGAACACCTTTTAACTTCTCGTAAGAATGCCATTTCCGAGGCCTGTATTTTACTGTCTTGTTTCTTGGTTGAACAAAAAAGTGAATCATCTTTTATATTTTAGAAACACAGTACCGCCGACTTATAGAGGTCTACGCGGCTAAACGACCACTTATAAAAGCTTTTTAATAGGACTTGGAGTTGTAAAGGTCTGCACATACATTATTTCGAGTTGTAGACGTTTCGAATTTTGAGTGGCGTGGCCAGAAGGTGACAAAAATTCAAGTTATCAAGGTTACTTTAAAACACATTCGAGGTATGAAGGTGAAATAACATGGAGATGCATAGCAAATGTTAAGGGAAACGAAAAATATTCGAGATATCGAGGAATTCGAGTTATCGAGGTTCGACTGTATTGCTCTTCTGCAAAGGCTATCACGGCTCCGGAGCCAACATTATTAACATTGGAAACTACCCAGCTGTTTACAATGTGACTTATATTTTACGGCGGTCTCACAGATCGTCATATCCTGACAGTGGAAACAAAATACAGACACCAACGAAGTCGTTAATTACCAGCTTTAATTAATCACAGATAACAATGTGATATTAACAAGATACTCTCGTACTTTCAAGTTAAATTTGTCCACATGCAATAATAATGTCAAGTATTAAGAGTACCGCACTAATTATAAGACAGTAATCACTTTCCACAACCACTTCATCCGCACTCTATACTCTCGCCAGCTGTAGCTAACTTCTAAGCCAGCCGCTGTTGCGTATATACGTCTCGCAGATGTTCCAGAATAATTTTCCACTCTTCTGTTGGCATGCCGGCATAATTTCCATAGTTAAAAAGCACTCGAACAGTCTAGAGGTTACTTTACTATACTGTTTCGTTCTTAGCTTAATCCTGATGTAAACAAACCCACGTGGCTCATCTGAAACCCTATTGGTCAGGCGCGTTGATATTGTTCACACAGTAATCAACATCATTACATCACACAGTAATCATTCTGCTCATGTGCAGAATGTGCGTACAGTCATGTGAGAGTTGTCATTACTGCGACAAGTGGTTTTGATGCTAGCAAAATGAACATAAATTTAAAAAATTTTTAGTAAATGATATTGACGAAAAATCGGGGCACGCCGTATTAAATCTTCCTCCTTATCACTGTATTCTGAATCCCATTGAATAAATATAAAGCCAGTTGAAAGGATATGTTGCCCGTCACAACACAACATATAATAGTCCAATCAATCTGTCACGGCCTAATGTTAAATTACAAAAATTCCAACCCGGAAACAAAAAATATGGCGTTGTAGGAAAAAAATTCTAAGAAAGAGTATATAAAATGAAACTCGGTCTGAAATGGCGGAGTTAACCTAAAAAATTCGCAAATTTGGAAAAAACGGTTTTACGAAAATAAAAAAAAACTACAACACCAATCGAAAAATAGCAAACTACTGTTCAAAGTTGTAGGTAATAAGAAGATCTTTCGATTGCTATTTTTATGAGTATCGATTGTCATGTTACTTTTCGAGATATATCGGAAAAACCGTCTAAAATCGACTATTTTTGTTTTTGCCGTATCATTTTCAAATTTACGTTTAAAGTCTTGATATTTATTGTGAATATAGCCCGTGGCAAGCCAAAAACGAATGTATCTGAAAAATTAGAAAATTTGTTTTATTTTTCGAGATATATTGATTTTTCAAGAAAATGACGTTCTCGGAAATCGGCCACTCTTGCTCGACGAATAGTCGTAGAGTAACGAGCTTGGGCTTATTTTCTTCTTGGAGAGTTGTACTTTTATGCTGTAAAAGATTTATAACGATTTTATGAATTTTAAGTATCGAAAAATGACATTGAAAAAATTAAATTTTTTGTAGGTTACGTTTTTTTAAATATCTTTTTTAATTTATATTGTACGAAAATGCCCTTAACAGATTTAATATAAAACAACAGAGTTTTCAACAAATACCGTAACTAGGCAAAGTTTTATTCATCTGTTTTTTTTTATTTTATTTTTTTTTTTATTATTCAGACTTTTAAATTCAAAATGTTGGATTAAAAATTTTATTTAACCTTTTTATAGTATTATTATTATTATTATTATTAATATTATTATTATTATTATACATATTTATATTACAATATACATATGTAGAGAAAGAAAGAGGAAATTCGTACATTTCGAGAATCTATGAACTATAGAAATATACGAAAAATATTCCATGTTAAATTGAGGTTATGTAGAATATAATCAAAATGGTATATTTTTCCTCGGGAATATTAAAATGATATGTTTTTCGTCGGAATGCAGAGAGGGTATCGACGCCTCCTACGAAGAAAAGCACAACTCAGATTTTCCCATTTAAAATAACATTGAAAAATCTGAGTTGTGCTAGTCTTCGTAGGGTGCGTCGGTTCTTCGTCTGGGGCGTCAATATCTACTCATATACATTCACGTACTTTTAAGTTTTTTACGTATTTTTAAGCTTATAAGGCGACTAAAACTATAATAATCGTGTTTATCTCGTCGAGTTACCCCAGATTAAGTACAAAAGGATTTTTGTACGTAATTTAGAAGCCGAGATATTGAGGATTTTTTCGAGCGCGAAAGATTTAGAACGAGCGAATCCAGTTTTAAGAGCGGCCGAGCGAGGTTTTCCTCGCACGCTTCACTTTCACACTTGATTGTTAATAGTAAAAGTCAATGAAATGAACCGCTGTATTTTTCTTTTGAAAATGTAGGTATTCAAAAGTAATCTTCACAAAGGCTAATGCTGTATGATGTAAATTGCGTTCTCTGGAATTTTATAAAAAAAAAAAAAATTCGGCTCCAGTCGGTCGTACATCAACTTTTTTTTTTAAATTCGTGAAAAAATGCCAGAAACTGATTTCTGTTAAGCGCATTTTCGTACAACTAAAATTAAAAAAGGTATTTAAAAAAACGTAACCTAAAAAAATTTAATTTTTTCAATGTCATTTTCGTACTTAAAATTTACAAAATCATTATAAATCTTTTACAGCATGAAAGTACAACTCTCCAAGAAGAAAATAAGCCCAAGCTCGTTACTCTACGACTATCCGTCGAGCAAGAGTGGCCGATTTTCGAGAACGTCTTTTTTTAGAAAAATCGATATATCTCGAAAAATAAAACAAATTTTCTAAGTTTTCAAATACGTACGTTTTTGACTTCTCACGGGCTATATTCACAATAAATATCAAGTCTTTAAACGTAAATTTAAAAATGATACGGCAAAAACAAAAATAGTCGATTTTAGACGGTTTTTCTGATATATCTCTAAAAGTAACACGACAATCAATACTCACAAAATAGCAATCGAAAGATCTTTTTATTACTTACAACTTTGTAATTTACTATTTTTCGATTGGAGGTGTAGTTTGTTTTTTATTTTCGAAAAACCGTTTTTTCCAACTTTGCGAATTTTTTAGGTTAACTTTGCCATTTCAGACCGAGTTTCATTTTATATACTCTTTCTTAGAATTTTTTTTCCTACAACGCCATATTTTTTGTTTCCGGGTTGAAATTTTTGCATACCCTTGTACCTATTGATTGGACTATAAGCTGCAAGATGTAAAACAACTGATAGAGAAGACGGTAATTGAAATAACGACGGACAATTGGAGTCGTTGTGTCAGCATGTATCCGAGGAAAAAGATAAAGGAATTGGGCCAAATTACAGACGCCGTCGTGGACAGTCCTATCATTCACACTGCTGACTCAAGTGATGATTCAAGTTCCGACACAGACATGAAAGGCGTTGAATTACTCTCTGACGCCAGCTGATAATATACAGTACTCTGGCAATTATCACGGTTTCTACTTTTGCTTTAAGTATAGGCCTACTTTATTTTTTTTCTTGTGATATTCAAACAGTGAATAAGAGAAAGCCATTCTTATTCACTCCGTCTTATAAAATATATCATTGTCGCTCTGACACAGTCACACAAATATTACTTTGGTCAGGAAAAATTATGACAATTTACGTGTGTTTATACAGTATCAACATTACATGTACCCTGTCTGTACTCCTGTCAGAGTGACACGCCTCCAATTCAAGCAGCAAATAGCGTTTTAGATGTGCCACGCCTGTTTGTTTACATCAGGATTAAGCTAAGAACGGAGAGTATACACAGGCTTGACAGAGACACTGCACCTGCTCGGCTACCCGATAAACGTGCAGAAATGTCACGTAACTGCACCTGCCTTCACGTAACTGCACCTGCCGACTTTCCGAGAATCTCACGTAACTGCATCTGCCGACTTTCCGAGAATGTCACGTAACTGCACCTTCCGACTTTCCGAGAATGTCACGTAACTGCACCTGCCTTCACGTAACTGCACCTGCCGACTTTCCGAGAATGTCACGTAACTGCACCTGGCGACTTTCCAAGAATGTCACGTAACTGCACCTGCCTTCACGTAACTGCGCCTGCCGACTTTCCGAGAATGTCACGTAACTGCACCTTCCGACTTTCCGAGAATGTCACGTAACTGCACCTGCCGACTTTTTGAAAGCGTTACGTAATTTCGTAGCAATGTTTTTGGCCACCCACCGGAGGCCTTTTTCTTCATTAGAAACCCGTTCTACAAAAAACCTCAAGCAGAAAGCACCTCAAGCAGAGGTAGGTATAAGCAACAACGTTCACATGATTGCTTTCGAAACTTTTAGAAAATATGAATCACGTTGTAAGCGTTCAACCACGGTCCAACAGCACGGTGTAATTTTCAAATTTAATAATCCGTTACTAATCCATTATTCAGAGTTTGGTTGTGACAGTTGTGTAGGGTTTGACCCAACAGAATAGTGATAACTAACATAACCTTCACATTGGCTCCCAGGCAAACAGCACAAACGACACCAACAAGAAGAAGAAATAAGAAGAAGAATTTCTTCTCTCAATTAAAACATATAATGGATTAAAAAAGCATCTGGCATCTAGTTTAATCTCAAGAAGCACAAAATGCAAAACATACAAAACGCTTATCAGGCCAATGATGATATGTGCTTCTAGATTCTAGGCCAGCGAGAGACTTCTAGATTACTTTGAAAGACGGATTCTAAGAAAAATATTTAGATAAGTACAAAAAATGGAATATGGCGCAGGCGCTATAATTATGAATTTTACAAAAAGCCGGAAATTGTCAGGATGATCAAGATGTACAGGCTAAGGTAGGTTGGACACATAGAGAGAATGGAAGAAGGTCAACCTACGAAACACATTTTCTACCAGAAACCAATGGGTAGTAAAGCAAGTGGATTACCCCGAAGTAGATTCAAAGATCAGATAGAGAAGGACCACGGAAAGCTGAACATAAGGAACTGGAAAGCCAGGGCACGCAATAGGGAGAATGGAGTCGACTCTTGGAGCAGGCCAAGACCCACCAAGGGTTGTAGAGCCACGGCTGAATGAACATAACGTTCATAAGCATGAAGTGTTAGTACCTTCACTAGTTAAACTTGTTGAGGTATGGGTAAAAATAATGAATAATTTAAGTACAGGAGCAAACACACGCTTTATTGAAGGAACAGTTTAGTAGCAAGTATACATAAAACGGACACACGAAATACACATTACAAGAGCACATTTGAAACTGAACTGAACTTGTCGAGTGCATCTCTGTTTATATAGACAAAAGCTTCCAGATCTTTCCTTTTATTTAAAACTTCCAGAACATTACTTTTCTAGACCTCACAGTAAACACGCATGTGTGCGGGTTGAGGCCCCGCCCAGGCAGCTTGACCCCCCACCGCACAACACAAACTTTCACTTCTACAATGACAGGTAAACCCACTTAAGAATGAATGTAGAGTTTTCTAGTATATTCTCAACACCCTTCCTAAACCTCTACATTCTCACAATCACATTAATTTAAAAAAATTCATTTTTACTCTTAAGTCCAAGTTTAGATCTTAAATAAACAAATTTTGGTTTTGACAAAGCTTTCGTAAGTATATCAGCGACTTGTTCATCACTTTTAACATAATGTACATCAATGTCTCCATTTTGAAAACAATCACGTACATAATTATATTTCACATCAATATGTTTTGTCTTTTGATGGAATTCAGGATTACTTATAAGTTTTAATGCACTCATATTATCTATATATAAATCATATTTATCAGTCTTGCAATCGCATTCATTAAATAGCTTCTTTAACCACATTATTTCAGTTGTTGCTAATGCTGCACTTACAAATTCTGACTCGGTTGTTGATAATGATACAGATTGTTGCTTCTTACTTCGCCAAATAATTGCATCATTTGCATACATACAAGCTACGCCAGAAGTTGATTTACGTGTAACTGTATCGCTAGCATAATCAGCATCACTATAAGCTTTAAAGTTGCCATCCTTACAATATAGTAATCCAAAATCAATCGTACCTTTTAGATAACGTAAAATTCGTTTAACAATTGACCAATGAGCTACACTTGGTTTGTCTAAAACTCTAGATACAACATTTACAGCAAAACTTATGTCCGGACGACTTACAGTTTGCAAAAACATCAAATTGGCGACAGCTTCACGATAAGGTACATTAATTACAATAGTTTTTGATAAATATTCATCATGATTACAATCAATTGGCGTAGATACAATATTAGCTTCTGACATATTAAACTTTTCTAAGATTTTGTTAATATAAGTACTTTGATGAATGAAAACAGACCCATCATTCAATCTACAAATTTCCATTCCAAGATAATTAGTAACTTCTTTGGTACTAGTAATTTTAAATTTTTACTCAAATCATTCAACAATTTATCAATCAAACTTTCATTTGAAGCTGCAATAAGTCCATCATCAACATAAATTGCTAACAAGATCTTATTATTATTTTTGTTATATATGTATAAACATGGGTCACCCGTACTTTGACAAAAATCTAAATTTACAAGAAAATTAGTGAAGTGCTCAGTCCAGCATCTTGGTGCTTGTTTTAAGCCGTATAAACTTTTCATTAATTTACATACGCGTGAGCTTCCATCATCAAAACCTTCAGGTTGTTTCATATATATATCTTCCTTTAAGTCACCGTATAAAAAAGCCGTTTTTATATCAAATTTACCGATATGTAAATTTTCACGAGCAGAAATACTAAGTATCAATCTTATTGTATCAAAGCGAACAACCGGACTAAAAGTTTCTTTATAATCTATATCTTTCTGTTGCGAATAACCTTTAATAACCAACCGCGCTTTATAACGTTCTGTAGCATCTGGATTGAGCTTCTTCACAAAAACCCAACGATTGTTAATCACCTTTTTATCTTTTGGCTTTTCCACTAATACCCATGTCTTATTTTCATACAAAGAGTTCATTTCGTCCTGCAGTGCAGCTTGCCAACTATCTTTTTCTTTACTTGTAATTGCTTCGTTATAATTAGATGGTAACTTTTCAGCAATAAACGTGATTGGACATCCATAATATTCTGTAGGTTTTATTTTTGTTCTATCGCGCAATTGTCGTCCAGTTTGATTGTTATCGCTATTTGAAGACTGTAAAGGTTCTCTTTCTTCAAACTCATTTGATTCGTTTTTAAGTAAAAGTTCATTTTTTTTAGGAGTTATAATTTCATTTTCTTCAGTTTCTTTATTATTATTGTTCAAAGAATTCAAAATAATTGAATCAGCTAATACTCTTTCAGGTTTAAAAAGTACATCTCTACTTATAATGACATCTCGCACTTCCGGAACATATACACGATAACCTTTACAATCCTCATGATATCCGACCAGATAACCCCTCATCGATTTTTTATCAAGTTTCTTACGCTTTTCTTTTGATATATGTACATAACACATGGTTCCAAATGTTTTAAATCTATCAACAGTAGCTGTTTTTCCATTCCATAACTCATAAGGAGTTTTGTTATTTTGTTTTGTTGGGCCTGTTCTATTAATTACATGTACAGCAGTATTCATTGCTTCTGCCCATAAGAATAGAGGTAAGTTTGAATTTGAATATAACATTGATCGAGCAGCCTCTACAATAGGGTGTAACGAAAAAACATTTTTTTCGAAATCCGGTTACGGCTAGTGCGGATTTTTGGCCAAATGGCATTAATAAAACGTATAAAAAATCCCAGCTCGATCAGACAACTCCTTCTGCTGCCGAGTAGAGGTCAAATATTAGAAAAATCACCAAAAAATCACTTTTTTATTGATATCTTCAAAAAATCATTTTTGATATTTTTTATATTTTTTGGTGGTTTAAGTCATTGAAATAGCAAGGGAAAATAAAACATTTTTATTAGGGCTCTTTCTGTGCACCACAAGCCTAAAAACCTAGTGAAAAAAGCACTGATTTTCCGGCGTGACGTACAATTAAATATTAATATAAAAATATTGAAGCCTCTTGAATAACGAACGAAACCCTTAATGCTAAGTTTTATGAGCAGTAATAATATAAATAATTTGCTCACAATCTCTTCTGCATCTGCTTATCGCACTAAGTCGCCTCCCGCCCACCCCTCCACAAGCGCCGCGTCACTTCGACTCGCCCAGCGGACAGGTTCAATCGTGTCAGTCGCCTGTCAACCAGCTGCGTCGAACGCGCTTGTTGCTGCTTGAGATTTTCTTAGTGCTGCAGTGATTTTCAACTGAAAATAATTGTGTTTTCGTGTGAAGTACTGTGTGTAGAAGTGAGGACAGTGTTGTAGTTCTGTTAAGTGCCTTTTATTCGTAAGAGGGTGACAGTTACGCTGAAGTTATGGCTTCGACAAGTTTGTTACGGTCTGACGTTAGCAATAACATAATTGGGACACCTAAGGAATTCGGCCTAACACAGCTACCGACCGTTGAAGATGTGTTGAGATAATACGTATGGGAACGAGAAGAATAAATGAGAATTTTGGGATCCCGGAAGGAGCCTGCAACAAAGGATTTATCTTCTATCGTCGTCAGTAAGGTTGTAGAAATTTGGGATTACGCCTCAATCAGCGGCGAAGCAATTCTCAGTGTCAGACGGATTGTTGAAATGATATTAAAGTACCATGATAGTGTTCGTGACTTGCAAAAGTCAGCGAAGACCGGTTTCCAAATTTGTCCACAACGAATTGCTGATTTTCAAGAGTCTGCCAAAAAGACTTTATTTGATATAGCATTTTGTAAGTGTTCAGATCCTGTTGCCTTCAATTGCGAAAAACAAAGAAAAGTGCCAGTACTAGAGGTGCCTTTTCTTCTAGATCAAAGAACAACAAGAAAAATGTTTATAGGAAACTTGGATCGTCAGGAAACCAAACGACCCATCAAGAGGTTAGGACGAGACCTTCAGCGGGAGAGTTCAAGAGCTAAGAAGACGGATCAAGAACAATCGGCTCAAAGCTTTGATCCAGAAGAAGTGGAATACGTCAAAAAAGCGGAAGAAGACAAGGCCTCAAGTTCAGATGAGGAGTACCAGCCACCAAAACATTTGAAAACATCCCCGGAACCTGTTCAGCAGATGAGATTGCAACTACCCGCCTTTTGTACTTCAGTATACAGGACTAAGACATCAACTAGACACGCGGCCCTTCTAGCCTCTTCCCTCCTAGAAGACGTCGGGATGGTTACCTCAGACAATACAGGAAATGTGATCGATGCCAGCAAAATTCAAAGACAAAAAAATGTTTTGGCGACAACCATTTTAGCTGACACTGATGCAGCTCTCAAAGAAAAAAAATTAAGAGCTTTGTATTTTGACGGAAGACAGGACCGCACTTTAACCTTAGAAAAGAAGAAAAAAAATGTTAGTCGTGTTGTGAAAAAAGAGGAGCATGTAGTGTTAGTTGAAGAGCCTGGATCAGAGTATCTTGGGCACGTCACTCCAGAGTCTGGATCGGGAGACTGCATTCAAAAAGCAATGCTCAATTATTGCCGCGAAAAGGACATTGATCTCACAAATCTCAGTGTTATTGGCAGTGATGGTACCCCAATAAACTCTGGCCTCAAGAATGGTGCTATGTCCCTTTGTGAAAATTCTTTTAATAGGGCTCTCCAAAGAGTTATATGCATGTTCTACACCAACAAACTTCCACTTTGACACTTATTCCAGTCCCTCGACGGAAAGAGTACAGGACCAAATACCTACGCGGGTCCAATTGGAACATTGCTCCAAAATTGTGAAACTCTCGCCATCAAAGGTTTTGACCACATTCCAGTACCTTGGATCTCTGATTTGCAGCTGGAAGAAACCAGCAGTCTAAGCAGTGATCAACAGTATCTTCTCGATATTTGCAAGGCGATATCTTCAGGAGATTGTCCTCAAAATTTAGCAGACAGAAGTAGGGGAAAAATACATCAAGCAAGGTGGTTGACCCTTGCAAATAGAACACTGCGTCTTTATGTATCAACCAGTAAGCCATGTATCCCCTCTTTCCTTTTTCTGCTTTATAAAAAAATCATTTTTTTTTTATTTATATTTTTTTTTAGTTTTTTTTTTTGAAAGAGAGGCCACTAGTTATTTAAAACTAGGCAAGAGCCTAGAGAAGCCAAAAATGCGCTGGGTCCAGTATGACGGGACTTGCAATTAAACTCGGTTGTTAATCAACAATAACAATTTTTATTCTTGCCCCATAATTCATTACATGCAATGTGTAAATTACAATTCCCCTGAGTGACAAGTATAACAATAAGCTTGAGAAATAAGTAGTGTCAACATGTTAACAAATCAGTTTCCATAAGCCCATATTAATTCATCCCCTATATACATATATCAATTTGGTTCCTTAAATTATATAATTAACAACATATATCGGGCAACATCCTATAAATTGTATACATCCCCCCCCCCCAAATAACACTAACATCACATATCGAAACATAGAGACACATATACCCATAATATCATCACAATAAACTCATGTTCGACCTGGCAGACAGGCTGTATATTCTATAAGCCCCCAAAAACTGCAATCATAAAATTTAAACTTCCAGCCACAGTTGGAATTAATCATGTCAAACCACAACCACTTTACTCCATTAAAATGAAACCCAAAAACAAATTATTTTGAAACCGAAAGGATAATAATGACTAATAACTGCAAGATGATAGTGGCCTGGCAGCCATATGAATTTATAACATCTAATAAATTGCACATTAAAAGTATATGAAAATCTTTAAGTTTCTTTGAACTGTATACAAGTGGTAAAAACCCTTATCACCTAAGTTTAAACAATTGGCATAATTTTCCAAATTGTTACTTGTTGTGTTACAAATATAGATGTATCCCTGTATCAGGAATTCGTTCTTTAATGATAATGATTTAATTCAACAGACAGGTCCAGCAAGCAAGTCAGAACCCAAGTTACAATAATCAGTAGCATCAGTATGATTTTACAATCTCAAAATTATTGGTATATGCCCACAAAAAATAAATTTTTAATGTCAGACATCTGTGTATAAATAATTTTAAAATAACAGCATGTTGTATTCTGGCAGCTGTGGAAGTGTGCCAGCATGTGCCAGACCAAGTCAGACAGGTATCCGGCCTGCATAAAACTGTATCAACGTGTGCCTAACTTGTGCCAAAAAAACCCATGTGAATTTTACCCCTGAAAACAGCCTGAAAAACGAAACCCCCAGCCCTTAAATGTTAAACCAAAATAAGAATAATATATGCACCCCGTCCTGAACCAGCCGGAACAGAACGAATAAACACATGACTTAAATTTAGATTGTAAGTATACTAACTCTAAGGCCTTTGCAAAAAAAATTATGAAGAAAGCCAAAATGAGCTCTGGCACGCTCCCCCAGTGCAGCACACAATTACAAGAATAGTACGTTAGAGTTATGGAATAATTTCATAATAGTTCAAATAATGTTCATAATGAATGTCCTGTTGACACACACTTGATCGGACTGTCTAGCGGCCTAAGCACATGGTTTAAAAAGGAAAACGATTTGTAACACGGATGAGCTGCGGGCCAGGCCAACGAAAAATAATAAAAGTTTATATCACGTCAATTGCATGAGTGGTGTTGCATCTTACAGCTGGTCAGCAAGCTCCCTCCTCAGAACAGGTAAGTGTTGGATGGTTCATGACTGGTGAAGGCGTCAGTACACCAGCTGAGGCCAAATCTCCGTCTGGGTGCGAGAACCCGGGAAGTCTCGAAAATTAGCCTGCCATCAGGACGAGAAGAAAATTACTCAATTATTGACTGTCCAAGGTCGGGAGCTTGTTGATTCCTTCAAGGTCCGCGTCGAACTGCCCGTTACATCAGCAACATAACGGACAGCTAACCGCGCCGCGAGATGGCGCGGGCTGTCTAACAGTGCCGTCCAGATATCGGCGCTCTAATCGACATTAATACCCGATATTATTATTAACCAAAATTTATTATACCTTCAATTGCCGGGTTATGCAAACACCGGCACACCCCCACCCCAAAAGGGCAACTTGGTTGCCTCACACTTGAACTCAGGGAGTACCCTGCAGTGTACCCCAAATGTCTCTTTTAAAACCCGGGCATTCATTGGTGTTCAGAGCAGACCTTGCTCCCAGGAGAACAGAGGCTCCTCACAACTGCGGCCATCCTCATGCAACCCTCTCCGCCATGCCAACCCCACGGGACCGCCCCAACACGTCACCCTCCGCGGTGACCATCATCTACTTCCACCGGTCCCACTCACATACCCGTCCTAAGACCAAACAAGGTATCTCCCACCTTGGTACCGTACTCCCTCTCGTCCACCTCTTGGACCGACCAGCCATATGCATCAACAAGGCATCTCCATCCTTGCCATATGGCTGGTCCACATCCCTACACTAGGGCGGACGGCCCCGCATAGCCCGACAGAGAAGACCGCAAGGAGGGCCCGCGAACATCACTACCAACTCTTACTTAACAAAAACACCAGGCAAAACAACCAGGGAATGCGGCATGGCTCGACCTCTACACTAACCCACAATCAAGATTTACAACCATTAACCAGAAACAACAGCACGCTATCACTCTCCATCATAACTTTCAGAACCAAAACAGGGGAACTTACAATCTCCAAGACCACGACAATCTGAGGGAACATTCTCTAACTCTCTAACTTTCTCCCTTTTTTTTTTTTTTTTTTTTTTTTTTTTTGTAGGGGTAGGAAAATTGGGAAGATGAAAAGGGCAAGGATCATTAAAGGGTCAATAGCTAGGAGTAAGGGCGAGGACATGGCTCCCTCCGGAAATAAGGATGAATGGAGGAAACCAAGGCTCGCGTGGGCAGGGACGCAACCCTGAAATAGATGAACACCACTGGACTACCCGTTAACCGCTTCTTCTCATCTTTCTGTGATGGACTTTAGGTACCCGTTCCTTTCGGACTCCACTCTCTGAGAAACTATCTCGCGTTGAGCTGTACTGACTGGTTTCTTCGGAATCAGAATCAAGGCAACTTACTTCCCTACCTTCACCTCGATTTGGATTATGCTCCTCATCTAACTCCTCTACTTGTCTTTCTTCCAATCCTTCCTTCTTTTCCTCCTCTTCTACAATTTCCCCTTTTTCATCCCCATAATCCAAATCACCCTCACGACACTGCACATCCTCAGCATCTTCCAGTTGCTCCTCTGATCCATTTTCAACCGCATCTTCCCTCAGCTCCTCACCAATTTCTTCAGCACACTCGTCACCAGCTCCTTCACAAGCTTCTTCACCCACTTCTTCTCCAATCTCATTTTCATCACATTCATCATCAACATCATCGCCATTACATCCACTACCACCATCTGAACACTGCACATCTTCATCCTCTAGTTGCTCACCTGGTCTGCATGAAACTTCTTTCCGTTCCTCGGAATCCTCAACACTACTTACAGAAGGCGTCTGCACATCTTCACACACTACATCATTCTCACTCGCACACTCCACGACGCTGCCGCCAAATTCCTCCTCAACTTCTACCTCACTTGCAGCACGGACATCCCCTTGTCCATCCGCAACCTCAGAAACACTTGCAGCCTGGACATCCCTGTGTCCATCCGCAAACTCAGACTCTTCAGTCTCCCTAACACCTATAACTATACTCGCCTGTGCAGCATCCGCAGATCGCTCTTCTGCCTCTTCTGTCGATTCCACTCCTTCACCACTTTCAGCAACTACAACGTCCTCAACATTTTCCACCCTGGAATCCAGCTGTCCAGGTTTATGTGCAATGACTAAATTAATTTCTACTGGCAATGGCAAAGCTACACTCTCAAGTGACGTCTCACATCCCGGCGTAGGCGATGATGCTGTCACAGGCTCTGGATCCGTCACGAACCGAGATGGAGGTACCGGAACAAATTCTGTGGCATCTGGATTCAACCATGACGTCCTCTTGTCGTCTTGTATTGATCCCACGAAATAATTCCCCTCTTCTTCTTTCTCTTCGCCTTCTTCATCCATAACTCTATTAGGCACTTGTAATTCCTCTGGAACCTTTAAAGTTTCCTTTTTCTCCGAATAGGAATAACGCCTTGCTACAGGCTCCCTACTCGCCGATGTTTGTTCCCTAACATAATTTCTTCTTCCCCTGTTAATTTCATACTTATTTCTTTTCTGCGCTGTGGCTGTTGTTACTGTCTTCTCACTTGCCACCCCCTTGTAGCCTCCATTACTTCCGGAATATTCAGTTTTTCTGACAGTCTCTTGTGTTCTCCTCCAACCACCACGTTTGGCCTTTTTAGATCTTCCTAACAAACCACTGGAGTATTGGACATCTGTAGCATCTCTTCCCCGGGACTCGTCAATCTCCCGGACCGTTCTTGAAACCACACACAGCCGTTCAAGGTCCGCAAAACAACGTGGACGGTCCGCGAATATCAAACGAGATCTCTCTTGGGGATTCAGTCCTTCCAGAATTGCTTGTATAACTTCTGTCTCGGGCAACCCCAACCTTAGCACCCGGGCAGCTTTCCGTATATCGTGCACGAAGTCCCCTAACGCCTCTCCGTTGGCCTGCAGGCGATAGTATAACTCAAACTTAAGCTGGGCACGTCGTCGAATGGGTAGGAAGAAGTTCAACACTTCCCCATGAAAAGCGTCAACACTGCCACCCCGACGCAGAGTGTTGGTGACAAGCTCAGCCAACGGACCCCGGCAATACGGGTATATAAGGGACAAGACCTCCCCATCGGACACCCCCGGGAAATCTGCCACCTGCAACACCAGGTCCAAGAAAACCAGCAGCTGGTCCTCATCAAATCCATTCACCACCGGAAATTTCTGGAGAACGCCTGAAATGGGATGGGGCAACTTCTGATAGCATACCGCCGCCAGAATTGCACAATTCACAATACACAACAACAAAACATAAATTCCCACGAAACACCTAACATAAACATGACTTACAAAACATAGTCACAAAAACAGAAAAAACTCAAGTACTATCCTTCCTTTGAGCGACCCCCGGGTTCTCTAGCGCTGCGGAGACCTGGCCTACTTCTGAACCACCTATTAACACCACAGAAGGAAACAAGCAACAACCAACAAATACCTAACATACATAACACCAAACACCAATCCGACACACACGTCTCACCAACACATAACTAGCAAACACAAACTAGTAATCATAATTCCGAAACCTCGCAACACAGGAATTAAGTCGGTGACGGTACCGACTTCCGATCGGGCCGTACCGCATCCCGCTAATACCATACGCTATACTCTGACCTTGAATCGCCAATATTCTATCACCCAGGCCACGCTCGAGACCCCCCGGCAGTTCAACATCTCAAATTTTCCAACCACGAATACCCGCCCCGTGGTGCGATCAGACTCACAAGTTAAGCAACCTAACATAGCATACACGGGCATACACCTAAAGAACAATAGCATGACAATAGTATAGTATTTCCGGGTTTGCCACTCGCCACCAACCACGTTCTGCTACCATTTGTAACACCTCCTTCCTTTTTATGCTTTATAAAAAAAAAACTTCTTTTTTTTCAAGGAGAGGAAACTAGTTATTTAAAACTAGGCAAGAGCCCAAAAATGCGCTGGGTCCAGTATGACGGGACCTGGCAGACAGGCAGTATTTCTATAAAGCCCCGTCACACCCAAGGACCCAAGGATTCAACCCTAGAATCAACCACGCTCTGCTACCATTTGTAACCCCTCTTTCCTTTTTCTGCTTTCTTAAAAAAAATTCTTTTTTCTAATTATATTTTTTTTTTTTTTTTTTTTTTTGGAAAGAGAGGCCACTAGTTATTTAAAACTAGGCAAGAGCCTAGAGAAGCCAAAAATGCGCTGGGTCCAGTATGACGGGACTTGCAATTAAACTCGGTTGTTAATCAACAATAACAATTTTTATTCTTGCCCCATAATTCATTACATGCATATGTAAATTACAATTCCCCTGAGTGACAAGTATAACAATAAGCTTGAGAAATAAGTAGTGTCAACATGTTAACAAATCAGTTTCCATAAGCCCATATTAATTCATCCCCTATATACATATATCAATTTGGCTCCTTAAATTATATAAATAAACAACATATATCGGGCAAAATCCTATAAATTATATACATTCCCCCCCCACTAAATAACACTTAAAACTAACATCACATATCGAAACATAGAGACACATATACCCATAATATCATCACAATAAACTCATGTTCGACCTGGCAGACAGGCTGTATATTCTATAAGCCCCCAAAAACTGCAATCATAAAATTTAAACTTCCAGCCACAGTTGGAATTAATCATATCAAACCACAACCACTTTACTCCATTAAAATGAAACCCAAAAACAAATTATTTTAAAACCGAAAGGATAATAATGACTAATAACTGCAAGATGATAGTGGCCTGGCAGCCATATGCATTTATAACATCTAATAAATTGCACTTTATAAGTATATGAAAATCTTTAAGTTTCTTTGAACTGTATACAAATGGTAAAAACCCTTATCACCTAAGTTTAAACAATTGGCATAATTTTCCAAAACGTTACTTGTTGTGTTACAAATATAGATGTATCCCTGTATCAGGAATTCGTTCTTTAATGATAATGATTTAATTCAACAGACAGGTCCAGCAAGCAAGTCAGAACCCAAGTTACAATAATCAGTAGCATCAGTATGATTTTACAATCTCAAAATTATTGGTATATGCCCACAAAAAATAAATTTTTAATGTCAGACATCTGTGTATAAATAATTTTAAAATAACAGCATGTTGTATTCTGGCAGCTGTGGAAGTGTGCCAGCATGTGCCAGACCAAGTCAGACAGGTATCCGGCCTGCATAAAACTGTATCAACGTGTGCCTAACTTGTGCCAAAAAAAACCCATGTGAATTTTACCCCTGAAAACAGCCTGAAAAACGAAACCCCCAGCCCTTAAATGTTAAACCAAAATAAGAATAATATATGCACCCCGTCCTGAACCAGCCGGAACAGAACGAATAAACACATGACTTAAATTTAGATTGTAAGTATACTAACTCTAAGGCCTTTGCAAAAAAAATTATGAAGAAAGCCAAAATGAGCTCTGGCACGCTCCCCCAGTGCAGCACACAATTACAAGAATAGTACGTTAGAGTTATGGAATAATTTCATAATAGTTCAAATAATGTTCATAATGAATGTCCTGTTGACACACACTTGATCGGACTGTCTAGCGGCCTAATCACATGGTTTAAAAAGGAAAACGATTTGTAACACGGATGAGCTGCGGGCCAGGCCAACGAAAAATAATAAAAGTTTATATCACCTCAATTGCATGAGTGGTGTTGCATCTTACAGCTGGTCAGCAAGCTCCCTCCTCAGAACAGGTAAGTGTTGGATGGTTCATGACTGGTGAAGGCGTCAGTACACCAGCTGAGGCCAAATCTCCGTCTGGGTGCGAGAACCCGGGAAGTCTCGAAAATTAGCCTGCCATCAGGACGAGAAGAAAATTACTCAATTATTGACTGTCCAAGGTCGGGAGCTTGTTGATTCCTTCAAGGTCCGCGTCGAACTGCCCGTTACATCAGCAACATAACGGACAGCTAACCGCGCCGCGAGATGGCGCGGGCTGTCTAACAGTGCCGTCCAGATATCGGCGCTCTAATCGACATTAATACCCGATATTATTATTAACCAAAATTTATTATACCTTCAATTGCCGGGTTATGCAAACACCGGCACACCCCCACCCCAAAAGGGCAACTTGGTTGCCTCACACTTGAACTCAGGGAGTACCCTGCAGTGTACCCCAAATGTCTCTTTTAAAACCCGGGCATTCATTGGTGTTCAGAGCAGACCTCGCTCCCAGGAGAACAGAGGCTCCTCACAACTGCGGCCATCCTCATGCAACCCTCTCCGCCATGCCAACCCCACGGGACCGCCCCAACACGTCACCCTCCGCGGTGACCATCATCTACTTCCACCGGTCCCACTCACATACCCGTCCTAAGACCAAACAAGGTATCTCCCACCTTGGTACCGTACTCCCTCTCGTCCACCTCTTGGACCGACCAGCCATATGCATCAACAAGGCATCTCCATCCTTGCCATATGGCTGGTCCACATCCCTACACTAGGGCGGACGGCCCCGCATAGCCCGACAGAGAAGACCGCAAGGAGGGCCCGCGAACATCACTACCAACTCTTACTTAACAAAAACACCAGGCAAAACAACCAGGGAATGCGGCATGGCTCGACCTCTACACTAACCCACAATCAAGATTTACAACCATTAACCAGAAACAACAGCACGCTATCACTCTCCATCATAACTTTCAGAACCAAAACAGGGGAACTTACAATCTCCAAGACCACGACAATCTGAGGGAACATTCTCTAACTCTCTAACTTTCTCCCTTTTTTTTTTTTTTTTTTTTTTTTTTTTGTAGGGGTAGGAAAATTGGGAAGATGAAAAGGGCAAGGATCATTAAAGGGTCAATAGCTAGGAGTAAGGGCGAGGACATGGCTCCCTCCGGAAATAAGGATGAATGGAGGAAACCAAGGCTCGCGTGGGCAGGGACGCAACCCTGAAATAGATGAACACCACTGGACTACCCGTTAACCGCTTCTTCTCATCTTTCTGTGATGGACTTTAGGTACCCGTTCCTTTCGGACTCCACTCTCTGAGAAACTATCTCGCGTTGAGCTGTACTGACTGGTTTCTTCGGAATCAGAATCAAGGCAACTTACTTCCCTACCTTCACCTCGATTTGGATTATGCTCCTCATCTAACTCCTCTACTTGTCTTTCTTCCAATCCTTCCTTCTTTTCCTCCTCTTCTACAATTTCCCCTTTTTCATCCCCATAATCCAAATCACCCTCACGACACTGCACATCCTCAGCATCTTCCAGTTGCTCCTCTGATCCATTTTCAACCGCATCTTCCCTCAGCTCCTCACCAATTTCTTCAGCACACTCGTCACCAGCTCCTTCACAAGCTTCTTCACCCACTTCTTCTCCAATCTCATTTTCATCACATTCATCATCAACATCATCGCCATTACATCCACTACCACCATCTGAACACTGCACATCTTCATCCTCTAGTTGCTCACCTGGTCTGCATGAAACTTCTTTCCGTTCCTCGGAATCCTCAACACTACTTACAGAAGGCGTCTGCACATCTTCACACACTACATCATTCTCACTCGCACACTCCACGACGCTGCCGCCAAATTCCTCCTCAACTTCTACCTCACTTGCAGCATGGACATCCCCTTGTCCATCCGCAACCTCAGAAACACTTGCAGCCTGGACATCCCTGTGTCCATCCGCAAACTCAGACTCTTCAGTCTCCCTAACACCTATAACTATACTCGCCTGTGCAGCATCCGCAGATCGCTCTTCTGCCTCTTCTGTCGATTCCACTCCTTCACCACTTTCAGCAACTACAACGTCCTCAACATTTTCCACCCTGGAATCCAGCTGTCCAGGTTCATGTGCAATGACTAAATTAATTTCTACTGGCAATGGCAAAGCTACACTCTCAAGTGACGTCTCACATCCCGGCGTAGGCGATGATGCTGTCACAGGCTCTGGATCCGTCACGAACCGAGATGGAGGTACCGGAACAAATTCTGTGGCATCTGGATTCAACCATGACGTCCTCTTGTCGTCTTGTATTGATCCCACGAAATAATTCCCCTCTTCTTCTTTCTCATCGCCTTCTTCATCCATAACTCTATTAGGCACTTGTAATTCCTCTGGAACCTTTAAAGTTTCCTTTTTCTCCGAATAGGAATAACGCCTTGCTACAGGCTCCCTACTCGCCGATGTTTGTTCCCTAACATAATTTCTTCTTCCCCTGTTAATTTCATACTTATTTCTTTTCTGCGCTGTGGCTGTTGTTACTGTCTTCTCACTTGCCACCCCCTTGTAGCCTCCATTACTTCCGGAATATTCAGTTTTTCTGACAGTCTCTTGTGTTCTCCTCCAACCACCACGTTTGGCCTTTTTAGATCTTCCTAACAAACCACTGGAGTATTGGACATCTGTAGCATCTCTTCCCCGGGACTCGTCAATCTCCCGGACCGTTCTTGAAACCACACACAGCCGTTCAAGGTCCGCAAAACAACGTGGACGGTCCGCGAATATCAAACGAGATCTCTCTTGGGGATTCAGTCCTTCCAGAATTGCTTGTATAACTTCTGTCTCGGGCAACCCCAACCTTAGCACCCGGGCAGCTTTCCGTATATCGTGCACGAAGTCCCCTAACGCCTCTCCGTTGGCCTGCAGGCGATAGAATAACTCAAACTTAAGCTGGGCACGTCGTCGAATGGGTAGGAAGAAGTTCAACACCTCCCCATGAAAAGCGTCAACACTGCCACCCCGACGCAGAGTGTTGGTGACAAGCTCAGCCAACGGACCCCGGCAATACGGGTATATAAGGGACAAGACCTCCCCATCGGACACCCCCGGGAAATCTGCCACCTGCAACACCAGGTCCAAGAAAACCAGCAGCTGGTCCTCATCAAATCCATTCACCACCGGAAATTTCTGGAGAACGCCTGAAATGGGATGGGGCAACTTCTGATAGCATACCGCCGCCAGAATTGCACAATTCACAATACACAACAACAAAACATAAATTCCCACGAAACACCTAACATAAACATGACTTACAAAACATAGTCACAAAAACAGAAAAAACTCAAGTACTATCCTTCCTTTGAGCGACCCCCGGGTTCTCTAGCGCTGCGGAGACCTGGCCTACTTCTGAACCACCTATTAACACCACAGAAGGAAACAAGCAACAACCAACAAATACCTAACATACATAACACCAAACACCAATCCGACACACACGTCTCACCAACACATAACTAGCAAACACAAACTAGTAATCATAATTCCGAAACCTCGCAACACAGGAATTAAGTCGGTGACGGTACCGACTTCCGATCGGGCCGTACCGCATCCCGCTAATACCATACGCTATACTCTGACCTTGAATCGCCAATATTCTATCACCCAGGCCACGCTCGAGACCCCCCGGCAGTTCAACATCTCAAATTTTCCAACCACGAATACCCGCCCCGTGGTGCGATCAGACTCACAAGTTAAGCAACCTAACATAGCATACACGGGCATACACCTAAAGAACAATAGCATGACAATAGTATAGTATTTCCGGGTTTGCCACTCGCCACCAACCACGTTCTGCTACCATTTGTAACACCTCCTTCCTTTTTATGCTTTATAAAAAAAAAACTTCTTTTTTTTCAAGGAGAGGAAACTAGTTATTTAAAACTAGGCAAGAGCCCAAAAATGCGCTGGGTCCAGTATGACGGGACCTGGCAGACAGGCAGTATTTCTATAAAGCCCCGTCACACCCAAGGACCCAAGGATTCAACCCTAGAATCAACCACGCTCTGCTACCATTTGTAACCCCTCTTTCCTTATTCTGCTTTTTAAAAAAAAATCCTTTTTTTTAATTATATTTTTTTTTTATTTTTTTTTTTTTGGAAAGAGAGGCCACTAGTTATTTAAAACTAGGCAAGAGCCTAGAGAAGCCAAAAATGCGCTGGGTCCAGTATGACGGGACTTGCAATTAAACTCGGTTGTTAATCAACAATAACAATTTTTATTCTTGCCCCATAATTCATTACATGCATATGTAAATTACAATTCCCCTGAGTGACAAGTATAACAATAAGCTTGAGAAATAAGTAGTGTCAACATGTTAACAAATCAGTTTCCATAAGCCCATATTAATTCATCCCCTATATACATATATCAATTTGGTTCCTTAAATTATATAAATAAACAACATATATCGGGCAAAATCCTATAAATTATATACATTCCCCCCCCCTAAATAACACTTAAAACTAACATCACATATCGAAACATAGAGACACATATACCCATAATATCATCACAATAAACTCATGTTCGACCTGGCAGACAGGCTGTATATTCTATAAGCCCCCAAAAACTGCAATCATAAAATTTAAACTTCCAGCCACAGTTGGAATTAATCATATCAAACCACAACCACTTTACTCCATTAAAATGAAACCCAAAAACAAATTATTTTAAAACCGAAAGGATAATAATGACTAATAACTGCAAGATGATAGTGGCCTGGCAGCCATATGAATTTATAACATCTAATAAATTGCACATTATAAGTATATGAAAATCTTTAAGTTTCTTTGAACTGTATACAAGTGGTAAAAACCCTTATCACCTAAGTTTAAACAATTGGCATAATTTTCCAAAATGTTACTTGTTGTGTTACAAATATAGATGTATCCCTGTATCAGGAATTCGTTCTTTAATGATAATGATTTAATTCAACAGACAGGTCCAGCAAGCAAGTGGGAACCCAAGTTACAATAATCAGTAGCATCAGTATGATTTTACAATCTCAAAATTATTGGTATATGCCCATAAAAAATAAATTTTTAATGTCAGACATCTGTGTATAAATAATTTTAAAATAACAGCATGTTGTATTCTGGCAGCTGTGGAAGTGTGCCAGCATGTGCCAGACCAAGTCAGACAGGTATCCGGCCTGCATAAAACTGTATCAACGTGTGCCTAACTTGTGCCAAAAAAACCCATGTGAATTTTACCCCTGAAAACAGCCTGAAAAACGAAACCCCCAGCCCTTAAATGTTAAACCAAAATAAGAATAATATATGCACCCCGTCCTGAACCAGCCAGAACAGAACGAATAAACACATGACTTAAATTTAGATTGTAAGTATACTAACTCTAAGGCCTTTGCAAAAAAAATTATGAAGAAAGCCAAAATGAGCTCTGGCACGCTCCCCCAGTGCAGCACACAATTACAAGAATAGTACGTTAGAGTTATGGAATAATTTCATAATAGTTCAAATAATGTTCATAATGAATGTCCTGTTGACACACACTTGATTGGACTGTCTAGCGGCCTAAGCACATGGTTTAAAAAGGAAAACGATTTGTAACACGGATGAGCTGCGGGCCAGGCCAACGAAAAATAATAAAAGTTTATATCACCTCAATTGCATGAGTGGTGTTGCATCTTACAGCTGGTCAGCAAGCTCCCTCCTCAGAACAGGTAAGTGTTGGATGGTTCATGACTGGTGAAGGCGTCAGTACACCAGCTGAGGCCAAATCTCCGTCTGGGTGCGAGAACCCGGGAAGTCTCGAAAATTAGCCTGCCATCAGGACGAGAAGAAAATTACCCAATTATTGACTGTCCAAGGTCGGGAGCTTGTTGATTCCTTCAAGGTCCACGTCGAACTGCCCGTTACATCAGCAACATAACGGACAGCTAACCGCGCCGCGAGATGGCGCGGGCTGTCTAACAGTGCCGTCCAGATATCGGCGCTCTAATCGACATTAATACCCGATATTATTATTAACCAAAATTTATTATACCTTCAATTGCCGGGTTATGCAAACACCGGCACAGCCATCCGACAATCTTGTGTGCCTAGTTGTCTACATAATGAAAGTCTACGCATTCTTTTGGTTTTCAATTACGATCTAACCATCTATCGTGGAAGGACCACGCCATCTATGGAAGTTGATGTCGTCTTCTCGCTGTCTGGACGAAGTTACTAAAAAGATTATTGACCCCGTCATCAAGAGAAATGCCTGGTTTAGCCATCCCGAGAATCTGCTCTTGTCAATGATTTCGGATCCTGATGCTGACAAAAGGCAATTAGGTTGGAGAAGAATACTCTAAGCTAGAACAACATTACGTCGAACCAATGCTGTTCGAGAATTTTCTGTTCCTCTGGAAATTCGACTTGACGCCCCATCATATGTAGATGTCATCGATTGGACAAAGCATATCAGCACTGAAGTTCTGCGTGAGAATATTAGAAGTTCTGCCTTTGCAAATGAGGACCTAAAAGACTTTCCTTGTCACACACAAAGTGTTGAACGAATGGTCAAACTCGTCACTTAGGCTGCATCGGCTGTTTGCGGACCGGAAGAACGGCACAAATTCGTCTTTACTACTCTGAAGTCACGGAAGCAAATGCCGAAATTTGACACCAAGTCTTCCTACAAGACAAGTACCTAAACAAAAAAAACCCCGGAGGCTACTTGACCTGCAGCCACCTCCACGTGGTGAGTCCTGGATTATTTCCAAAACTTGTTCTCAGCAAGTGGAAATAAACGAGGAGCTGCAGAATTCCTTTTAGTCGCATACTAAAACCTTTTTGTTTTAATAAAAGCGATAAAGTAATTATAACGCTCATATTTTGTAACGTTTGTCAGGCAGGAAAATCATTGCTTTTTTACGAAATATTCACTAGGTTTTTAGGCTTGTGGTGCACAGAAAGAGCCCTAATAAAAATGTTGTATGTATTTATTAGTCTTTTCCCTTGCTATTTCAATGACTTAAACCACCAAAAAATATAAAAATTATCAAAAATGATTTTTTGAAGATATCAATAAAAAAGTGATTTTTTGGTGATTTTTCTAATATTTGACCTCTACTCGGCAGCAGAAGGAGTTGTCTGATCGAGCTTGGATTTTTTATACGTTTTATTAATGCCATTTGGCCAAAAATCCGCACTAGCCGTAACCGGATTTCGAAAAAATTTTGTTTTCGATACACCCTACTCTACAATGATTCGGTTATCGCGCTCTGCAATTGAATTTTGTTCGGGCGTATATGGAACATTAATCGAATATTTTATATCGTATTCTTTACCACCATCAAAATGAATTTTTTAATATTTGTTGCAAATTGATTCTCAACCCCGATACAAAATGATTTTAGTTTTTCTATTACTTCAGATTTTTCTCGAATAAAATGAATTTCTCTATAACTTGAAAAATCGTCTTTAAAAGAAACGAAATATAACTTTCTACCGAGAGACTCTACTTCCATAGGACCACAAACGTCAGTATAAATTATTTCGCGAGTTTTATTGGCACGATCGATCTTTTTGTGAAAAGGCAATCTATGATTTTTGCCATAAGCGCAACCTTCACAAAAGAAATTTTCATCCGTAAATTTTATATTTAGATTTTTCAAAAAAGTCTTCACATGTTTTACATTTTGATGGCAAAGTCTTTCGTGCCATAATTGTAAAACATTACCGTTGGCAATGCTCGATCTACTCTTTTGTTCTACCACGTTACATTCTTTTGGAATTAAAGTTTGAATGTCTAATTTTAGCAAACTACCAGGCTCATATTCGGAACCAGTTACAAGAATTTCATTACCATGCTTTAAAGTACATCTCGTAGCATTAGGCCTATGTGTTATTTCATAATCTATACCCCTTTTACCCACATATTTAACAGAAAACAGATTATACATTGAATCAGGAACATATAATACATTATAGATAGTACCTTCTAATCGTTCTCTATTTTTATAAGTTTCAAAGTCAATATTACCTTTACCATTTGCAGACATTGTCATACCGTTGCCCATTCTTACACTGACTGGTGTTGTATATTCTTCGAACGTTGAAAACCATTCTCGATGCTTCGACATATGATCCGTCGCACCCGAATCCACAATCCAGAGATCATCCCGATTGCCACAGCTGCCTTTGTCACCTATTAGTGCGATCCTCGATGTTGATTTCTTCTGTCCTGAAGACGAGTTACTTCTTTCTTGATTATTCGACCATCTTTGCTGTCCATTATTCTTATTCATGAAGCAATTGTTACTTTTATGACCTTTTCTTTTGCACGTATAACACCTGAAGCAGTCCCTTTTTAAATGACCTTGTCTTCCACAATTATAACACTGCTCTTGTTTCAAATCATTCTTCTCATATTTATAAGAGTCATTCTTCTGTTCCTTATGACCGATTTTCAGATTAGCTAGCAACGCTGTCGTCTCTTCGTGTACTTCCTTTTGCTCTTGTAATCTAAATTCTTCTGCCATCAAGCGCTCAGTCAAATTTTCGAGATTCTTCTTATCGTCAGATACCGAATCCCAAGCACTGTGAAAATGATTAAACTTTTGTGGCAAAGATGTTAAAACACGAGTCATCACCATAGTCTTTTCAATTTTTCCCCCGAGATTTTTCATTTTTCTAGCCAAACTGTTCTATTTTTGAAATATTATACGTAACACTTTCACTCTCTGTCCACTTAAACTCAAAAAATTGTTTTTGAATCATCGACAGATTTTCATCAGATTTTAGATCATATGCTGTATTCAATTTGTCCCACATCTCCTTGGCAGTAGAACAACCCATTATAAGTTCGAGAGGCTTTCTCTCCACTGTTGTAACAATTAACTTTCTGGCAATTTTGTCCGCCTTCTTAAACTTTTCCAACAACGCGTCACGATCTTCTGCACCTGCAGCTGGCTCGGCTAATCTTCCTTCGCAAACATCCAGCACATCATCATCCTCTTCCATCAATGTGCGTACTACGAAGCGCCATTGATGCCAATTATCTTTGTCTCAAAGTTTTTCAATTTCTATATTCGGTTCCATTTTTGCACAAATATTTTATACTTGCACTCCAATTACACACTGCACTCCGATTTTAAAATGCCACTGGGCCCATAACCTGTTAAGGTATGGGTAAAAATAATGAATAATTTAAGTACAGGAGCAAACACACGCTTTATTGAAGGAACAGTTTAGTAGCAAGTATACATAAAACGGACACACGAAATACACATACAAGAGCACATTTAAAACTGAACTGAACTTGTCGAGTGCATCTCTGTTTATGTAGAAAAACAGCTTCCAGATCTTTCCTTTTATTTAAAACTTCCAGAACATAACTTTTCTAGACCTCACAATAAACACGCATGTGTGCAGGTTGAGGCCCCGCCCAGGCAGCTCGACCCCCCACCGCACAACACAAACTTTCACCTCTACAATGACAGATACACCCACTTAAGAATGAATGTAGAGTTTTCTAGTATATTCTCAACAAACTTTATAATTTCTTATTTAGGCTACATATCGCTATAAAAACGTTGAAAGTTAATACGAATAAGCGCTTTCTGTCTAAAACCATCGTTGGTTTCGACCTGAAGATTGTTTAAACAGTAAATGCATGAGTTGTATACAACGCTTTTATAGTGATTTATAAATATTAAATTACACAGTTTTGAAGTGTCATTGTTGTTAAGACAACGTGATGTCAGTTGTAACGATCCCACAGTAACGGTGATTATGCAGAGTGATTCAAACAATTTTCTAGCAAAAACCTATTGATATACATTAAACCGAGTCTAGTGTGCACGTAATTTAAGGTTAACTGAAAGATAAAAACCCTTATTCAAGGATAAAGACACAGCACAAGGATTAAATTTTATAAGACAATTTCAATACCTACTTTGGCATATGCAAGTGAGGCGCGAGTCATGACAAAAAAGATGCGGCAAGATTCAGAGTGCTGAAATACAGATTCTTCGAAATATTTTAAACTTAGATTGCAAGGTAGAATAAGTAATGAAGATATCTGAGCAGAAATCGAATTAGAGGACATAAATGAAATTATTTCAGCTTACAGAAGACAATGGTGGGATCATCTGCAAAGGATGACAGAAGAAAGCGGCACTGACATTTAGTAGAAGAGATGTGGGCCGTCCGAGGATGAGATGGGTGCCGGAACAGGTTTATATAACCTTATCCTTGAAGAGGAGGAGAAGAAGAAGATGACGTTAAAAATACACCTATTCCTTACCAAAAAAAAACAACAAAGTAAAAATTGCTTAATTGAAAAACTGATTCATTTTGATGCACTTTATTAGTGCTTTTTCATAATAATGCACAAATGCGATATTTAGATCATTTGTACAAATGTTCATAAGATTTTCAACAAAGCGTGCAGTTTACGGCCAATTTTTTTTTTAATTCAGTAGACAAAACTCTACCTACAATCAGTAGTTTCCTATCATTAATTTCATCCACGTGTTTTTTTTTTTTACCTTTGAAACCAAAAAACGGAAAATTTTTGGTCGGCCGTAAGTAAAAATCGAACGGTTTTCAGATTCAAGCTTAAATAAAATTTTCGTTATTTTGATGAGACGACTTTGTCTGTGAAATAAGGGATAACATTTTTGGAACATCCTGTAAAATTTATGCACTCTTCAAACGACAAAATCAGCGTCGTAGTTCATTATCGGAGTTAAACGTATTTTAATTTAAAGTTAATATAATTGCCGTTTTAAGCCAAACTTAATAAACTTATTTTAAACTCTAAAACCGCCAGCCTTTCCAAAGTACAAGACCTATGTCGTATTAAGCATCAGTGACTAAATTCGTCTTGTATCCACAAGATATTCTTACAGAATGTTATGCAATTTACATGTAAATTAAAACTTTATATTAAACAAAAAAAAAGAAAAGCTAAAAAAATTCTAGTCATCAAATTTTGTTAACAATACGGCCATATGGCTCAAACCCGTGGTCACGTTATTAATCGCCGTGTCGTTTGTAACCAAACATGTAGACTAATCGCTCAAAGTAAAAACGATTGACGAATTTTGTGACAACATAAGTTTTATCAGTGATAACAACGTTTGCTTAACAAGACTTTGTCGTCATCACTGCGCTTAAAAACACTTCAATTTTTTTACAGACACTCGTGTAAATTTAAAATGAGTGAAGAAATTTCGTTTTTAACTAACAGAAAAATCATAATGTAAAATTTGTTACACGATGACCGTGACACACGTGATCATAATGGCAGCGGCATTCATTTTTCTCATTGTGACGTGGTACGTGTTGCTGTATGACATCATCACGGCTGACGGGTGTCAAACTGAAGTCGCGCGTCAGTATTTCCCTGACGAAGTGCAAAAACGTTTACGCATCATCCGCAGAATTGGTGGTTCCTTTTCGACCCAACGACGGAAAGCTCAATGAGTGGATATGTGACCGGCAAAGTATGTAATCCAGGCATTCTATAGAATACCTAGGCATTTCATACAATGCCTGGAGTTTTAGGCAAAGTATATAATAGAATACTTTTCAAATTTTTTTTTTATACTTTTCCTAGGTATTCTGTACATTGCCTAGGCATTCTATATAATGCCAGTGATTCTTTAGGCAAAGTGTAAAATTAGCTTATTACGGTCAAAATGAAAACATTTTATTACAAAATCACACATAATTGTTTAATTTTACACAGAGGAGAACTTTGTATGACATTTCACGATTATCTATTCTCTACTTAATTATGTTCAGATTTTATTAAAATTATACTGTATAAGAACGTTTTTTAACCAATCTGGTTTTAAAAAATATATTATATATTATTGGTTTTTATTAATTCTAAATATATGGAATATACTACTTATTACAACAGACAGAGAGCTGTGACATTTTGAAGTACACTTTCTTTCGTTTTTTACACAATTACATTTTTTATTTTGACATTTAGTCTTGCACACACATTTTACGAACCCTTGTCCGGATCCTGATGATTGGGCAGTAGCAGCAGAACGAAATGCGGTTTCTTGTTCAGGAACATCTTCAACCCCCATTATATAATTGGGGCATATTATATGTCTTGGGGCCCCCATTATATGTCTTGGGCATACAGTGAACTGCGATCTTGTGTACAACTGCTTTAACAATCCGTTAGTGGTTCCCAGTTTGTAAAATCCGTATTCTGTCACACTCACGACGATTGCTAGGATGTTTTGAAGATCTCCCCGCCCCTTGCCTACTTCAGGAATTGGAACATGAATAGACGCGTCCATGAACAGGAGCTGGAGGAAATTTTTTGTCACAATCAGGTTTCATCTTCTTTATCTGAAGTTCTAGAAATGATTCTGACCTTTTTCATTCTTCAGTTACAATGTTTACTTTGAAGCAGAGAGTACACAGCTTCTTTCCATCGTCAGACTTATCTCCACTATTGCCACTAGTGTTCAAAAAATGTCCACACGTACTATGCATATCTCTGCAGCACTCTACACACTCGTTTGAACAAACACAGCATGCCGTTGTCGGATTTGGGCGAGATTCTTGGGTTGCGTCTAAAGGGTGATTTGGGTCGGTGGTTTCGGCTGGGCTAGCATGCTCTACAGGATCAATGCTTACAGTTGAAGTGCTTGCATGTTCTGTTGCCTGAATTAGGTTAGGCATGGTAGGGTCGATAGATTCAGTTACGCCGGTATCGGTATTTTGTGTAGTTTGTATATTGTTGATGACTTGTTCGAGAGCTTCTTCACTTTCAATAGTATCTAACACATCATGGGGAATCGAGGATGTAGTAAGGCCTACCTTAACTTTACATCTAATGAGAGCTCCATAGGGTGATCGTTTGAGGCGAGAGTGTAAGGCTCTATTTTTCATCAACTGAACAAACCGTAGGCCCTCACTCCATTGGTCGGTTTTCTCATCTTGCATCCAAGTTGCAATCAATTTTCAATAGTCTTGATTTGCCCGTTCGACATTGCCCTGACTTTGTGAATGACGGGCCTTACCATGAACAATTTTTAATGAAGGCCGATATTTTTTCAAATTATTTACAATTTTATTCACATATTCTCTACCGTTATCAGACTGTAAAAGAGAAGGAGCTCCAAGTAGCGTAAAAATATCAACGAGGTTGTACGCAACTTCTTCAGAAGTCTTTGTTTTAAGGACCCGAAGGACAACAAATTTGGTTAAATGGTCCTTATAAACCATAGCAAACTTAAAATCTCTGTCTGGCTGGGACTGGAAATCGATGAGGTCAACCTGGCAACGAGAGTTAAACTCAGATGAAATTATTGGTTTTACGACTATACCCTTTTTTACACCTTTTTGCTTTTTTTGACAAGGCTCACACAAATGAAGGTATGGTTCAACATCATGACGTGTAATGTTTTTATACTTAATAGAAAGTTCTTTTAACATTCTGTCTCTGCCTCCATGGCCTATCGCTAAGTGGGCTTCATGCAGTACATCAAACAATTCCGTATTTACTGACATAAAACAGAATAGCACTATCATCTTGCTTGAGGGGATGAATTAGTTTGCTTTTATTTTCAACAAGCATAACATCGTACCTATTCAGTAGCCAGTAATCCCGTGGGCCCTTCTGTTCTTTCTTCTTAGCAGCATGCACGTCCAACACTAGCTTACGATAGTCACCATCACTGAGAAAAACACTGTTTTTAATACTAGAACTTCGAAGCTGAGATACGTTAGCGTCAAATCGAACTCGGATTAAACAACGCGGTCATTAGCACTAGACTCAGCACGTGGTTGCGACATCTCGGACGTTACTGAAGATCAGCGGGAGCACGGATACTAGAATACACGGTAGGGGTCACGGGGTGTGTGCGCAGTAGCAAGCCGCGCCGCTGACGTCACCGCGAACCCAGCCACCGCTCCACTGCCTTAACCTATTGTGTTGTTACTGCGTTTATGAGTGAATACAACGTTGTTTACGTGAGTGTAAATTCTTATCGGTGATTGACGATTAAGTGCAGAGTTAAGCTGCAGTTATCAGTGTATTGAGGGGTTTTTGAGAGTAAGTTTGAAGTTGTTTTGAGTGAAAAATAATGGTTTGTTGTGCGATCGCGAGTTGTACTAACCACGGCAGACAAGGAAGTAAGTTAGGAATTAATTTTCATACATTTCCTAAGAACAATGAGACGAAACAAAAATGGATAAATGCTTGTAAACGTGCCGATTCGTTTTCAGTTGATAATGCTCGTGTGTGCTCAATACATTTTGCTGATTCTGATTATGAAAGGGATTTGAAAAGTGAACTGTTGAATCTTCCTCCGAAACGCAAGTTGAAGCCTGATGCTGTTCCAACTTTACATCTCCCATCCTCCAGTGTTGATTTACGGGGTAGTAATGAGCCTAATAATCAGAGAGAAATTCGGGCACAAAAACGAAGTTACCGTAAAGAAGTAGAAGAGATTTTACAGGTAAATATATTACCAACTAATGAAGAAACTACTAGTAGAGAAAACATCAACTATGAAAACAAACAATGCTGTAAATGCGACACTGTGGGCTTATGTCAAAAATTAGAAATTATGGAGAAAGAAATAAAAGAACTTAGGCAAAAGAATACAAATTTACAGGATCGTCTCTCTCGGTGTAATGATGAGTTACTTAAAACAAAACATTCGCTAAAAGTGGTTGAGGGTTCTTTTTCTGACTGTCAACAACAAGTGGTTATGAAAGGGCGGTGCACTAATTGGTCATCTGAAGATATTGCAAAGGCTGCGACTTTACGTTGTATATCTTATAAAGCGTTATCTTTTGGCAGGGATGTATTGAAATATCCTCTTCCTAGTGAAGTCACTATTAAAAGAAGACTCAGGCAGTTTAGCGTTCCACCAGGTTTTATTGATTTAAGCCTTACTGTCATGAAAACCCAATCAAAGCTACTAACTACATTTGAAAAAGACGTAATTCTTAGCTTTGATGAAATGAAAGTTAACAGTGACTTATGTTTTGACCAGGTAGAGGAGATTATCAGAGGTCCCCACAACAATGCTCAAGTTGCGGTCATCAGAAGTTTAGTAGGAAAATGGATGCAGCCCATTTATTATAACTTTGACACGGCCGTTTCTAAGGACTTGTTGACTGAAATGATTAAAGTCATAGAAAATGTTGAATTTAAAGTGAAAGCAATTGTGTGTGATATGGGGCCATCAAACAGAAAACTTATAGGGAATCTAAAGGTTACATTTGATGACTCAGGATTCGAAAATCCATCAAATCAAAACAGAAAAGTATGGGTTTTTTGTGATGTGCCTCATGCCTTAAAACTGTTAAGGAATCATCTGCTTGACGATGGTTATCGACTTAAATCTGGTAGTTTGCTCACAAAAGAAGCGTTCATTAAGTTAGTTGAACTTCAAGACACCGGCGTAGATTTACAATACGCTCATAAACTAACCATGAACCATTTGCTTGTTGCTGGTACGGAAAGGCAAAATGTAAGGAAAGCAGCTGAGCTCACTGTAGGACAAGCCATCTGTCATAACCTTCCTGAGTTCAGTTATGTTGGTGAGGCTGTAAAGGTCATAAACAATGGATTTGATGTGCTGAACTCCAGAGCTCCTGTTGATGGATATAAATTAAAAAGTGCATACGGAAATTGTTTACCAGAACAAGATGGCGCGTTAGACAACTGTATGACCTCATTCTCACAATGAAAGTAATAAAACACATACCAAAAGGAAATGAGAAGAAAGAAAAGAGTAAATCCAAAAAAAAGAAAAGAAACCTACTGATGATTTGCTCCCTTTTCAGAAGGGGTTTTTAATGTCTATAAACAGTCTACGCTCTTTGTTTAAGGAGTTAACATTGGAAGGCTACACGTACGTCATGTCATCAAGATGCAATCAGGATATACTTGAGAGTTACTTTTCTAAAGTAAGAGGATTGGGGAGATTCTACGATCACCCTTTGCCTACCACCGTCTCCGAAAGAATCAAGTCTTTGATTTTGAGCCGTAATGCGAGGGAACTCATATCAGGTGGCACATGCAAGAATGAGAAAGAAATTGATATTTTAAGTGCTAATACTTTGTCGAAAACTGAAGATACGACTGTAGAACCGTCATCTTCTAAGAAGCAAGACACTTCATGTCTACAGGAAAGCTTAGACAGCGAGTGCGAGAACAAGGAGGTTGAAGAAATCATTTCAGAAGTGGGCGACATTTTTGAGAATTGCACCGAATACGAAGAGGAAAATGTTCCAGATTTGAAGGAAAATGTTGAGTTGTTAGAGATGATTGCAGGATATGTTGCTTATAGAGTTAAACGTAAACACCCCAAATTAGCACATTTGTATGGTAACACAACTGAACACGTAAATTTTTCAGGAAAGAACTGGCTTCAAACAATTTCAAGAGGATCTTTAATGAAGCCAACTGAACGGTTCATGGAATTCGCTTTGAAAATGGAAAGAGAATTTCAACGATTCCACGGCAATTCCATTGATGGTAACCCAAAAGTTTTTGTAAGATTAAAGGACGTTATAAACGCGAAATATCCAGGAATAGAGGACTTTGCTGTGATGTGTTTTGTAAGGACCCGCACTTTCATCAGAATGAAAGCTATCAACAAGAAAAAAAAAATGCAAAGGTAATAAGCGAACTGAGGGCGAACAAAGACAAATAGTGAAGAAAATGAAAAAAGTTGCAACATAACTTTCCAGAATAAAGAAAAGGAAACACGTTAGCCTAATACAGTTAAAGGCTTTGGTGTGAAAGTAGAAAAGTTGATTTATATTATGTATATAAATATAATTGATATGTACAATTTGTAAAGATAAATTACAATTTACTATTTTAAAGAGTTTAAAATGACATTATTGGGGGTTTCTCCGTACCACAGGTCTATGTGGTCTAAGCCTGTGCGAGCCTCTTCCCCCAGCAAAAAAAAGTAGTGCTCTCCGAGATGGTGAAAGAGGTTGACGTCCTTCGGAAGCTTTATACTAGCATTTCACCAACCATAGAAAAAATATATTTGTTTATTTAACTAATAAATAACTTAGTAATAATAATAATACACTAAAACATGAAAAATCTCGATTATATTCACAAACGTGAATGAGTTAAACATGTGCGCGCGGTGTGCCTATAAGAATCTATGCGGTGCGGCGAGGCGAGTGGGTACGCGGTGACGTCACCGCTCACAGCCCACCTGCGCGTGACCCCTACCGTGTATTCTAGTATCCGTGAGCGGGAGGTAGGCTAGTACAGAGATTCGGGGTGACGGAGGGAGGGATTCATGTTGTGACATGAAACTATAGAGCACACATAGTCTTCTATACATTACCTAGAAGACGTTAGGCATTCTATACAATGCCTAGGCAATGTATGAAATGTGTTTTATTTCATACTTTGCCGGCTGGATTCAGGCATTGTATAAAATGCCTAGGTATTCTATAGAATGCCTGATTACATACTTTGCCGGTAAAAGATACACCGACAGTCCAACTGTTGCGATGGGAATCGGATTCAAGGAACCTCTTCAGTCCTCTGATACTGACAATAGTAATAGTGCTGAAGATATTTAGGTTCATCTCAACAATGTAGAGTTTATTGTTAAACATTACCACACCTAAGTTTACTTAGGTTTATGGCAAAACACTGTAAAACAATATGAAATTACAAACACATTATACAGGTTTGCTAACTGATTTGTTTATAAAACTTTGATAATTATTTTAGCCACCAAGGACTTACAACCAGCCGTGTAACAAGCATCCGGCGGGGGAGGAGCGATGAGACTACTCTTCCATTTTTCTTAAGACAAAGATTCTTTCCATATGATTTTATAAATATTATTATTGATTATCAAATTATAATTACTTCTGCAAGTCGTTGATGTAATTTATTTAAAATAATTAAAAAACACAATATAAAATAAAATTAAAAAATTGTATCAACGACTTGCAGAAGTAATTGTAATTTGATAATCAATAATATTACTTAAGAATACTGCAAGAAACTTACTTACTTAGAGTTACTTATAAAAAATTTTATAAATTTATTTCGTGCCAAAGAAAACCACCATAAAGGGTTGAAAAATAGGGAAGAGCTCTGATTTCAAAATATTCTATCCTAATATTCCATGTTAATTAATTGTTAAATCTCATTAAATCTCTTATTAGGAATCACTTTAATTTTAAATTTGCATTGTTAATAAATCTTGTAAAATGAGTCTTTCCGAAGGTATTTTGAAAAATCCGGTTTTATTATATTTTCGCACTTCAACTTAAGGACGCTGTCTCAAGAACTTTGACGTTCGTGTTAAAGTACTGGAACAAAATCTTCTCATTTTTCCAAATTAAATTCAAGAAACTTTACAGAGATAAACTAAGAGTTTCTTGAATTTATAGATTTAAACCATGGAGAGAGAGAAAAAAGAGATAGAGATATTAGACTAATGGAGTCATGATGTAGACAACCTTGTAAACGGAAGTTTGGACGAAAAAAGATAAAGGTAGTTACGTTATTAGGTTTAAGGTAAAAGATAAAGGTAGTTTACGTTATTAGGTTTAAGGTAAAAGATAAAGGTAGTTTACATTGTTAGGTTTAAGGTAAAAGATAAAGGTAGTTTACGTTATTAGGTATAAGGTAAAAGATAAAGGTAGTTTACGTTATTGGGATTAAGGTAAAAGATAAAGGTAGTTTACGTTATTAGGTTTAAGGTAAAAGATAAAGGTAGTTTACATTATTAGGTTTAAGGTAAAAGATAAAGGTAGTTTACATTATTAGGGTTAAGGTAAAAGATAAAGGTAGTTTACGTTATTAGGTTTAAGGTAAAAGATAAAGGTAGTTTACATTATTAGGTTTAAGGTAAAAGATAAAGGTAGTTTACATTATTAGGTGTAATGTAAAATATAAAGGTAGTTTACATTATTAGATTTAAGGTAAAAGATAAATGTAGTTTACATTATTAGGATTAAGGTAAAAGATAAAGGTAGATTAAATAGACTTTGCCTTCGTTTTCTAGTGCGTGCGTAATTGCGTAATTGTTATTTAAGGCTGCAAATACTGTTCGTTATTTACCAAATGTTAAATGATTGTCATTATTAAGAAAACTTTATTTTTATTAATTTACAAATATTTAATAAATACGTCTTTAAATAACAAATACTTCTGCAAATACAATTTATTGTATTTTCACCTGACGCACGTTTTACAGAAATTATTCTGTCTCTTCAGAGGCTTTTATGTGTATTAACGTATAATCAATTTCTTTTGATTATAACAAAAATTAACAAATAATCGATTTTATTTCGATTTAAATTTAGATGTTCATTTACGTAGTAGCTGCTTATTAAATATTTAATGTTTTTTTTCATTATTTTAATAAATCTATAATTTCAAATAAATCGTCTTGTTTTGTTTTTATTTGAAATGTTTTTTAATTAGTAAATTATTATTATTATTATTATTATTATTATTATTATTATTATTATTATTATTGTGTTTGTAAATATTGAGATTTTGCCAGCTATTCATTTTATTACCTTGTTGTACGTTTTTAATTAATTTGACGTTTTGAATGTCTGGAAATTAATGTTTATTAACAGTGTGTGGCTAAATTATACTTGTTATTATTAGGTTTTATAAACTCATTGCGATGTTAAAGGAATCTATCGAATAGTTTTTTCTTCGTCTGGCGTTCGTAGAATGTATTGTAATCTGGACATTTTATTCTATAAATTCCGTTTTTATTGTGAAGGTTGAATTTAGTTTTGAACTCAGCGAGTTACTTACAAAGGAATAATTTACAAATATTGTAATCCCTTTATTTCTATGATTATTTGTAAACTTTATTTTATCGCACGCAACTGGCTTAGAAATAAATAAATGCTTAGTGGTTATGGAATTTCGACGAAATTTGTATAGCTTTGGAGGAGGGGATTGATTTCTCTTATTACAACCATAACTGAATCCAATAACGAATTTAATATGAACTTCGTTTGAAGACGTGAAGGGATGGGTTCTCTAAACGAGTTTTGTAATCTACGTTAAAACCAAAATCTAGTTCTACAAATACGTTATTCCTTTGTATACAACAAATTCTAAAACCATTTTATTCTTTGATAACAATACTTTTTCGGATGTAAATAACGCCAATGAGGATGATCCATGTAGTCGACGATCGTGTTGGCAGTGACTGTCGTAGTGTGTCTCGTCGTATTGGTGTATGTTGCTGCAAAATTGTCGGGCCGTGGCATCGATCCCCGCGATAATAACCGGAAAAATGGTCGAAAGGATTGGTGTTCATAACTCCATAGAAACTACTTCTTTCTATTGCTTCAGCCTTAACCACAGTACTGTAGTCACTAACGTATACCACCTCAGGTTTTCGCACTCGATTTTCACTGATGATGGCAGTTGATGGCACTGCCGAAACGTCTGGTTTTGCTGAAAACATTGGACTACGACTAAACAGCCCGGGAAGGAGTTTTAACAAAAAACTACTTCTTTGTTGCCGATAACGTAGTACACATATAAAAAATTCTCCTCTTCCTCTTTAAATATAATTTTCATTAACAGAAAATTACCCCCACCCCGTTCAACTAGCCTTTCATTTATAGATATTTCATCTACGTTTCTACAGTGGATTATTATGAGCTTCTTATCAGGATACTTTGTTTATCAAAATTAAGTACTTTACTCCTGTTAAAATATAAAATGTTCCAGGTAAACTACCCCTTTCTCTTAACCGATCTTCACCAAAATCAACAGGCCTTCAGTCCTCTACAATTCAGGGATGCATGCAAAAAAATATTTGATTATGTTTGAATGTGCGTCAGTTATCGTTCGTCATGAAAACATTTCTCTTGTTACAACATAAAATATTGCAGGTAAACTACCCCTTTCCCTTAATGTATCTTCACCAAAATCGACAGGCCTTGAGTTCTCTACAATTCAGGTACATATGCAAAAAAGTAGTTGATTCTGTTTAGAATTAACGGCAGTTATCGTTCGTCATAGAAAAAATTACCCTTGTTAAAACATAAAATCTTGCAGGTAAACTACCCCTTTCCCTTAACCGATCTTCACCAACACCAACAGGTCTTAAGAACTCTACTATTCAGGGCTGTATGCAAAACATTATATGATTCTGTTTGAATTTGCGGCTGTTATCGTTTGACATAAGAAAAAATTACCCTTGATAAAAAAACGTTCCAGGTAAACTACCCCTTGCCCTTAACCGATCTTCACCAAACACAACAGGTCTTGAGAACACTACAATTCAGGGCTGTACGCAAAACATTATTTGATTCTCTTTGAATTTACGGCAGTTATCGTTTGCCAAAAAAAAAATTACCTTTGATAAAAAAAAAGTTGCATGTAAACTAACCTTTCCCCTTAACCGATCTTCACTAAAAACAATAGGTCCTGAGAACTATACAATTCAGGGCTGTATGCAGAAAATTATTTGTTTCTGTTTGAATGTGCGGCTGTTATCGTTTGCCATAGAAAATATTCTTGTTAAAATATAAAACGTTGCCGGTAAACTACCCCTTTCCCTTATCCGATCTTCACTAAAAACAATAGATCTTTGAAACTCTACAATTCAGGGCTGTATGCAAAACATTATTTGATTCTCTTTGAATTTACGGCAGTTATCGTTTGCCAAAGAAAAAATTACCCTTGATAAAAAAAACGTTGCATGTAAACTAACCCTTCCCCCTAACCGATCTTCACTAAGAACAATAGGTCCTGAGAACTCTACCATTCAGGGCTGTATGCAGAAAATTATTTGTTTCTGTTTGAATGTGCGGCTGTTATCGTTTGCCATAGAAAATACCCTTGTTAAAACATAAAACGTTGCAGGTAAACTACCTCTTACCCTTAACCGATCTTCACCAAACATAACAGGTCTTGAGTACTCTACAAATAAGGGCTGTATGCAAAAAATTATTTGATTCTGTTTGAATTTGCGGCTGTTATCGTTTGCCATAGAAAAAATCTACAGACACACAGACACAGATAGACACACAGACAGACAGACACACAGACACACAGACACTTTTCGAAAAATGACTTTTTTTCATGTTTTGAGTGTAGTACAATCATAATCTGCAATAATCTCGAACACGATTTCGTTTGCCATGACCATAATTCCATTTCCTTAAGGAACATGGAAGTAAAATATCGGTATGGAGAATCATACATGACTTCCATGTTCTAAGATTTATATTTAAAATCATATTCGAAATGAAAATTGTCCATAGAAACTACGTCTTTCTACTTATTGCTTCAGCATTAACCACAGTACTGTGGTCACTAACGTATACCACCTCACGTTTTCGCACTCGATTTTCACCGATGATGGCAGTCGATGGCACTGCCGAAAAGTCTGGTTTTGCAGAAAACATTGGACTACGGCTAAAGAGCCCGGGAAGCAATTTTAACAAAAAACTACTTCTTTGTTGCCGATAACGTAGTACACATATAAAAAATTCTGCCCTCCACCTTCAACTATAATTTTTAATAATAGAAAATTACCCCCACCCCGTTCACCTAACCTCTTCATTTATAGATATTTCATCTACGTTTCTACAGTGGATTACTATGAGCTTCTTATCAGGATACTTTATTTATAAAAATTAAGTAGTTTACTCTTGTTAAATCATAAAATGTTTCAGGTAAACTACCCCTTTCTCTTAACCGATCTTCTCCAAAATCAACAGACCTTCCGTCCTCTACAATTCAGGGAAGCATGCAAAAAAATATTTGATTCTGTTTGAATGTGCGGCAGTTATCGTTCGTCATGGAAACATTTCTCTTGTTACAACATAAAATGTTGCAGGTAAACTACCCCTTTCCCTTAACTGATCTTCACCAAAATCAATAGACCTTGAGCTCTCGGCAACTCAGGAAAGAGTGCAAAAAATTGTTTGATTCTCATTGATTTTTCGGTAGTTATCGTTCGTCATAAAAAAAATTACCCTTTTTAAAACATAAAACGTTGCTGATAAACTACCCCTTCCCTTAACTGATCTTCAACAAAATCAACAGACCTTGAGCTCTCTTTAGTTCAAAAAGGTATGCAAAAACCTAGTTGATTCTGTTTGAATTTACGGCAGTTATCGTTCGTCATATAAAAAATTACACTTGTTAAAACATAAAATGTTGCTGGTAAACTACCCCTTTCCCTTAACCGATCTTCACCAACACCAATAGGTATTGAGAACTCTACAATACAAAGCTGTATGCAAAACATCATTTGATTCTGTTTGAATTTGCGGCTGTTATCGTTTACTATAGAAAAAAATTACCCTTGAAAAAAAACGTTGCTGGTAAACTACCCCTTTCCCTTAACCGATCTTCACCAAAAACGACAGGTCTTGGGTACTCTACAATTCAGGCCTGTATGCAAACAATTATTTGATTCTGTTTGAATTTGCAGCTGTTATCGTTTGCCATAGAAAACACCCTTGATAAAACATAAAACGTTGCTGGTAAACTACCCTATTCCATTAACCGATCTTCACCAATAACAATAGGTCTTGAGAACTCTACAATTCAGGGCTGTATGCAAAACATTAGTTGATTCTCTTTGAATTTACGGCAGTTATCGTTCGTCACAGAAAAAATACCCTTGTTAAAACATAAAACGTTGCTGGTAAACTACCCCTTTCCCTTAACCGATCTTTATCAAAAACAATAGGTCTTTAGTACTCAACAAAACAGGGCAGTATGCAAAAACGTATTTGATTCTGTTTGAATTTGCGGTTCTTATCGTTTGCCATAGGAAATACCCTTTTAAAACATAAAACGTTGCAGGTAAACTACCCCTTTCCCTTAACCGATCTTCACCAACACCAATAGGTATTGACAACTCTACAATACAGGGCTGTATGCAAAACATCATTTGATTCTGTTTGAATTTGCGGCTGTTATCGTTTGCCATACAAAATACCCTTGATAAAACAAAAAACGTGGCCGGTAAACTACCCCTTTCCCTTAAACGATCTTCACCAAAAACAATAGATCTTTAGTACTCAAGAAATCAGGGCTGTATGCAAAAACGTATTTGATTATGTTTGAATTTGCGGCTGTTATCGTTTGCCATAGAAAATACCCTTGTTAAAACATAAAACGTTGCAGGTAAACTACCCCTTTCCCTTAACCGATCTTTACCAAAATCAACAGATCTTGAGAACCCTACAATTCAGGGCTGTATGCGAAACATTATTTGATTCTGTTTGAATTTGCGGCTGTTATCGTTTCCCAAACAAACAAAATTACCCTTGATAAAAAAAAAACCGTTGCAGGTAAACTACCCCTTTGCCTCAACCGATCTTCACCAAAAACAATAGTCGCGAGTACTCTACAAATCAGGGCTGTATGCAAAAAATTATTTGATTCTGTTTGAATTTGCGGCTGTTATCGTTTGCCATAGAAAAAAATCTACAGCAGACACACAGACACACACACAGACACTTTTCGAAAAATGACTTTTTTTCATGTTTTGAGTGTAGTACATTCATATTCTGCAATAATCTCGAACACGATTTTTTTTGCCATCACCATACTTCCATTTCCTTAAGGAACATGGAAGTAAAAATGGATTTATGCGAAATTCTAGAAATTAGAAAAGCAATAAAAAGTAACAAAAATTTAACAAATGAACAAACTGAATTCTGTGTATCTCCTTTATTAAAAGTTGTTATTTAGTTTAGTTAGGTTTTATATTTTGCATTCAGATTATATTTAGTTTTTACAGACACTTGACCTTCCCTTAGCTTCTCCAACCCCTCACCCCTCCGTCTTGACACCCCACACATGTCTGGATACACACGCCCTAAACATATGTTCACCATCCTTTGTTAGTTGTTCACTGAGCTCTTTGAGAATAGCTTGAAAAGCTGAAACAGCTGTCAGAATTAAATAAACATTCCAAAACTTGCAAAGTGTTTATATATTTTTAAAAACCTTTGCATTAATATGTTTCACCAAGTGCCCAACGAGTCATCAGTTAATATCGTGAAACATTGTATATTTACATAAAATGTTCAGTGTGAAAAAACCAAGGTCGATCTGCTGCAGCCACTAAACCAGAAATGTCCACATCGACGTGAACACGCTTAAACGTTTGACTCTGAGTAACAGATACGACTCATTACGTATCAAGGACGAACATAGGACAAGCGTGTCTGTTTTGCCTAGCCGAGGGATGGAAGGAAGTAGACTGGTTCTTAATATGATAAAAATAAAAAAGGACTAGAGCAAATACAGATTTCATTAAACAAATACAATGAAACTGAATTGGTGAAACGCTTTCTCATAGATTTTGCCAATACTTTACTATACGTTTAAAGTAATTATAAAATTGGTTTTGCCAGATAAGGTCGCGGGCCCGAGCCGCCAGTTGGAAATCACTGGTCCTGATTAACAATCCAAGACAATACATTTTAAACATTAAAAAAAACAAATAACGTAAAAAGTACAATTCTATCACTCCAGTGACAGGGTTTGCTGCTCTTTCATAAACCATCGAATTCACAACCACACACACACACACACACACACACACACATGGTGATGTATAAAATGATAAGAATTTTAATTAAAATTATGATTCATTTCGTAGGAAAAAATAATCAGATACAATAAACTAAATCGAAGAATTCGTGGTGCAATTTTGTGACCATATGTTTTTTAATAACGGAGCGTGTCACGGGCCCGCGACTGCCGACTCACTCATATACGGAACTGACAGGCAAACCGCACAACATCCAGACATCAAGCACTCGTATGAAAACCAACAGATTCAGAGGTGTGTGTACATTTAATTAATACGTGTGGTTTACAAAGACACTTTTGCGTAATCGATGTGGCAGTTGCAGTGCGTTTATATTCAGATAACTGGTAAAACTATTCAACAGGCAAACACAGGGATTTAATTAATAGGTTTATTTTGATTAATATGGATGAATGCGTTTAACTAATCGTTGTGACAGTGGCAGTGCGTTTGTACACATAAATGGTAAAATGTTCAATAAACCAGAACAATATTTAAATTTCTTTGGACTTGAATTAAATTTTGTTTCTTTGTAAATTTCTTAAATGACAAATCAAATAATTACACAGAGAGTTAATATACTAAAACCACCACATATGATAAAACTCTGTTAACAAAATTAGAAAATATAACAAATATTATTTCAGCAAACATTCTTTAAATAACTGTTCAGGTGTTTACCCTGACAATAACTAACAGTCACATCTACAAAGAAATGTAAATTTAATGTTTTCAAAAAAGTTTTGTAATTGATCAATTAGATGCTGACAGTGAGTTAACTAATAAACAGTATAATCAATTGTTATACAGTATGTGATTCTGAGCATTCAGTCGTGTAAAGAAGATGAAGTCGACGATCTTGTTGGCAGTGACTGTTGTGGTGTGCGTCGTCGTATTGGTGTACGTGCTGTTGCTGCAAAACGTCGCGGCTCCGACCGCGGCACCGACTCAAGCGACAATATTCGCCAGCCAGGTTCCGAGTTCAACAGGCAACGCGGAGCCCCATTGGCAGCGTGCGAACGGTTCGTAAGACGCCGAATCGGCAGTGGACGTAATCCACTTGGAAACTTCTAGTCATCAAATATTTAGGCTACTTACGCAGCTATGTGCTAGCCGCAGCACACACTTTTCAGTTAACTGAGTCTTATAAAACAACTTCCCTACTGAAACAGGGAGGCATTATTACTTTCACACTGCGCAATTGAGAAAACTATATTATTTAGCTACAAACAATAGCATAAAACGTCGTGTTTTACCATGTAATAGGCCTAATATAAACAATAAAATGTTTAATAAATCATTTTATTCATAATTAACCATTTGTACCTTGTTTTAATATTATTACAGTAATGTATGGTTTGGTTCTATCAATATGTATAAATTAAATATGAAAAACGTTTTTTATAATGAATGCTAAATTTAAATTATTCTTTCTCTTTTTTTGTAATGTTACACTACTAGTCTCCGAACCTAAACTTTATAATTAATTTATATTGTTACGACGGTCTCACTATGGTACAGTAGAAACAAAATACAGACACCAACGAAATCACTAATTACCAGCGTTAATGAGTCACAGATAACAATTTGTAATCAACAAGATACTCTCCCACAGTAATTCAAGTTAAATTTGTCCACAAGCAATAATGATGTCTACTATTATAAATTCCGCACTAATTATAACATAGTAATCACTTGACACAACAACCATTTGTACCGGGCTGAATTAACCCTTTATAATTAACCTTTAATTAATCGCCACTTATAATTAACCTTTAAGCGGCAGCTGTTGCTGATATATAGCCTGCAGATGTTCAAAAATAATGTTCCATAACAAGCACTCGAAAAGTCTAGAAGGTACTTGAGTGCGGCCTTGACTGAGAAGCTGCATCTGCTCAGGTACCGAGAAATGTGTAGAATGACACGCTCGACTGTTCGTCTCGACGTTCTCGATGGCAGTGTCACTGACTGCCATCTTCAGTGGAAATGAGACAACGCTAATGTTGGATGATATATGTTAGGACCACAGTACGTACACCATCCCACGTTAGCGTTGACCTTTTTCTACTGAAGATGGCAGTCAGTAGCACTGCCGAAACGTCTGGTTTTGTCAGAAACGTTGGGCCACGGCCAAACAGCCTGGAGTTAATTTTAATCAAAACTACTTTTGTAAGATAGTTTTTCTTAGTAGGAACACTTTTTTACAATTTAATATTATAATTTGTTAATTTATTTTAATAAACAGTAACACTCATTAGGCCAAAATGATCATTAGTATTTATTTTTTTTTATCTTTTAGTGCAGTTATATTGTTGACATGAAATATTCGAATTTGAACTACACTTCCTTTTAGTCTGACACCTTTCTGGATTTTCAAACTTTTTATCTCTGTTTTTGGACCGTGTTTTAAAATTTTCTACATCTAATTAAGATGTTAATTAAAATTCTCTTTAATTTAATAGCCATATTAATTTTCTGTGATGGTCTATTCCGAAAATTTTCAGCCACTTTTGGGTCCCGTCGTCTAAACATTTTGAATTGTTAAAAAATGAACATTACATTCAGATTATAGTTACAATTCCCTTTAATTTGTTACCCCACATAAGCTTTTGCTTTTTTTTCACAGTTTTGTCCCTCTCACATTTTTGGCTTCCGCCTTCCCATTATTTTGGAGAGGGAGTCAGTCTCAGAAGCAATTTGCACTACGATTCTGTAGCAAGGACAGGCCTGCCGAGGATTTACGAAAATCGATTTAAGCGTTCAAAAGTTATCGTGAGACATCCCCCAAATAGACAAACATACCCCAAATAGTTAGACAGACAGACAAATGCAAAAAGGTCGAGTTAAAACTGATTACTTACTTCGCTCGTTCAATAACTTTTGAAAGTTATAAAATAACTCTTCACATCGAGCATCGCGCTCTCGGCAAACATGTGTTCTAGCACATGCATTAATTCGAAAAGGCCAATATCGTCAGTAGTTCACAGAATAACAACGTTTTTATGATTACTATTATTGTTACTGTAACGGCTGGCGCCATCGTCAGTTGCCCAACTACTACTCTGTGCTTGATGTGATGTCTCTCTCTCTCTGGCCATACAGACAGCTTTTATGAGGTCGCCTCATAATGCTATGGCATTAAACGAGCAAAGTATAAGATAATACAGTTACCAGCTGTAGTTTGAAGAGACCACAAACTTGGTGGCAGTATTGTTACGAGCCACATATACTGACGTACACAAGAAGATAAAACGAAAACTATTGGTGGTTAATGAACACTGTGCACCAGAATAGCTTTATTTGTTCACTTTATTACACAATTGAAACGAGAGGATTATTCTCCTACAAAACAAAAAACTTTTCTATTGCACGTAAAAATCTAATTTTTCTTGTCCTTACACGTAAGGATTTAAAAAAAATAATACATCCACGTATTGGGAGGCTTCTAAAGTTACTGCCGTCTCTTTAGTTACTGCTTCGCATCCTGCACACTAGAGGTCTCTGCTGTTCTAGTCACCTCGTTGCAACTCTCTTGTCTGCATACCATCGTGTTATAATGCCCCCCCTTCCATGATCTCCAGGCTCTACACCTGGGTTTCCGTCGTTTAGTTGGGACCCAGTTTAACAACGTTTAGGCCCAACGTTCGCCATTAGGCATCCGTTCCACGTAGACTCGCCATACGATTCGCTTCGTAGCTTCGTACTTTTGGTGTCTAAAATTGTTTTCATCGTCGTCATCATCTTTACAACACGACATAGCAGAGTATTGGCTTTTCCGCCTTCAAAAATCCTCCAGCCATTTCTTGCTGGGTCTAACCCCAAACCTGTATCCTATAGGTTTGTATTTCCAGTCTTGTTTAGCCAGTCTCTTACCTGACATTCTTTCTAAGTGTTCTTTCCACCGTTGTTTGTAATATTTTAATTTTTCATTCAAGTTAAAAACTAGTAAGTCTTCTCTTGTGGCCTTATTTCTTATACGGTCAAGGACTCCTTAAAATTTATTACGGTCCTTATAAACACATTTTAACTCCTCTTAAGAACGTAATTTCCGAAGCTTTTACTGTTTTGTTTTTCTTTTTGTCCATAATTCACACACATAGAACAGTACAGAGACTGTTATACCTTTGTAAAACTTTAATTTTGTACCTCGATGTACCTTGTTTCTAAAAATACGGTTGATTGTTCCACAGATCGTCTGGAACTTACCTAACTTAACAGCAATATCATAATTCATATCATAGCCAATATCATTTCCTAAATAATTAAAGTAGCTCACCTGTTCTATAATTTGATCGCTAATAATTATTTTTGTTCTTCTTGGATCCTTACTTCAAAATGCCATTACCTCCGTTGTTATAGTGGAGATTTTCATATTGTATTGTTTGCAAATCTGATGAAGCTTAAAAACAAACTTTTTCCAAATCAGATTCTACATTATGAAGTAAAAGCAAGTCGTCAGCAGACAACAGCACATTCAAATGTCTTTCTCGTGATAGCTTAATGCAAGGCTTCTCTAGATGTTTCCATTTCCTTACCACACCGTCAATATAAATGTTAAAAAGTGTAGGTGATCTGCTGCGCCCTTGTCTAACACCTTGATTGACAGATATTTGTTGAGATATCCTACAATTATTTTTGCCATTGCATATTAATCTTGTTTCATTATATAGGCCTTGTATAGTTCTTATAATTTGTTGAGGGTATCCTTGTTCTTCTAATATTTGCCACAATAAATTTCTAAAATTGTTTTGTATACTAGAAATATTGGAAAGACGAATTATTAGGAAAATTTTAGGCCCTCGAAAAACTTCATAAGGTTGGAAATTAAGAAGTAATGATGAAATATATCAAAGTATAGAAACTATAACAGAAACAATGAGAAAAAGAAGACTATTTTTTTTTGGACATTTATATAAAATGGACGACAATAGGTTAACAAAGCAGATCTTCAAATACCTGTGGGGGAAGAAGTCAACCTCAAGTTGGATTAAAGAAGTCCAAAAGGGTTTAGAAAAAAAATAATATACACGCAGAAGAAGCAATTGAAAGAGAAGTTTTTCGGGCAAAAGTGTTAAAAATGGAAGGAGTCCAGGGTAGGAGAGAGAAAAACGCAGGTTCTAAGTGGACTGAAGACAGGAAGAAGAGACACAGTGAAAACATGAAAGAATATTGGAGAAAAATAAAAGAACAAAGAATAAAGAATTGAAATTGGCATGTGGGCCTCAGATGGGCGATACAAAAAAAAAAAAAGAATCTTTCTTACATGTGAGTGGCGGTTGAAAGACCTAACAACGGCTGGACTGGTGTCTTCTTCCGTATTTATACCCCCCCCCGCCCCGCCAACCATCTAAAGACCACGCACCCCTCCTCTACTACTTGTCATTCCATCTTCAAACGAAAAACACCAACCCACACGGAAATTTCCAAACCCTACTGGAAATTTCCGACTTACTAACACCGATCCCCTCCGTCAGGACCTTTCACGTTATTCCTTGAAATGTCAAACCAAATCTGAGGAATATCTTTGCTTGCTTCGGTCAAACAGTTTTCAATTACCAATAATTTGTCTCTCCCAAGTTTCAGAGCCATACGTGACTATACTTTCTACACCGACAGAGTAAATCATCTTTTCTGTCCTGAGGGTTATTTTTTTCACTACAAGTTACACAATTCAGCAGCCCTATCATCACCATTTTCCCTTATTTTATTTTCTAGGTTATATCTTCATCATTTCTGTCACCTTTTGGTAATATCACTTGTCTCACAAGTTTTTGAGAAATGGATAATTATTCTTTCTACAGATACTTTTTAGATTTGACGTAATTTTGCCACGCACAGGAACTTATTTACGGGGGAGACGAAAGGGACCCCAAACGGTCAAACAGAGTTGACGAATTTTAATTACTCTCCTAATTTTTAGGCTATTTTATTATTTTTTTCATCTGTGTACGCTAATACAGTAGTAACTATTTTTTTAATATACGATAAACAGATTTATTGCTCAGTATTTGTATACACTTTTGAAATATAAAATGCTATAGGCCTATAGGGAAATCAATTCAGTAAATAACTATCTTCTAAACAGTGTTTCAATAACACCTATTTTTATTGTGTTATTGCCGTTCTCTTTAATGGGGTTTGCTTCACGACGTTATCTCATGTTTTTTAACCACTTTAAAGATAGTAATGTTGAGTACTCTTAATTCGTTTTCTTCTTTTGTATGAAGGCTATATTTGTATACCCCCCCCAAATTCTAGGTACGCCACTGACCACACATAAGCACAGAATTCAGCTTCCTAATATGTTATGTTCTTTGTTTTTAATGTTTCCGTCTTTCAAGCATTGTGTAGACACAGTAAACGTCATATATTCCCTAACCATAGATTTTATTTCTTTACACAGTAAGCTAAAAACCGAAAACCATTATTACCTAACCGCACAAATAAAAACAACGCGTATTTTTGCTTTACATTAAGAAATAGAACAATTTACAATTAGTACACTTCTTCTTCTTCTTCTTCTTCTTCTTCTTCTTCTTCTTCTTCTTCTTCTTCTTCCCATTGTAGTATATCGATACAATCGCATATTCAAAACATCGAAATGTAGTGCGGGTACGGATATTGGGAGAGTACCAAACCAGGGGACGGTGGGTACTCAAAGGATACAACGGCAAGACAGAACTAACGCAGGGATGTAGAGAAGAGAAGTAAGTGAACGCATGCGCGCGCGCGCGCTCTCTCTGTTGTGTGTGTGACAGACAGAATATGAGTAAGATTATGCAATAGCCAGCAGGATGCAATTACCTGACCTGACCCACCTAAAGCTTTGTTGTTTGTATCAGCAACTACAGTGTATATTGTATGTGACTTTATTACCGGAGGGGGGTTGTATTATCCCTATTATTGTGCCTGCTTTCATATACTACTAGTTGAAAACAAGTTATTATCCGCTGTTTGCTCTCTACTGACATAATAAAGCGAGTTTATCACCCCAATACAGGTTTACTGGCTATAAAACAACAATATTTGCGCGGTTTCGATACCACACTATGCACTAAAGTAGACTTTCGATATTCTGTCCGCAAAACCTGCAAACATCATGTGTTCGATATACGAAGGAAAATAAGCGCGGAATCAATCGATTCGTGATGTAGAAATTCAAAACTATCCTAGATAAGCTTGTTTTCTTTTTTTTTAATAAAACGTAAACAAAAGATTTTTCCTCGGTATTAGTTTATGTTAAATGATGCTTCATGTAAACATTTCAGCTAACATAAGGTTCACTACTTCAAAAATTAATAACTTAACTTTCAATATTTCAGACGTAATATGAGACAGGAAATTATCGTATTTGTAAGGAACAGTACTTTTTAAAATCTTTTAAGATGCCTTTTACGTATGTTCTGTGATGTTGTTAGGAGTACATTATAAGGAATAGGCCTACTAACAGAACAACGCAAAATTTACAGAGATAAAGGTACTCATCAAAAAATTAATTTGAAAATGCAAGTAAAACAAAATTCTGAATCGTGTGTTAGAGAATGGAGAAAGAATAAAGAAAAACTGGTGACCAGAATCAAGATGGTTTCAAAAAAAATACCTTTGTTTATCATGATCTTAATGCTGTTGTTCTTCTTCGTCGTCTTCTTTATCATCATCATTTTCATTTTCTTCTTTTCTTCTTCAACTTCTTCTTTTTTCCTTTTTCTTCTCCTTCTTCTTCTCCTCCTTTTCCTTCTTCGTCATCGTGTTGTTGTTGTTGTCGATGTTGTTGTAGTTGTAGTAGTAGTAGTAGTTGTTGTTGTTGTTGTTGTTGTTCTTCTTCTTCTTCTTCTTCTTCTTCTTCTTCTTCTTCTTATTCTTCTTCTTCTTCTTCATCTTTTTCTTTTTCTTTTATTCCACTTCTTTTTCTCCGCATTCTTCTTCATCTTATTCTTCCCCTCCTCCTCTTTATCTTCCTCCTCCTCCTCCTCCTCGTATTCTTTCTTCGTCGTCTTGTTGTTGTTGTTGGTAGTAGAGGGAAAATGACAGTTCTAACGCAAGTACCGTTATTCCCCCACCACCACCCCATGCCGCCTTTTGCGCGCCAAGTTCAAATATATGCCGTCTTTCGCGAGCCTAAATCACTTTCACTTTCCATCAGCTGGACCACAGCATCCGCGACTTTTTCGCTGATCCGTGTTGCTGGACCACAGCATCCGCGACTTTTTCGCGGATCTGTGTCAAGATCCGCGACTTTTTCGCGTATCTGGACCACAGCATCCGCGAATATAATTTTTTTATTTTTTTTTATATGCCACCTTTCGCGAGCTTAGATCACTTTCACTTTCTATCACTTGATGCATTATAGTGTATATATTAAATATATGATCAGGGTTACCAACCTTGCATGAGTTCAAATTTGTTGTGTGTTATAATGTATATTAAATCTATATGAACAGGTTTACCAACCTATGGTGGGGGGTTCCGACTTGATGCATTATAGTGTATATATTAAATATATGATCAGGGTTACCAACCTTGCATGAGTTCAAATTTGTTGTGTGTTATAATGTATATTAAATCTATATGATCAGGTTTACCAACCTATGTATGGGTTGCATATCAGTGGGTGGTGTTGGGTGGGTGGTTTTTTTATTTCATATCAGCGGGTGGCGGTGGGTGGGGGGTGGTTCCAACTCGATGCATTATAGTGTATATTAAAATAGATGATCAGGTGTACCAACCTTTGTATGAGTTCAAATTTGTCGTGTGTTATAATGTATACTAAATCTATATGATCAGGTGTACCAACCTCTGTATTATTATTATAGTGTATAGATATTTTATATGAGCAGGGGTGTCAACATTTTCTGTGGCGGGGGGAGAGAAATTCAAATATGTGTTATATAGTGTATATATTAAAATATATGATCAGGGTTACCAATCTTACATTATTGTGTGTGTATAGAGCAGATCTACCAACATTTTTTTTTCTCTTCTGTAGTGGGAAATTCAAACTATATGATCATAATTGTTACTCTCTCGCTCTCTCTCTCTCACACATTTGAATGTAAGTAAAACTATCTCTCTCTCTCTCTCTCTCACTCTCTCTTGTTGTCAAACGTTATGTTCAAGCCGTTTTCTCCTCTCCCTCTCTCTCTCTTTCTCTCTCTCTCACTGTGTACATTGAGTAAATAATTTTAGCTCTCTCTCTCTCTCTCTCTCTCTCTCTCTCTCACACACACTTGTTGTGTATGTCTCTCTCTCTCTGTGGTCAGTACCGTGCGCATGTATATGAAATTAGAAAGTTTATATTTATTCGACAAATATTAACGCCCTCTCTCTCTCTCTCTCGCTCGCAGACGTCGGAAGCAATTCCTAGTTTATAATGTAATTACCTGTGCGTGTATGTCTCTCTCTCGCTGCAAACGTTGACAAGAATTCCCTTATTCAAAGCGATGACGTTGTCACAGTACACAAACTTAAATATGCCTTACAGACCATTGTAATTTTAAAAATTCATTTTTGCATTAATTAAATATATATATCGTAAACAATGAAATAATAATATTTCGTAATTGTAAGATTTTTAATAAAACAATTATTAGTTTAAATAATAATTTTCATGATTGTAAGCAAACGTTTTGTGTGCACACACATTATGTATGTCTCTCTTTCGTTGCAAACGTTGACAAGAATTCCCTTATTCAAAGCGATTTGTATGTGCACACGAACTTAAATATGGTTTACAGACCATTGTAATTTTAAAAATTCATTTTTGTATTAATTAAATATATATATATATCGTAAACAATGAAATAATAATATTTCGTCATTAAAAAGTTATATTCAGTGTGGTAATTAGTGATAGAAAGATTAACTATGTATGTACACACACACACACACACACACACACACACCACATACACACAACGATACAGAATTAGATATAGTTATTATTCGCTAACTTAAACCAGAGGTAATTAACCTTGTGTACGTCGTCTAAATCAGGCGCTCTACTTAAAATTCATTTTTGCATTAATTAAATATATATCGTAAACAATGAAATAATAATAGTTCGTCATTAGAAAGTTATATATTCAGTGTGGTAATTAGTGATAGAAAGATTAACTATGCACACACACACACACACACACACACACACACACACAAGTTGACAGCAGTTTATAATGTAATTACCTGTACGTGTACTGTTACAGATGTCTCCTCAAAATCTGTTGTACAACATCTCTCGCTCGCAGACGTCGGAAGAAATTCCTAGTTTATAATGTAATTACCTATGTGTGTGCTGTTACAGACGACAAATCCATACGTTAACAGCTTCACAGTAAATGTTAGCCTATTGTGTGTGTGTGCTATGTAAATTGTTTGTACATCAATGAATAATATAATCATGATAGTTTTAATGTAATGCGTATCGTGTATTGCTGCTGCTGCTGCTGCAAACGTCGGTAGAAATTCCCCATCTCTCTCTCTCTCTCTCGCTCGCAGACGTCGGAAGAAATTCCTAGTTTATAATGTAATTACCCACATTGTGTATGTCTCTCTCTCTCGCTGCAAACGTTGACAAGAATTCCCTTATTCAAGGCGATTTGTATGTGTACACAAACGTAAATATGGTTTACAGACCATTGTAATTTTAAAAATTCTAACGAGATATAAATTGTAGTAGCAATAATAATAAGTGATATTTACAATGAAACTATTTTCAAATAAAAATGATGTTGGTTCGACAACCTTTTGTTTTTAAGACTATAACAAGAATGAGACAAGGATCAACTCTCTCACACACACACACACACACACACACATTTAGTATGAACAGACGTGTCTTTGTTAGTAAAATGTACAAATCACATGACTTTATGTGAACTTCAAAGGGTTCAAATGTTTCAAAATATATAAAACAAAAAAATACAGAATATATTTACAAATAAAATATATATTACATATTATGAATTTTTTAATTTGTGAATCAATCTTCAATACGCTCTTCTTCTTCTTCATTTGGTACTACATTAAGCCAGTCCTTGGACTTCACTTTTATGGGGTTTTCATAAACATAAAGATCACTACCACCAATAATTTGTGGTACAATACTTCTGTTTAATGGTAAAACCTAAGACAAAGCATTAAATAAAACATGCAATCAGTATTAATAGTACAAAATATCACTGTTTTATTAATTTAAAATACTGTATAATTGCTTACGATTAACAAATAAGAGAAAAGACATACTTTACAATTCTTTTCATTCTTTTATTCAAATGTAACATTCAAATTTAAACATTACAATCTGTATAACGTTCTGTTTCAGATAATAGTTTGAATATAAAATGAAATGGAATGCAGTATTTTGTTATGAGAAATTACATTTGTAAATTACAGAATTGTTCTCTAACTACTGATACAATCGTTCAGTTTCGATTTGGTACTCAATATATTTTAGTCTCCTAGTATTTTCATTGATACATTTTGGAAACTGAGTACAGAATAAATCTACAATCACCTAGTCGGAATCATTAAGTTTTACAAAAGATCTTATTGATCAGTTTGTCAGAGTCCAATTTGTTGGCAGAAAACAATTATGTGATCAAATAAACATTACCAGAGAACAACGTCCTCCTAAAGATAAATTTACCAGAGCTCAAAACAGTACAAAGTCATACTTTTGGTGAAGAAAATCACGTCATCAACAACAAAAGTTGTTTGTGTTTAAACAGCTACAAACAATAATTAATTTTCTTACACTAGTAAACATTTTGCTGTAATTGTTTCAATTAAAGGAAACATATATATATATATTCGTTGAGAAAATCTGTTGTGGCTGGACGAAACATGTGTCTGAATAAATTTTCTCTCTACATAGCAGTTGTAAAAGTAGTCATATACATTATGTGCTATATATATATATATATATACAAAAGGCTTTCAACGTGTTTGTCATTTCAACCAATTTGTACCGCGCTCTAATTATGTAAAAATAACTGTACCGCTCCATACAACTGAGAATAAATCCGTACAAACACACACACATACACAACGATGTTTCTACTTATTTGAACAAGTCCTGTATTAAATGCACTTGTTAATGTTTTAATGTGAACAATTTTACGTTTAAATAAAATCTGTACATACAATAAAATTATGTTTCAGTATTAATGATATAAATATTACTGTTTTATTAATTTAAAATACCGTATAATTGCTTACGAATGACAAATAAGAGAAAAGACATACTTTACGGAATTTCTTGAAATTTTTGCAGTTAGTCTTCTGCTCATGTGTACTAGCAGCCTGTTTGGTTACAGTTAACCATTTAAATTCAATGTTCTTGTTGTTGTTAACCTTCTGCTCGTCTCCCTCTCGTTTACTGGCGGTATGTTTGGCTACAGTTAACAATTTAAGTTCAATGTTCTGAGAAGTATTCATCTTCTTGTTCCTATAATAACAGTACCTGCTTCAGTACTATATATATTATGTGCTATATATACATAAGGCTTTCAAATCTAATTGTGTAAGAATAACTGTACCGTCACATACAACTGAGAATAAATCCGTACAAACATACACACACGCACACACTTAGCGATGTTTTTACTTATTTGAACAAGTCATGTATTAAATTCAATAAATAATGCACTTGATAATGTTTTAATGTGAATAATTTTCCGTTTAAATAAAATCTGTACATACAATAAAATTATGTTCACTTTAAGAAATAAAAACTGCACAGTATGTTTCTTTGATTGCGGACGAAACATCAGACATTCCCGTCTGTATTTCAGTTAGTTATAGTTTTCCACTATGTTTTAGCTAATGATCAACCAGTTGAAAGTTTTTGGAAATTTGATAACCCTGAAGGCACGACGCGGAATCTATTGGTCTAAGCGTACATTTATTATGTAAATCATCTCTTTTTCAGTCATCTACGTATGTGCATTTGAATTATTTGCGCATGCGCATAACAGCTTTTTTAGTACAGTTGCACACACATCGACGCTCCCACTATATATATATATATATATATATATATATATATATATATATATATAACCGGTGAACTTCACAACAGCGTCTTACTTACAACTCGAATCTATATAACGTTCTGTTTCTGTTTCAGATAATAATAATAGATTGAATATAAAAAGACTGTGTATGAATACAAAGAAATATCAAACACAACAGATCAATTATTTGAGTGAACATGATTGTGTATGTGAGCTACCGAGATCTAATATTGTGAATAATTTTCCGTTTAAATAAAATCTGTACATACAATAAAATTATGTTCACTTTAAGAAATAAAAACTGCACAGTATGTTTCTTTGATTGCGAACGAAACATCAGACATCCCGTCTGTATTTCAGTTAGTTATAGTTTTCCACTATGTTTAGCTAATGGTCAAACAGTTGAAAGTTTTTGGAAATTTGATAACCCTGAAGGCACGACGCAGAATCTATTGGTCTAAGCGTACATTTATTATGTAAATCATCTCTTTTTCAGTCATCTACGTATGTGCATTTGAATTATTTGCGCATGCACATACAACTGAGAATAAATCCGTACAAACATACACACACGCACACACTTAGCGACGTTTTTACTTATTTGAACAAGCCATGTATTAAATTCAATAAATAATGCACTTGATAATGTTTTAATGTGAATAATTTTACGTTTAAATATTTCCAACAACTATGTTGATTAGAAGTGCTGTAATTTCAATAACAATGTTCGCTACGTAACGTATTCAAATCTTTTTACTCACCTCTTAAATGTTGATGTACGCAATTATCGATTTCACAATGAGGTATGAAGGCTAATTGCATTCTTCACGTATATATATTGTTGTATCTTACAACGGTAGGGTAGGGGTAGCTTAGCGTGTTTGTTTTGAAAGTCGATGTAAGTCATGTACCCAAGAGTCATTGTCCGCAGTGGAAACTTTCAGAAGTTAGCGATACTGAAAGTATTTTCGTACATTAGTCAAAATTAGGAAAACAATCGAATCGACAAACATTATGAATTCCGTTCGTGGGAAGAGTGTAATTTCATAATATTATTTGTATATATAGACATTTTACAAAATCATAAAGCATCAAACTGTATATCCCTTTGTTGGTTTGTAATTATTACTAAACAGTAATACATGCTTAGGATGAAAATATTTGTTATGATTTTAGTAACTTACAACAACAGCTTAACCCAAGGAGTCATCGTCCGTGATGGAAAAGCTTTCCCTCACTGCTTAAAGCTTTAAGAAGTTAGCGATACTTAAAGTATTTTCGTACATTAACCAAAATTAGGGAAACAATCGAACCGACAAACATTAATCCAAGAATTTACATTTTCAGCATACATAGATTTCAACCCGCAAAGATGTATGCAGATAAATGAAATACATATTTTACATTAAAATACATTTCTGATTACTATACAAAGAATTACATATTGTTATTCTTCTCTATTTATGTTTCCAATTGTAATGGAGTGTTATACTCAGCATAAAAGAAGGACAATAGTTTCAATACCACATAAGAAAGATCTTTTATAAAAAGGTGACAGCACGTGCTGAAAACCGTATGCTTTCGGTATTCACGAAGATGAAGATTGTACAGCAAGCAAACAAATTGTCAATAAAAGATATGGACTTTTTGGGCAGGTGACGTAGGCAGCACTGATCTGCTATTACCGAACAGTATTCGTTGTATACATTACACACACATGTTAGGTTAAACGCAACCTCTATACAAAAACAGATATCGGATTTAAATAATAATTTCGTGCTTACAATATATACTACCTATGTACACAAATTTAAAATATAGTTTACTGACCATTGTAATACAAGAGGTCATTGACATGACTTTACACTGGTTTAGCATAGTTACTCATGTTAGGTTGAATGCAACACACACACACACACACACACACACAATCAGGTCAATGACTGCTACGTGCTGTCACCAGCCAGACGACAATACAAGAAGAGTACAAACAAATAGA
>CM068373.1:361576383-361611383 GCA_034769895.1 Magicicada septendecula | reverse complement strand
AAACGCCACTTTCTTTTTCGCTAAATGTAGCCATTTTTCTTGATTTCGTCGTTTATACGATGCAGTGGATTTGCATAGTACCCCCCCCCCCAACTAATTGTTTTCTACTTTTTAAGGTAGTCAATGATGGTTACTCCACGTGCGTTCAAAAAACGCCATAACCTTACCAGCAGAAGGAATTGTCTTGTCCTTATTTGGAGTTGGTTCGCCTTTCGTGGTCCATTGTTTTGACTGTTGTTTCGTTTCAGAAGTGTTGTGTTGGACCCAAGTCTTATCAATGGTTATGAATCGACGTAAATTTTGGGTTGGATTGCACGTGTAGAGTGCCAAACAATCGGTTGAAACACCCTTTGGACACTGTTTTTGGTCAACTGTCAGCAAACGCGGAACCCGTCTAGAGCACAGCTTTGTCGTACACAGATTTTCGTGTAAGATATTGCGCACACGTTCCGTTGATATACCAACAGTCTCAGCTATCTCGCTCACATTCATTGTCCGACCCATTTTGAATTCATCAACCCAGCGTCTAACCTTTGTATTCGATGGAGAAGAATTCCCCAACGTTGAATTCAGCTCATTTTTTACACCGATTGCTGTTAAGCCTTACGAAAAAAAATTTAATCACAGCATGAATTTCCAGTCTGTTCACTGATAACAATATCCACTAATAATAAACAATTCAGTAATTTGGAAGCATCGAAACTAAGCCTCTAAACGATAAAATCATACAACACGGTCAAAATAATGAGCTTAGTAGAGCTATCTCTGTGTCAGGCCCGGAACTTTTCAGCCTGCCCCCGTAGTCGGCAATAAACTCTTGACAGTTCATAACTTACATTTTGCAGTTCACTGTATTAAAAACAGTTCATAAAATGTATCCCAACCATAAAGTACGACTCGAACCATTCTAATAACGACGTCATTTTAAAACAAAAACAAACGATATTTTAACGTCGCGTGATAGCATTATAGGTCAGGCGCGGGTGAGTTACGAGTCCACGACGCTTTCTTTCCCGGCCTGCAGGTACAATCTCTTTGCACTTTAATAAATAACTCGTGTAGACGGTGCAGAGCGAGCAGTGACAGATACAGCCATTTATACGAGTAACTACATATAATAAGACAGCTTTAATAAAGTAGGTACCGCTATCGCCTCACAGTTGAGATCATAGCGTAGTACAGAGTGTACAGCTAACAAAGAAAGGTCACACACGCTATCTCCCTCTTATTCCCCTCGCACCGCCTCGTTTTCTAACTATCTACCTAACAATTTCCACGTATGAATACAATTAATTTAAACACATTAAGACTTGTATATTGCAACAGAACTCGTACGAGGAAAATCATCAATAAGGGATATTAGTGGTACAACACATTCTCTGACGATCGTGACAAGTTGTAAATTGATTTTATTAATTTTTTGTAAATTTTATGTAAGTTTTGAATTAAGATGTGGGTAAAAAAATTAGTTGTGTGAAAATACCCATAATTGTATGCACTATCATGTCCAGTGTAATGTTAGTGCGCGAGTGCACGGATGCTAACATTTTACTGAATAACTTCATTAATAATTAACATTTCTGCATGAAACGTGGATACAGAATGCACCGTATTGAAGGCCACGTTTTTCATATATACAGTACTGTAGAACTATAGTTTTAATATTTTTTTTTTATTAATTTAATTCTTTTTTTAAATCGTTATCTGCAAGAGGGTAATAAAAATTGTAGATTAAATCTAGACAGGCCTTTGCAAACTTGGAAATAGTTTTACCTTGAAGTCAGTCTATCATGATGAAAATCTATGACGTATCTAAGATTTCAACCAAGCAGAAGTTCTAAAAATTATTTGAGTCGGTCTTTTGCCGTGAGCATTTCGAGCAGTTCACTACGAGATCCCAACACAGAAAGTTGTACTGGCTGTCGCGAGTTTTTCGTGTACATTCGATAAGTGATGTTGGGACTTAGATACACGATACGAGTTTCCCGTATACCATATCTACGGTAGCAGAACTCAAACAATACTAAGATTTTAAAATAGATCAATATAAGTGCTTTTCGCGCGAGTGCAAGATTTTCCGCATAGGACAGCAGTATCCAGCGGGATATTACTGATTGGCAGGCGATAACACTTGAAGAGTCGGGATTGTGTACGCAAAATACACAGATCTATTAAATTACCCATATACGAGAACCCTGAGATAAATTAATAAGCAATTGCTGATAGATAACCGCAGGCGTTTGTGTGAAACGCGAGTATCAGCTATGCCAAGGTCAACGGTCATCGGGTCGTCAACAGCTGATCGACGGACCAGGACGATAGTGTGGAATTCTACACACAAGTAAACCCACAGTTGTAAAAAAGAATCATTAAACATTTCCATCCATATCATTAAACTTCATTAAACATCCACATATCATTAAACATCATTAAAATTCCACTCCCTATCCATAATAGGGAGAATACTCAGGAAACATCACATCCGGACAACATTCCACCCGTACAAGCCCTGTCTACAAGACCGCATACATTTAGAGGGTGTATACCAAATACTGTGCAAAAGCTACGACTACAAAGATTCCAAAACGTTTTCTGACTTTAGATGATCTATATCCAAACCAATAGTTTCCAACTTAAAGTATCCAAACGCTACAGACAAAGTCAGGTACGTAGGTGCTAAGGATGCTGAGTCACCAAAGTTATCTTCTCCCCCCCCCCCATAAACGCCGCTCTTGAATACTGTGATATCGTTGTCCCGTTGTGGTATACGGCTGAGAAACACAGAACGTTTCAGAAAAAGATGCAACCAATTGAGAAGGTTTGAAAGGAAAATCTTGAGAATAAGGAGAATCAAGGATTGAATATACTTATTAAAAGAAACAATATATAGTAAGGTTCATCAAAGCGCAAAGAATAAGTTGGCTGAGATATGTTGAAAGAATGGCAAACACAAAGAATAATTAAGAGTGTCTGAAAGGGGAGATTAAATTGAAAAAGAAGGAGGGGTTAACCAAGGAAAAAATGTGGATAGATGACGTCCATGAGTATAAGAGGCTGGAAAGTAATGGTGAAGAACAGAGGGGAATGGAAGTAGATGAGGGTTGTTGCGGATGCCAAGGGCTGTAGAACCAGTGAAAGAAAGAAGAAGAAGACAAGACAAATTATTAGGAAAATATTACGCCCACGAAAAGCTTCAGAAGGTTGGAAATTAAGAAGCAGTGATGAAATATATCAAAGTATAGAAAATACAACAGAAACAGTGGAAAAAGAATACTATTTTTTTTTTTTTTTGACATTTATATAGAATGGACGACAATAGGTTCACATTCAGATCTTTAAATGTCTGTGGAGAAAGAAGTCAACATCAAGTTGGATTAAAAAAGTCCAAAAGGATTTAGACAAAAATAATACAAACGCAGGTGAACGAATTGAAAGAGACGTTTTTCGGACAAAAGTGTTAAAAATGGAAGGCGTCCAGAGTAGGAAAGAGAAAAGCGCAGGTTCAAAGTGGACTGAAGACAGGAAGAAGAGACATAGTGAAAAGTTGAAAGAATATTGGAGAAAAAGAATAGAACAAGGAATAAAGAATTGAAATTGGCATGTGGTCCACAGATGGCCGATACAAAAATAAAAAAAGAGTTTACTTCTAAATAAATAAGACTAGACAATTTACATATTTATTATATTTCACTATTTACCTTTCAACAGTACAATCTTTATTATGACGCTAATACAGAGTGGCGCAAACCCCCAGAGTGGCTGTTCATTGACTGTTACAATACGTGTGTTAGATCATATTAAACAGTATTAGATATTATTTATAAGCGAATTCTTGGGTTTTGTTGTCGATGGCGTGTCAGAATGTCGCTAATCATTTGTATATACTTCTCTAACGCTGATGTTTTTGGCTGAGCCAGCATTCGCTCGTTGTTACCTGCGTTAGACGGGCACTAGGAGTGCTGCCAGTTCCGCTTTTTGAGTTAGCGTAGTTGTTTGAACTGATTGACAGACCATTGTTCGGTGTGCGTTGTTTAATTAATTTAAATCGGATACATTTTTTCAACACATTATAAATCACGTACACAACAAAGATCAATTCAAACAACGACGCTAAGTCCAAAAACGTAACTGACAGCGCTCCTACCGGCCGCCCTGACAAAGCTCACAACGAGCGAAAGCTAAATATAAAGATAAACATTTTTAAAAAACGTTTTATCTGAATACCGTGTTCCGTGTCTGAATAGTATATACATAGCATTGTTTAAACGCGTTTTAATGATCGCTTAGTGTTACTTGTGTTAGATTTTTGAATAATTTTACAACCCATACAAAGTTATCAAACAGAAGTGGTGGCTGGGTACAGGTGCAGTTTAATTATTTGACAACCGTTTTTCACATGCTATACACCCATCTTGACATGCATTGAAAACGGTGTGTCTGACACTTTATTCATACAACTGTTATCTTCCAATTAGTAAATGTGTGACCTGTGTATAAAATGAGGCATTACATACAAATGTGGTCACTTAATGTAGGCTAGTGAACAGCATCGTGTAGCATTGTCTAAACCTGCCTGCTACAGTCATGCACGGTCTCGGTCAGTTACGACGAAACGACGTTTTTACCTGTCAATTGCGCCCCGTACTTGCACTTACTGACCGATTCTGTTGCAACTAGCAGAAACGTTCCTGTTCCGAACTTCAATGAAGTTTCAATTCTATAACTTTTTCATTTGTACGAGTAACTTCTTTCTTCCATTTTTTTTACCTTAGGTTAGGGTAGGTTAGATTGGGTTAGGTTAAGTTAGGTTAGGGTAGTTTAGGTTGGATTAGGTTAGGTTGGGTTAGGTTAAGTTATGTTAGGTTAAGCTAGGAATTAATAGAATTATAATAGTAATTTCTGTATTATTATTATTATTGTTATTATTATTATTATTATTATTATTATTATTATTATTATTATTATTATTATTATTATTATAACATGGCAATTTTAGTAAAGATTGGCACCGCTTGCGACAGGATAAAGTTCACTCTACGATAGCGCAAAGAAAGTGAGTGGTCGCAGCTGTATATACATCAGGAACTGTCGTAGCGCATTACCATTCCAGCAGTGAGCCTTCAGTTCTTCACATGCTTTTGACAGATGCAATCTATGTTTTTATCTTAAAGGACGACATTTTCAATCTTAATTAACCGTGTTCAAATTTCCACCCCGGGCGCAACCGATCGGGTTTTATACGGTTGGGTCCAACTGACTGCGGTCCGTTATGTAGGCCTGGGGTCTGTCTCCATAGAAACGTCGCGCCATCTTTTTTTTAGGACGCCTTCTACTTCTTTTCTCGGTTAGTATATTGTTCATAATTCTGTGACTTGGTGCAAGAACCATCAACGTCGGTTTTTGGTGAAAATGACTTAGTGGCTCTTTACACTCCTTAAAGTTTGTGTGAAACCACCAATGTCAATCTGCAATATCTTACGAGTTAATAGTATCAGTGGTTGCCAAAGTCACGAACAATTTTTTTAATTCAGAACCACCAATGTCACATTTACTTTAGAAACTAAAAGATATTTTTCACAACTAAACTTACATGGGCATTGTCTTAGATATGTATGTAAATATTTATCAAAACATCAAATATGATCTTGACCATGGCAGAAAAAACTAACCAAATTTTAAACCTCCATTTTCTCAGAACACTGTTTTATGACATTGTTGATTCTTGCCCCAAGGCACAGAAATATTTCTACTAGTTATAAGTAATACACGATTATTCTGTTTTTTGTTACGTCTGATAATTCTGTGTTTTCTAATTTTGTAAGGGAATATTGTAGTCAAGGTCTCTCTAATCCGAGCTAACAACGCTCCCGCCCTAATCAGCTCGATTAAGAGAGACTTTACTGTATTGTAAAAAGTATAAAGGCAAGTCATTAAACGTCGAAAATTATAATCATTAATCTTAATGAATTTTAGTGAACAACGTCGAATGTTCACTGCTACCATTCTACAATTGTGTTACAGAAAGTAAATTGATATAATGACAATATTCAACTCTTCATGCTCATCTTAACAGATTACAGCCTACTATAATTTAATTTATATGTTTACAGAAACAACAAAAATGAATTTATTCTACTGGCCACATGTGTGTATATTAGTTATAGCTATATTTTCCTTTGTTAACACAATCACCTCCATAAAAATTATCAAACCTCGTTAAATTACCATAGACAAAGTCTCCGGGGTTTCTGCCGGAAATCAGACAGCAAAAAGGAAGCAGCTGATAAGACGGAGACAAATAGTAAGTGATAACGTTGGCAGCGAGAAACACTTTCAAAGAATCGTACTGATCACTGGTGATTTGATCGCAGTAAGTGTTGCCAGTCATCGGTACCAGCTGTGACGCGGTGTCGATACCCTTGTAGTGGCAAGCCGAGTAGTTCCAAGACTGCGCCTCGAAGACGGATCCGTCTCCGGCAATCACAAAATTGTACTGTATATCGTTCCACAGAAGCATATCCGACTTTTGTATGTCTAGCACTAAGTTTCGAGACCACGAATTGGTTTTACAATTTTCTGTAACCGTCTCGATGATGAAGACTTTAGTTACCGGAAGCTGCAGAGTCGGACAATCTTCGGTGACGTGCACGGAACTCCAGTTACTCTTGCGTACCAGAATCTCTGAGTAATTTTCCACTATAATACCGTCATATGGGCCTACAGTTGAATCTAACAAATTAGATATAATGCTTGACCCTGTAGGAACAATATTACTACTGTTGGTGTTTAAAGGCAACGTGGTGTTATGCAAACTTGAATTTCCGGTCACCGTATCTGTTTTCTGAAAAGCAGTGGGGTCGATACTCGTTGGGTGGCTTAACTCACCGTAGATGTCACCAGTGACTCCATCACTCGTTACAATTATATGCTCGCTTAAATAAGGACGATCGATTCGTATGTAATTCGCGGATTCAAAACCAATTGTAGCATCGTCTTTGGCGACAGTCACGTTAAAGTGATGTGGAGAAGCAGTGGTTTCGACGCCTCTAGTAGACTTAGTTTCATCGCCAATATTGTCTGTCAGAAGCCATGGGGCTGTGACAAGATTCTCCTCTTGTAGCGATGATATGGTGATCCAGTTACTGTCACGTTGAAGTCTGTTGAGCTCGTGTTGAATGCTTTCAGTCATGGACATCAGTGAAGACAAGCGACAGATGAATACGATATTGTACACGGTCTGAATAAACAGCAGCATCCGCAACATGGTTTGAGTGTCTGAAAACAGCGTCGCGAAATTATTTAGCGACACCATGTTCTATGCGCTTAGACTGTGATCAGTTCTAACAAATGCTGGAGATTTAAATTTCAGTTTACAACAACTTTTATATTACATTGGCAGCGCACGGTAACTATTTTTGTTTTGGCCGATTAAAGAAATTATGTCTGTATTATGTAGCCAAATAGTTTTATGTTATGACACGCAAACATGTATTTTTATATTATGTAAAAATATAAATGTTTCATGAAAAAATTTGTCTCGTTGCCAAAAGTATTTCTTAAATTTGTAGGGACACGTTTCTTACAAATAGGCCTACGTATTTCACAAAGTCAATTATTGTAAATTTCCAAATCTTCTTAAAGCGCACAAACTCTTTGTGTAAAATCCACGCATTACTTTGAACTTTGAACTTCAGAAATAAATATATTATCTTCTCATATTAAAGAAGTAATAAATAATACAATCTTTGTAGAACGTGTAACAGTTTATAATTCTGAACAATGCTGTATTATATGGAGCTCACAAAAACGTATCTTAGTCACTAAAGTGTTTTCCTAAAAAAGTATTATTTGATGCACTTTCAAAATAGATTACTACTATAGTGTTTCGACCAGAGGCGGATTAAGCCGATTGGAGGCCCCTGGCGATAAAAATTTCGAGGCCCTTAGACCCAAGCCCCAAAACAAACAAATAGTGTAAGGAAGTGATGGCTTTTACGGAAAGATTTCAGTATTAGACTTTTAATGACTTGCTTAAACCAGCAATATGTAGCTAATAATAAAACTCAATGTTTCAAGAAAAATCAGAAATTTATTGAAAAAATTTAACAGTAACTAAGTTACCTGAGTGCTTAAAAAAGGTTTCCTATATGAATTTGCGTCTTGTTTTCTCTTTGGCAAATTCATCAATTATTTTTCCAGTATCAATTTCTACAAAATTTCTTGTTCTATGTATAATATGGCCATGTTGTACAATCTGTCTTCTCCCATTGTACTCCTTAAATAGTTCTTAACGCGTTTCAAAACTGAAAAAGATCTTTCACCTGATGCATTTGATATCGGTATTGTTAAAAATATTTTCAAAACAATCTCTACGTTAGGAAAAGTTGATGACATTTCTCTAGCAGCTCGATAAATTTCTGATGCGGTTTTGATGGTATCTTTGTTTTCTTGTAGAAATAGTAAAAACTGGTCCAGTTCATCGTCAAAATTAGAAATATCAATGTAATTTTTGTAAATATCCTTTAGTTTTTTTATAGCGTTGTTTTTTGCTTCTTTGATCTTTGATCAAAAAATACCCTAAAATGTTCTATAACAGTTTCATACGTCTGGGTTCTTCGAGATAGTTCTGCCTTGGTGCTATCGCATATGACATAAAATGAATTGACAATGAAATTTTCCCTTCTTGCAAATTCATGACCGACTTCTTTGCTTTCATCGAAAAACATTTTTCTCTTCTCTGGCCTACGAGCTTGTCCATCTTCTTCATCAAATTATAGACCTGATAACTCAGTTGCTTCTTTTTCAACTTTTCCAAATTCTTCTCTGAAATGTTCGATAAAATTCTCTAGTGACATAGAATAGAGCCTTTTAATAGTTCACACTCCACTGATTGCAGTGATTTGCTAGTATTATTTATTCTCTGTAGAATGGTATTCCAAATCAATCTCATCAGGGCGGTTTCATATTTTTCAATTTTTTTTGCGCTGCAAGAGTTACAAGAGTGCAGTGATGCCAATGGTGGCTACCGATCGCAACGCGCAGTCGCAATTTCAGGCGGAATTTCACGTATTTATTTAAAATGATTCAAATGCAACTTTTCATACTGCTAAGAGATTTGTAAAAATCAATCACTTCTTATTACTAAGATGTATATTTGACATTATAGTATACTTGATGTAGATAATAAATTAACAGTTTTAGTTACGAGTCTTTCGCTTTTGGCTTTTGCGTTTACATGTAGAATACGTGAATAATATTAAATATTGCATCTTTCGCTTTTCTTTTGTGGCAGTTTTTAACTAGGAATCTATCGACCTCGGGGCCCCTTGGAGATTCGGGGGCCCCTGGCGGCCGCCAGGTCCGCCAGCCGCTTAATCCGCCCCTGGTTTCGACCCTTCCTAATGCTCACAAATTCTTCGTAAATTGAGTGAACGTTGTAACGTTAAATATTTCCAATTATGGGTTCGATATCCAAACACGCCTTGTAAAATTTTAAATAAAACACGGTTAGTAAAGTACAAAATACTGTTCACGTATTGTTCAACAATCGTTGCCAACAAAATCCGACCGTTTTGCGTAATTGCACAATTGATGGTCTTTGTAATAATTGAAACAACCAGACACAATTATCTCTTATCGGTTTCTGAAAAGCGACAAAACTCAAAAAACACATTACTATTGACATATGGTCCGATAACAATGCAAAAATTCACCTCTTTGCGTGTTTGTGTATTTATCTCTTGTAGATCACATAATTATCTCTTAACAATACAATCAAAATCAGTAGCCTTGAAACTATTCACTGGTATATACTTAGACGTAATGGGTTCGATGCTGATAGTAAGCCAATCAGTACTGACATTTTCCCCATATCTTAAGAAAATAATTATGGTAACTATTGTATACAGTCTTGTGTATTGTCAATAATGAGGTATAAATAAAAAATGATGTATACGTATTATGCTGGTTATTTGCGGCCTCGGCGGGGTTGTCTTATGTTAGTTGTGCAAGTGCCTTCTTTCATCAGGCGCCCGCCCTGGATACGCAACGGGCCTGCGCTGATCACCGCTACGCGGACAGTGTGACACTTTACGCATCTTTTGTTGATACAATCCTGTCTATCATATGAGGTATGTAATATGAATTTTATGTACATATATATATATATATATATATATTGTGTTACTATTAGTACTACCTTTGACTGAAATCAAACAAAATATTTTTGTGTGGATTGTGTTTATCAGTTTCATGTTGGTAATGTCTGGAAACACATACCACACAAAGACACAATAATGGATAGATGGGAAAACTTACAAATATATAAACATAAAATTCAAGACAAGCTAATACCAGAATAAATACAAATCAGCACAAAACATGACACAATTTTTATAACACAACATTGGAAACACTCAAAAAAACAAAAGTATGTACCACACCTACACACAGTAACACTAATGCAAATTACAAATAGCCAATAGGAAGCGACAGCAACAACCAAACTGGAAAAACGCATTCCACAAGACTAAGAACTAATATGGCTGAGGATGGGTAAACTATTTGATGCCCAAAAAACATATTCTAAGTAAGGAAAACAATATACCCAATGGATATGTTTTACAATATGTCCAATGGTCATTCTAATTGCATATTGAATTTAGCAGAGAATAAAGCATATGATAGCATATAATGACGCTATATGAATAAGTAGAGTTTGCAGGTTTTGTAAAAAATGTTAGTTTTAAGTATTTTTAGACTTGTAAAACAGCTTTAAGTGAAGTGAAATGGCGCGTAAGGATACTTAGCTGCGTGTGCGAGGTTATGTAATTATTTAACGGGATATTCTTAAAAAAACACACGTTAATGTACATAACTTTCAAGATATGGGAAATATTATGATGGGAGTTACAACAGAATGTTTGTAATAAAAAGACCTAACTGATGACAATAGTTGTTTTAAAAATTAGTAACTGAATGTATGAATTTTTACGTAAAAAGGTTTTATAGCTCACAAATCGGTAGCAAAACATTTCAGGTTCTTTGAACATGAATTATTCTGTAAGGCACGTTCTTGACAAAGAACATTTCTCTCCATTCCTCGTGCTAAATAAAATAAGAGACTTTATATTTTTTTATGTACAGGTCTGTTAGTTGCGACCTGACAATGATTTATCGAAAGCGCTAATCGTTATTACAGTGCTTTTACAGCGATTTGTGTATCAGAAAACTGTATAGTTTAATTAGTGAGGCCACTAACAGTTCATTTCATGTAATAAATAACGTAGAAGAACTACACTCACAGAACACACATTTTATTTAAGAAAGGAAAACAAGTTTGTATTTTATAAATTATAAACAGCTATAATGTACTACACTTTGGTGTACGAACTCACGAAATTTCGTCAACATACGGACACTAACTATGACTGTTTTTGTTGTAGACTTTGGGTATTTGTAGTTTAATCTCGACTACATATCACTGACTATTTCGGCCATTAGTTAAGAAACAGTATTAATTGTTGTTCTAACAGACAAAATTACTAGACAGAGCTGGCAATGATACCATTTTTTTTAGCGTAAGCAGCAACAGGCGTAGACTAAACGTTTGCTGTTCCGTTTCCAGGTGTAGGTGTGGTGACGGGGCTCGGACGCGTGGCAGATCTAGCAGCGTCCAGTCTCTTTGCATCAGCCGCAGGTACGGTGGGACTCGCACGCGTAGCCACTATGTTCTCCAGTGCTTCCGATATCTCCTCTGTCTTCTCCAACACTTCTGACACGTTATCGTACATGAATAGATACAACGCTGTTGCGTAAATAATTATTGCCACTGCCGTTATGATAAAGCACTTCATTGTACACAAAGTATGAATACAAACTAAATTTAGTAATGAAAAATTTCGCTCAAAATGTACTTACAACGAATGGCCAGCTAACAAAATAGTTTATCCGATAAATTTAATCGCTTTGGTTTTACAAATTAAATACTCAGAAATACAATCAACGACAAATTGAATTGTAAAATATTTTTACTTTAATACGTTCTGTGATCACTAAAATTGTTAAGTTGCAAGTATATGTTTAATAAGAAAACTTTTAATATTTGTGATTTAAGTTTACTTTTTCACTTTTCAAAATTCACCTAACGTTTATAAAAAAAATTTGGAAATATGTCTACACAACTTATATGAAAGATTGCTGTGTTATCGAGAATAATCACTAAACTCTAGGTGTGGTACCTGTCAAATGACAATGTGGCAAGTAGTGTCCGACATATGTTCCTAATGATTGAAACGTTTCGCATAACGTAACAATTAATAACAATAACTTTTATTATTATTAATCACTTTTCTCTTATTTACTGCGATACGATTTACTACTACTTATTTACACGTTACACAAATTTGTTTAACTTAAGATTTATTTAGCAATTATGACTATTTAAGCAATTATTAATCACTTATTATTACTTTGGGGTTTTAAAAACAACTTACCTCGAATTATTTCCTACACACTTTAATACATTGTAAACATTTATTAACAGAGATTATTATTAAACCTTTGGCATTAAATTCTATTTAAACGATCAGCTCTTGGTACTCATTTTCTTTTCTTCTGTGACCTTCCCTTTATCTTGTTTCTTAAAATCTAACTTAATTTTATTTCTACTACTAATTTACGTAACCTCACAACATCATGGCCCGACTGATTACATTTTGCTTACTCTAACTCTAGTAGTTAGTTTTCTGCTACTTTCTTTAACTCTTGTAAAGAATTTTTCAGTACGGCGCCATTGTGACTGTGTTACGTTCCTTATATCTATTTCGCTTATTTATACTTAAGATAATCTAAAGTTGATCCCATACTCAACCTTAGATTATTTCTAATTCTAGTTGCTTACTTTACTGAGATAAGCGGAATGTCACGAAGGGGAATCTTTATTCACTACTAAACAATCAATTGTCACACACTAGACAAGAGGGGACAAACACTTTACTTTCAACGATCAGCTGTTACGCTGGAATGTGGGTCAAACTAGTTTTCTTCAAACAATGGCATCGTTTATGCGTACAAAGGGCAGAAGTCAACTCGAGGGTGGATATTTCTCTATTGTTCCATTTAACAATAGCTGGCGGCTAGGGACTTATTTTCAAGCAGGACACAACTTATTTATTATTATTATTTTGGTCTGATTTAAGAGACGGTTTCTTTTTTATTTCGAACTAGTTTATTTACTTAGGGAAACATCATTCCACTAAATTAATTATTACACTTGTTTTATTTAATTCGATTTAATTTTCAACAAAGGGGAGATACATGTTTACTAGGCACAAGACGACACACAGGAAAGGACACGCTTCTTATAACAATAGAGCTATCAAAGAGGGTGAAGTAATTGTTTCATTCCGCGATGGGGGAGGCTCACAGTGACAAAATACACTCTAACAGGAACAGACAAGAATTCAACCGGTCTGGTATTGTTTACAAACAGACGTGTTGTAGAATGAACTTTTGACAAGCTCCTACATGTTTTGTTTACATGTGGATTATATGTTACTCTTACTTTACACATATTATATTTACTAATAAAATTATCTATACTATATTACTATAATATTCATTATTATTTTATCTTATTTAAATTTCTGACACATATTAAAATACACGATTAAATAAATCAACAGCTTATGAATAGGGACACAATTATTGTTTAGCAACACAAGTCACAAAATTTTTTTTATTAGTAGCAAAATTTAAACAAATTAGCAGAGTGGCGCACTTGAAACGTTTCGCATAACGTAACAATTCGGGAACCTGGTTAATTGGCTCAGGTCAATTAAACAGGCTGCCATAATCTTTACAAAATCATAAATACCTAATAAGTACACAAATGTTAAATAGGCTCCCGTGAATTGAGGAGTATTGACAAGGGATTTGGTAGATATATTCACTCACCTTTTGGATAACCATAACATCTCTTTATTATATTTTCTTGAATAATACTTTAAATATGATTGTTATTTTGTTTGATTACATTAAACAAATAAATTACTCGAAAGTTGTGCATCAAATGCTCTTACGTCTTTTAACATGTTACTCTAGTGATCAAAATAAAATTATATATTTATTAACTACATCAAATACCTCGGATCCGGGTTTTAACTTAAGAATGCTCTACAATAAGTCAACATTATGCAAACTATTTGAATACTAGTTTGCTCAAATTTCGAATTACCTTTTACCTTTAACTATTATCAGATTACTATTTCATTTTTGTAATTACAGATACTACTATGTTAACATTTACATGATTAGAAAAAGTCTTTGCAAAAATATACTGCTTTTGTTGCCATTGTTAAAAAATATAATGGTTTGGTTTCACCTTGATACAATGGAATCAGCGGCAGGTTCTCTTGTTGTTACTCTTCACTTGGGTTTCCTAGAAGTTCTACGATGTCGTTCGGGTGTCTCCATTTATTTTGTAGATTCTTAGTTGCGAACATGACGAAAGGATGCTGTTACCTGAAGCTCGTGAGTTTGTCGTTGTTACTTCACTCCTGATGTACGGTGTTCACTCTTTTACACTTTACATTTTGCTTTTAACTGCACTAATGTTACTCTATAATGTTTGGATAGAACATACCTTACAACTTAAACATTTCGTTTCCTTTTTTAAAAAGATGTGTCGGCTAAGTTAGTTACTTTTAGTTATTTCACCACATTTCAATTACTTGTGGAGTCTGTCACCATGAAATATTACGTTCAGTTACATCGCCATTAATTTTTTATATTTACACTTTATTTTACGACACATGGTAAAGCTGTTACCTTGTCGCTGATTCTCGCTCGACTGGGGTTGGTTATGCGGCGGTTAGTAGGGAGAGGGATTTGTTCGCGCGGAGAGAGAAAAATAGTTCGTACTTTATTATTATTATTATTATACTAATTAACTACTATTAATAATACTACATTTTCTTTATTGAGTTAGGTATTTTTTATTATTATTATTATTATTACGTCTTCTTATTTAATTATCATAATTATTAATTTTCGCTTCAATGCAGAGTAATTTTCATGTCCGTACTAGATTTTTACAAGTTGATACAGGCATATAAGTACACAGGGAAGGGTTAAATATTAAGGGGTGTTATCGCAATTTTATTATAGAATTCTTTAGGTTTTAAAACTATTTATTTTGGGTATTAAGGCGGGGTTACATTATCATTTACTTTAGGGGTTTACGTTCTGTTTTAATGTGAGATTTTAAATTTAAATATTTTTTTTTTTTTAAATCGTCACATACTCCGCCTCCTTACCAACACAGACTCCTAAAATTTTGGTCAGCTATGTACCGAGAGTATGCTTGGGGAGTTCCAGATGAAATTTCTTATCATTATTATCTGTTATTATTATTGCACGGTTTATTCGTTTTAAATTCTCTTTAAATGATCTTAATTTTCATTTAAATGTTCCTCCTCCGTGAAATTCCCTTTTTCTCACTAAATACAGTACTTACTCATAATACTAATTCCCCTAATTTCAGCAACTCACAATATCGTGGCCCGACTGACATCAGCTTACTCTAACACTACACGTTAGCTTTCAGCATTCAAAAAAAAATGATCTCTTGGCTTTCTTGGCTCATCATTATCCTTTTCAGTCGGCGCCGTTGTGACTCGTTACTTAACATGTATAATCACTTCTGGATTATATTTCATAAACTTATTTCTACTGTAATCTAAAGAGGATCCCATACTCCACTTTAGATCACTGTTTTGAGAGAAGCGGAATTTCACGAAGATACTTTTCATTTAACTCTTTAACAATTACTAGACAAAATAAGCGGAAGGGGAGACACTTTACACAATGCATTGTAATCCACTCGCGGTGGCATTCATAGTTTAGGGAGAGCAACCTTTAATACAATTGAGAGGGTGGCTGCTTAATACAATACTGAACACGCTTCCTTTTCTCTACCTTGCCACAACTGGGGTGTTTACACTACGCAACGTAACTTTTATTATTATTAATCACTTTTCTCTTATTTACTGCGATACGATTTACTACTACTTATTTACACGTTACACAAATTTGTTTAACTTAAGATTTATTTAGCAATTATGACTATTTAAGCAATTATTAATCACTTATTATTACTTTGGGGTTTTAAAAACAACTTACCTCGAATTATTTCCTGCACACTTTAATACATTGTAAACATTTATTAACAGAGATTATTATTAAACCTTTGGCATTAAATTCTATTTAAACGATCAGCTCTTGGTACTCATTTTCTTTTCTTCTGTGACCTTCCCTTTATCTTGTTTCTTAAAATCTAACTTAATTTTATTTCTACTACTAATTTACGTAACCTCACAACATCATGGCCCGACTGATTACATTTTGCATACTCTAACTCTAGTAGTTAGTTTTCTGCTACTTTCTTTAACTCTTGTAAAGAATTTTTCAGTACGGCGCCATTGTGACTGTGTTACGTTCCTTATATCTATTTCGCTTATTTATACTTAAGATAATCTAAAGTTGATCCCATACTCAACCTTAGATTATTTCTAATTCTAGTTGCTTACTTTACTGAGATAAGCGGAATGTCACGAAGGGGAATCTTTATTCACTACTAAACAATCAATTGTCACACACTAGACAAGAGGGGACAAACACTTTACTTTCAACGATCAGCTGTTACGCTGGAATGTGGGTCAAACTAGTTTTCTTCAAACAATGGCATCGTTTATGCGTACAAAGGGCAGAAGTCAACTCGAGGGTGGATATTTCTCTATTGTTCCATTTAACAATAGCTGGCGGCTAGGGACTTATTTTCAAGCAGGACACAACTTATTTATTATTATTATTTTGGTCTGATTTAAGAGACGGTTTCTTTTTTATTTCGAACTAGTTTATTTACTTAGGGAAACATCATTCCACTAAATTAATTATTACACTTGTTTTATTTAATTCGATTTAATTTTCAACAAAGGGGAGATACATGTTTACTAGGCACAAGACGACACACAGGAAAGGACACGCTTCTTATAACAATAGAGCTATCAAAGAGGGTGAAGTAATTGTTTCATTCCGCGATGGGGGAGGCTCACAGTGACAAAATACACTCTAACAGGAACAGACAAGAATTCAACCGGTCTGGTATTGTTTACAAACAGACGTGTTGTAGAATGAACTTTTGACAAGCTCCTACATGTTTTGTTTACATGTGGATTATATGTTACTCTTACTTTACACATATTATATTTACTAATAAAATTATCTATACTATATTACTATAATATTCATTATTATTTTATCTTATTTAAATTTCTGACACATATTAAAATACACGATTAAATAAATCAACAGCTTATGAATAGGGACACAATTATTGTTTAGCAACACAAGTCACAAAATTTTTTTTATTAGTAGCAAAATTTAAACAAATTAGCAGAGTGGCGCACTTGAAACGTTTCGCATAACGTAACAATTCGGGAACCTGGTTAATTGGCTCAGGTCAATTAAACAGGCTGCCATAATCTTTACAAAATCATAAATACCTAATAAGTACACAAATGTTAAATAGGCTCCCGTGAATTGAGGAGTATTGACAAGGGATTTGGTAGATATATTCACTCACCTTTTGGATAACCATAACATCTCTTTATTATATTTTCTTGAATAATACTTTAAATATGATTGTTATTTTGTTTGATTACATTAAACAAATAAATTACTCGAAAGTTGTGCATCAAATGCTCTTACGTCTTTTAACATGTTACTCTAGTGATCAAAATAAAATTATATATTTATTAACTACATCAAATACCTCGGATCCGGGTTTTAACTTAAGAATGCTCTACAATAAGTCAACATTATGCAAACTATTTGAATACTAGTTTGCTCAAATTTCGAATTACCTTTTACCTTTAACTATTATCAGATTACTATTTCATTTTTGTAATTACAGATACTACTATGTTAACATTTACATGATTAGAAAAAGTCTTTGCAAAAATATACTGCTTTTGTTGCCATTGTTAAAAAATATAATGGTTTGGTTTCACCTTGATACAATGGAATCAGCGGCAGGTTCTCTTGTTGTTACTCTTCACTTGGGTTTCCTAGAAGTTCTACGATGTCGTTCGGGTGTCTCCATTTATTTTGTAGATTCTTAGTTGCGAACATGACGAAAGGATGCTGTTACCTGAAGCTCGTGAGTTTGTCGTTGTTACTTCACTCCTGATGTACGGTGTTCACTCTTTTACACTTTACATTTTGCTTTTAACTGCACTAATGTTACTCTATAATGTTTGGATAGAACATACCTTACAACTTAAACATTTCGTTTCCTTTTTTAAAAAGATGTGTCGGCTAAGTTAGTTACTTTTAGTTATTTCACCACATTTCAATTACTTGTGGAGTCTGTCACCATGAAATATTACGTTCAGTTACATCGCCATTAATTTTTTATATTTACACTTTATTTTACGACACATGGTAAAGCTGTTACCTTGTCGCTGATTCTCGCTCGACTGGGGTTGGTTATGCGGCGGTTAGTAGGGAGAGGGATTTGTTCGCGCGGAGAGAGAAAAATAGTTCGTACTTTATTATTATTATTATTATACTAATTAACTACTATTAATAATACTACATTTTCTTTATTGAGTTAGGTATTTTTTATTATTATTATTATTATTACGTCTTCTTATTTAATTATCATAATTATTAATTTTCGCTTCAATGCAGAGTAATTTTCATGTCCGTACTAGATTTTTACAAGTTGATACAGGCATATAAGTACACAGGGAAGGGTTAAATATTAAGGGGTGTTATCGCAATTTTATTATAGAATTCTTTAGGTTTTAAAACTATTTATTTTGGGTATTAAGGCGGGGTTACATTATCATTTACTTTAGGGGTTTACGTTCTGTTTTAATGTGAGATTTTAAATTTAAATTTTTTTTTTTTTTTTTTTTTTTTTTAAATCGTCACATGATGTATCATAATGGAGATAATAATATTGTCGTTGTGTAAATGTTTTCTTTTATCTTCTTTTAGTGGAGACACTACGTTTATCACTCCAACGCTATTTAAACAGGAAAAATGGCTAACTTTTCATTTACCGCATTGCTGCGCCTTCCAAAATGTAGAACATTATTTCTATGGGTAAATCCTCTATCCGGACGCCCCCATCGTATTTTTTTTTCTTTTAGATTGACGTTTCGATCCCTGGAATCTGGGATTGTGCTCAGAAGCTGACAGTGGTGGTTGAAAGACCTGTTGTTAGGACCTATCAGCCTATGGTCCGCGACGTCAAAAGTTTTCGAGCGACCTGTCCAGCATGGGATTCGAGACCACTTAGAAAGACTGGACGTGCTGAACCTCGTACACTTTGGCTTTGTGAGATGAACTCGTCCACTCATCAGCTGGTGAAACTGGTAGAGAGCATTACCGAGACCGGCTGCCAGGGCAAACAGCGACTGCGTATTTTTAGACGTGGGGAAAACATCTGACAGCGTGCTGCACGAGGGTGTCCTTTACAAATTCACCAAAGTCCTTCTCCTTTATTGCTACGTTCGTTTAGACGGCATTACTCTGTCAATTTTACTGATTCAATTTTGCTTACTCAAGGAAAATTGAGCGGTTGACGTTCCAATCACATTCTTTCTAAATGAGAATCCCCGCTCCGTCACTCCATCGTGGCGGGTAGGACTGTCCTTGCCTTTAGAAGTGTAGTGCTCGTCAAAATGTGTGAGCCTTTAGAGCAAACTGATGCTTTGATTGGTGTTCGTGGTGTGTTAACCGTGTTAGACAGTGTTTTTGAAAACAGAAAGATACGTGTATGGGCTAAACGCATCTACTGCAGAAACACAATGTGTTGTCACGTACCAGTGCAATACTTCGTGAATAGAGGAAGACACATACAATGCGTACTAGCTGCTATCTCCGATCAGCTCACCAAAAAGAATGTATTGATGAGAGAATCTCATGTCAGCAAAATCGTCGTCCTCTTACACGCTCAATCTTCCCCACAATTTTGCCTAAAATATCAAGACCAACATGATTTTCTAAAGTATAATTGAGTAAAAAAAGCTCGTTTTGAGTTATTACACGCTCATTTTTTCTTAAGTAAGCAAAATTGAATCAGCAAAATTGGTCGTGTAATACCGCCTTTTGGTCATCAGTTTTCTGCGAGACCGTAGTTTCCGTGTGAGAGTAGACCACGATCTGTCTTCGGAAAGGCATATTTACGGCTGGCATCCCTAAGAGCTGCATCCTTAGGTCTCTCCTCTTCTCGGTGTTCGTCAAAGACAGACGCCGGGTGATTGCAGTAAGGTTGGCTCAATTTGCTGACGATACCGCAGCTATCGCTGCTGATAATAATGCAAATTTTGTGGCTGTCAAGTTCCAGCGCCAACTCGACGCGTATATCGGATGGTCCGAGAACTGGTGAGTTGCCGTCAACGCTACTAAGAGCGTAGAGGTAATGTCCTCACGTTAAAAGGCCTCGGCCCCTAACCGTGGGGTCAGTCGAGCTGCCCTGGACCAACAGCGTCAAGTACTTCAGGCTTCACCCAAGCTCCCGACTCACCTGGCAAACTCACACTAGGACAACGCCCTTCGTCGCAACTTCATGGACTTTGGCGTGTCTTTTAGAGTCCGCAGGAAGATGACCCCTCATACTCACAGGGAGCTGCCATATACTTAAAGGGAAAGCTGTCATATAAGAAGACGTTGTTTAAAATAAATGAAACGGAATTGAAAGATAAATTCCTCTTCTTCTTTTCCTTCTTCTTCCTACTCTTTCTCCTCCTTTTCTATAGGCTTAATTGACCGTCTTTGTTCACGCATGAGGGAATTCGCTAGACTCCGATTCCAAGGATTCCGTTTTCTTAACATTCTATAATCTTCCACTATCTGTCGCGCCTGCCCTGTCAACATTGTCATTCTATTGTCTTTTTCGTCTTTCGACAAATTTGACTACATCCTCTATTTGACACTGCTGCCTTATGTCACTATTTCGTATGTCACTATGTCACTTATGTCACTATATCACTTCCCGTTTCTCCAATAATTGACCTCAGTGTACAAATTTCTAACGTCCTTAACAGTCGTTTTGTTCTATTAGCGTCAACCCGCGTGTCAGCTTCGTAAGTCAGCACTGGTCGTACCGTCATCTTGTGAATCTTCACTTTATCTTCAAGTCTGAAGTATTAAATTTTCCAGGTTACATCGCTTAAATATAAAGAAATCTGAGCTCCTTTTATGGTCTGTCTTCTTGCTTCCTCGTAGGTGTTTCGGCCACTAGAGACGTCTCACCCTAAATACTGAAGCTCCATGGCCTACCATGCTGTACAACCTTCCTTCCGATTTCCTTCTCTTCGTTGACTTTTAATCCTGTTTTACCGGATCCATTGAGGAGTGTCGCTTGCGTATGTAACCAAAGATAATTATTCTAATACCCATATAACACACCTTACTCCGTAAGCATTGCTTTAAAAATAACATTAAAGTAGAGATACAAAAAGCGATTGTGAGAGAGACTTTTAAATAAAAGGAGAGGATACAAGGTAGAACGCTAAAAGTCAATTATTATAACCCATGTCGCAGAATAACTTTTTGTTGTTGACGTAAAGCAGCTTCAAATGTTTCTCATAAAAAAATAACGATTAAACAATGGACACTCATTAGCCGTATGGCGATTGTATAGTAAAGCAAACAACGATACTATACAAAGTGGAGTGACAACATCGCTCCATTAGTGATAAAGCAACTTAAATACCCACAGTGTGCAAAAAAACCCTGACGTTCACAAATATTGTAGCGTATTTCACTTTATCATAGCCAAAACAAGAGGATTAAAAAAAAATAACGACGATGGACCCTGCACGCTTAAACTACACCAGTTTTCAATACCGATGACTCCTGTTACTGTTATCATCGAGATAAATGTATTTACTAACGACATCTGCGATCACTGTTAAGTGGAACACTTACGCCAATGGATACAAAGTGTGTTTGTAAGTGGTGGAACATTTTCCGCCCCATCGTAAGTGGCCGCAAGCAAGCAAGATGTTCTGCAACACAAAAAGAGGGCTAGCACAATTGGCAAGCGTGTTGGCCGTCGTTCTCGTCGTGTGTGTGGCGCTGAGATACGGTCCGCCGTGACTGTTTAAGAGACTCGAAGCCGCGGCGTTGAAAACGTTGATTCCGTTGATGAAGAGCCACAACGATACCTCGGACGTAGCAGTGCTCAGTACGTCGCATTTGAAGATCGATTCCGCGGCGATTCCACTGAACTTGACGCTTCTGAGTGTCGAGTCTGCGGCCGACAAACGAACTCCAGTTGAAGAACACAACCACTAGAGGCGCTAAGTTACTAAACGTTTCTTATCTCTCATACGTAATTTTCAGACAATCATCAAAAACATTTACTAAGATTATAATTAAATTTTTTTTTATTTTAGAAATTTCAAGTATAATTAAAGTTTATTATTAACTGGTATAAAAATTACTTAGAAAAAATGTAATTCACAGTACATTTTTAATTAAACGGTATATTTTTAATAAAGCATGTTACACATTTTTATACAAATCTTCGAACGAACCCGAATAGGCCTACATCCTTCTTTAGTTTTAAATAAGTATTTTAATGCTGCTGCTTGTCAAGAACAGCTGGAGAATCGGGATCACTGTCCTGGGTATTTGTACAGTGCATTGAGATGTGTATCACAATTAAAACAAAATAAGATATTGAATCACATTAATTAAATAAGACAAATTTTTAAATCAAATACTTAAATAAATGAGATACTGATTAGGCAAGTGTTTCCCTGCAACTAAATGTTTCAGTGGGTAGTGCAGTAGCTTCGTCAGATATGTTTTGCAGAACCTCTTTTTTTTGTATCGGCCACATAAGGACCACATACCAATTTCAGTTCATTATTCTTTGTTCTTTTCTTTTTCTCCAATATTCTTTCATCTTTTCACTGTCTCTCTTCTTCCTGTCTTCAGTCCACTTTGAACCTGCGTTTTTCTCTCACCTACCCTGGACTCCTTCCATTTTTAACACTTTTTCCCGAAAAACTTCTCTTTCAATTGTTTCTTTTGCGTGTATATTATTTTTTTCTAAATCCTTTTGGATTTCTTTAATCCAACTTGATGTTGACTTCTTCCCCCACAGATATTTAAAGATCTGCTTTGTTAACCTATATAAATGTCCAAAAAATAATAGTCTTCTTTTTCTGATTGTTTCTGTTATATTTTCTATACTTCGATACATTTCATCATTACTTCTTAATTTCCAACCTTCTGAAGTTTTTCGTGGGCCTAATATTTTTCTAATAATTCGTCTTTCCAATATTTCTAGTTTGTCTAAATTATAATTCATTGCTAGACATTCACTTGCATATAGGCATTCTGGCTTCACTACTGTACTGTAATGCCTTATTTTTGCATTTTTAGATAAGCGCTTTTTATTGTAAATATCTTTAGTTGTACCATATGCCCTTTCCATCTTATGAATCCTTTCTTCTATAGCAGATTTTTCTAAACCATTCTCTTGAATTATTTCTCCTAGATACTTAAATTTTTGAACCCTTTCTATTCGATCAATATCTGTTAGCAGAAATTTTGGCGCATTTTTAATGTTCGTGAGAAATTTGTTTTTTTCTGCAAAAATTCTTAAGCCTGTTCTACTGGTTATGTCCTCTAAAAAATTAACTTGAGCCTCTTTTTATCTTTACTGTTTACTTGAATAGAATAAAACTATGTGTACTGAACAAATCTTATTGGAATCATATGCATAAATGAGCTCCTTAGAATCATACTGATGTAAGTCAAAATTCTGAAAATTTACTTTTAATGGCAATTGCAAGGCTATATTGGGACATAATAATTGTGAAACTTAGAGACGTCTGATAGTCTACAGTAACAAATATATTCGGTTCCATTTAATATTTCTATTATTTTTTATTTATTTGTCAATGTGAGAACGTTAATTAAACGAGCAAAGCGAGTCTCAGTTTTAACTTAGCATTTATCTGTCTGTCTATCTATACGAGATATGTCTCACGATAACTTTTGAATAAATTAATCGATTTTTAAAAAACTTAGCATGCGCATCCACACATATAACCTACAGAATCCTGTTGGTTTTTAGATTGATCCCCTTCATAAACGGAGTAGCAGAGGATAAAAATATAAGGCCTGAATTTTTTTTAACTGCAACATGGCCTTGCAGGGTAGCAAAATAAACAGATTTTTAACCACAATCTAAATACAGTGTTTAGTTTTTTGAAAATTTCCAAATTTAGAGGGACCAGAATATAAAAAAGTTACCAATATTGTTTTGAAAAAATTTAATTTTAATTTTAGTTTAAATTTAATTTAAACCATCAACTAGTATATGAAATTGAAAATTATTTAAACCACAGTCTGAATATATTATTTATGTTTCAAAATTTTAAGATTTTAGGACACCAAAAATTGTACTAAAATTGTATTGTAAAACTTAATGCCCAACATCATAATAAAAGGAAATGTTTGACAAATCTGAATGTAGTGTTTGCTTTAAAAATGTCTGTCATTAGGGGCACCACGAGCTAAAAATGAAAGTAAAAATTTGCAGAAATTATAAAATTCTGGGTGAGTTCTGCAGCTAAAGGAAGCTTATCAGTTTACATAAAATTAAGAAGACTTGACTTTCGCCATTAATCTAACACCACTGCTGACTCGCTTTTGCTGGTCAATGCCTCGCTTGGAGTGTTACTAAACAGGACATCAAAGTAATGTGTACATAGTATGATGTGTTTAGCTTGTTCTCCTTCTCCTTCTCCTTCTCCTTCTCCTTCTCCTTCTCCTTCTCCTTCTCCTTCTCCTTCTCCTTCTCCTTCTCTTTCTTCCTCTTCCTTTTCCTTTTCCTTTACCTTTACCTTTTCCTTTTCCATTTCCATTTCCATTTCCATTTCCATTACCATTTCATTTTCATTTTCATTTTCATTTTCATTTTCTTTTTCTTTTTCTTGTTCTTGTTCTTGTTCTTGTTCTTGTTCTTGTTCTTGTTCTCGTTCTCGTTCTCGTTCTCGTTCTCGTCCTCGTTCTCGTCCTCGTCCTCGTCCTCGTCCTCGTCCTCGTCCTCGTCCTCGTCCTCCTCCTCGTCCTCGTCCTCCTCCTCCTCCTCCTCCTCCTCCTCCTCCTCCTCCTTCTCCTTCTCCTTCTCCTTCTCCTTCTCCTTCTCCTACTTTTTCTTTTCTTTTTCTTTTTCTTTTTCTTTTTTTCTTTATTTATTGTTCTTCTTGTTTTTCCTCTTTTTTTCTTCCTCTTGTTTTCTTCTTATTATTCTTCTTCTTGATATTGTTATTGTTATTGTTAGTGTTACTTTAGTTTTACTTTTATTCTTTTTCTTCCTCTTCTTCCAACCAACCATTAGGCTAATAGTCTATTGCGACCTGATCATTCCACCCATTTTTGGTTGTGTTCAATTTTTTGGCTGAATAAACGGTATAACTTAATTTGGGAAATATGGCTATATCTACATTAAACGGGATCCTGTGTTATAAACAAATTACACCAGAAACTGAAACCAAAATATTTAAAACACTTGTTAGAAGCATCGCGACTTACGTCTCAGAAGTTTTGACTACTAACAAACACACAGCAGAGATGGACTAAAATTACTAAAATTAATTACAGCAGAGATGGACTTTTGGAGGCGTTCGCCAAGAGTATACAGATGTGAGAAAATAAAAAATGAAGTCATTAAGAACAGAATGAACGTGAAAAATGCAATTATTGAATTTATCAAAAAAAAAATTACAATGATATCGACACACGAAAACAATGGCACAGGAAATATTCCTAAGGAATGGACCACACCAGGAAGAAGGAAAAGAGGAAGGGCACCTATCACCTGGATAGAAGAAATTCAGGCTATTTTGAGGGAACGAGAAATTGAAGAAGATCTTTGGATGGACAAGCAGTAGTGGAAGATGAGAATTCAATAACTTCTGTAATCTTTGGTTCCGGAAAGTGTGTAAACATTGTACAGCCGGAATAATAATAATAATAATAAACGGTATAATGTTTGTCGTTAAATTAAAACAATGGCGACTAATTATCCATTCAGAGCTAGTGACTGAGCTCTACAGCTCGGATACCGCTAATCCAAAAGGCTCAATAATCATAGAAACTGCTTTCACCTACACTTAAACACATTTACTGTACGTATTTAGCGTTCCTCGTTGGGTCTTTGTTTGTGGAACTGGTTTGTTACATCTGTGCATAACCTTTCACATGTATTCACTTACGGATTAACGACGTATTAGTAGACAGGAATACTACTGGCCGGTTTCTCAATTCGTGAAATTGAAAAGTGACCCTATTTTGCCGGCAAGAATCGAATCCAAGTCGCCGCGTAATACAGTGTACTATTAACTGTTGAATACATTACAATCCATTCCTTGTATTAATTAAAATACATTGTTGTGTATAATTATATGACTTTCTTAAAATTAAATTTATTAAAAAATTTTATCAACTTCAGTAATAAAAATTAATTATTAACAAAGTTTATAACATCAACGGGCTATTGGGCCTTGGTCGATGCTTTGTGATGGCTTTTTTAATTTTCTGAACGTATCGGCCTACCATCATCCCTTGTCGAATTGTTTAAAACATTTTACTACTCGGTAGGCAAAGCTGACCGATCAATCGATACTAGACATGAAAGCCTTACTGTGTAATTGAGTTAAATAGAATAAATGATATTGACGAAAGCATGCAAACATGTAATACTGCAGTGTAATATGCAACATGTAATATTGCACAATTTGCGCCTTAACAGTTGTTAAATCAATCGTCCAAAGGAGAAGGTGATCTCATACTTGCCCTGACCCCATCCTTGCTTCCATTTATATATTTTTTGAACATTTTTCTTAGAACAGCTCTAGCGATTTGGAAAACCGAAGCAGCTCTTAGAGTCGGCCTGATCAATTGCAGAATACGATAAAGGTGACCATTATCACCTTCTCTTTATTAATTTACATATTGACGATGCCATACAAAACTAGCAGACGTGTCTTTCAGAACATCGTATAATTGGCCACTCTGCAATTGACACTTTGTTGTGTACGGACGATCAGGCTATTCTGTCGGACTCGGAAGACACGTACTAAATGGATATACATTTGTTAAATCGAATCTGCAAATACACTGGATTACAAATATCCACACTTGAGACCAAGATGATGACTTCTCGTGGAACTGATGCCGTACGGGCGAAAGTTGTTATAGATGGTGCTGTCCTGGAACACGTCAGCAATTTTGAATACCTGGGCTACAGCGTGTCTTTAATACAAGCAACGACGTTGAGAATAAATTGCATTATTTCAACCTTATGTGCGAGACTGTCAGGCGAACTCTTAAGTCAGCAAGTAAAGAAAGACGCATACAAAATTCTACAAGTTGGTGGCCTTTCCAACACTTCTTTATGGGTCTGAGAATTGGATTTTAACAAAAGGCCAGGCCAGTCGTATTCAAGCGGCTGAAATAAGATTTCTCATACACGTGACATGCTATTCTCTCCATGATCATAGAAGAAACACATATATACGGCAGGAACTGAATATTATGAGTATACTCGACAGGATTGTCCAGTATCGGCTGAATTGGTGGGAACATCTTTGCCGAATGGATGACTGCCGCATCTCTAAACAACTATGGAACTATAAACCGAAGGGACGGAGAGCTGTTGGACGTCCGAGGAGACGCTGGAGTGACCAGCTCAGACTTTGCCAGTGTGAGACCGGTACAAACCATTCTTGGTTTAATCCTTGCAGATGATGATGATGATGATGATAAACATTCTTCTACAAAAATATATTTCTGTTTATCTGGTTTACAGTAAGAGTGTTTTTAATGAGAGGTGATCCATTAAGGGGTAAAGCTAAAGTTTATTCAGTGAGATTGCAATCTCATAATCCCGTAACAGTTTCACGACCAGCAAATGAAGCTTTTAAACGATCTTTTGCATTCTGTGCACCAAACGTTTATAATAAATTTTCTAACTTTATTACTAGTGTAAATAATTTATTTACGTGTTTGAACTATGTGAAAAATTGGTTGCTATCTTTGGATAATCTCTAGTTTTTTTTTTAGGTAGATTTTTCCAAATGTTTGTACAGCTAGTTGAAATTGCACTACAAGCCAGGCTATTAGGCCGTGGTCTATCGTTTTGTGGACAAACGTTTCGGCCCCACCATCAGTGTCTGAAACAATTGGCACGATTTCAATTGGCCGTGATTTCAACTTGGCAATTGTTTCAGACACTGATGGTGGGGCCGAAAGTTTCTTCCATCGGTATTTTATTAACACAGATTTGATAACAAAGCTTACAAATTATTTATGATTATAATTTCATGTTCTCAAGGTTTTATATGGAAATGAGATATAGTTGTTAGTGGGGTAGTTAAGTGCACAGTATTGCGGAAATTTAATTTAGTTAAGACATATTATTAGTGTTTTATATATAAATATATATATTCAATCACTTTCTGCTACAGTTCGTTTCTTGATATATATAAAGTATTTAAAATTTATAATTATATTACCTCAAGATGTTCTTTTCCTTATTTGGAAAATGTTTCGAGAGTTCCTGTTCTCTCATCTTCGGCCTTCGCCATCTTATTTCTGGTTAAGTATTTGTGTGTTGGCTGCTGGATGTTATTAAGGTAGTTTGTTGGTCTTTGGTCTTTTAAAGTTGTATTATTGTGTGTGGTTGTGGTATATGTTTTTGTATTTTGTGTATTTTCGATATTGAGTGCTTTGAATATTGTGTCATGTTTTGTATTGATTTGTATTTGTTCTGTTATTAGTTTGTTTTGTGTTTTATGTTTGTATATTTGTAAATTTTCCCAAATGTTCATTATGGTGCCTTTGTGTGGTATATGTTTTATTAGTGATACATTGGTTATGTTTTTGGGAATTCGTGTCCTGTGTTTATTGCATGTGTGGCTAAATTGGATTTATATATTTCTGGATTTTTGTATGCGTTTAGGTGTTCAAAATAACGTTTTTTCAGCTGTATTTTTGTTTGACCTATGTACACAAAGATAATACAACAACTAACGGTATATAAAAAATTGAATTCCAAGATTGCAATAAATATATATATATATATTTATTGCAATAAATATATACATATATTTTTTTTTCTGAGCAGCTGTCACATTTGACAAAACTAGAAGGTAACCTCGACACAGCTTGGTAAGGAAGTACCTATCTGTACTACATGTGCTGTAATCATTTATTTGAATGTAAAAACGTTTATAGTACTATACTGTTTATATTGTATGAAATCATTGAAAATGATTGTCGTCTTCTTTTCTATTGTTTGCATGTGCTATGGAATTTAAAAAATTTAATTCTATTTTATTCTATTCAATTATATTATATACTCGAAAACGGAATGAAAAGTAACTAAACAGAGAATATATCAGTGGCGGCTGGTGGCTGAAAAATTTGGGGGGTTCCAGTTGGGTTGGATGGTATTAAATTATTTTATTCTCTAAATAAAAAATGTCCATGTCTCCTCCCCTCCAAACAATACACAAGGAAAGGAAAACAATGCAATTTTAGTGTCACACGTACATAAGCACTAATAATTATTGCATAAATCTTTTTAAATTTATGATTAAATATTCTGTTACCCAATTTTACACTTTGATTAAAATTTTAAAGGTGAGGTGTAGGCCTACGTGCCCTCTTAATTTCAATCTATTCCTCAACATTAGGATGTAAACTGAACAGCGTTTTCGTTAAGTGTACGACAGAATTCATTGCGTCCTACCAGTTTAACATAATGCACACTGTGACACCTTAATCCTCCATATGTACTATCATTTACATTTAACGATGAATTGGACTGACACTTAACTACCTTAAGTAACAACAAACTTCCCAAAAAATTCGACCGACACTAACTCAACGAAGATAACATAACCTTACGAATTCCAACCTGGCGCACCATGTGTTATTTACCAACAAACAGACTGGTGGCGCCGTGACGTACAAGCGGGGTTTGCAGTCTATAATCACACCAAGCGAGCCTATACTTTAGTATAGGAATATATATATATATTCCAACGATACAATTTTAAACTTCATAGATAGGTAATATAGAAATATTACAAAAATATATTTCAAACGTCCAAATATTATTTAAAACTAAATTAATATTGTCCAAAATAATTTTTCACAGAGAATATGCAATAGTTTATATACACTCCGTGCGACACAATAATAAAATATATAACACAGTTCGAATAAAATTTAGTCTATACAAAACAATAATTAAAATTCTTAACCTAAAATCGTATTAACTATTTAACTCGTGCCCCACGTTCAGCGCCAAATACTATCTATGCAACGATACTATTTAAAACTCCATATTTAGATAATATAGAAATCATTACAACAGAGTCTATATCTGGAGGTAGGAAAATTTATTAAATTAAATCATTAAAATTTACTATTCTCATATTAGTTTATACTATAGAATTGTTTATTTAAAAATTTGTCTTTCAAAATTGAGTCTGTTGGCTTGCTTTACAATTGTGTTACTTGATGTGTTGAAATCCACTGTTTGCGTAGCCACTCGACGCTCCGCGCACGCAGCTCGACTGACTGCTACAACTCTGCCCGTCGACCGTTCAAATATCACTAATGCAGACAATTCACGTCGTTGCACCCACGCATACTGTGATACGAACTGTTATTGTTTACAATTTAAATTTAATTAATCTCAGAGATTTTTAAACTGGGTAAAATAGATCTGTGTGTGTTGATCTTACACAAACTCCGGATTCTTGAAGTGTTCTCGCGTAACTCAAAATATCTCGGTAGATATTTTGTACCTAGCGGATATCTTCTACTATACGCGGGAAAGCACTCGAATGATCTATTTTTATTATTTGAGTTCTGTAAATGGTATTGGTTTCGGAGACCTCGAACCGTGAACCAACTTCTAAGTTTAAAGGAAAACGACCTGTCTTGTCCCGAAAAACTCGTGGCAGCGAGTACGTCTTTCTGTAACGAGTCCTTATAAGAAACTGCCCGAAGTGCTCTCGATAGAGGACCAAACTGAATAAATTTTAGACCCTCTGATTGGTTGAAACTTTAGCAACGTCACAGATGAGAACACAGATAGACTGAAATCAGTCTTAAACTCTGTCCGATTCTGCAAAGGCCTGTCTAGATCTAATCCATAAATTTTATTACTTTCTTGAAGATAACGAGAATAAAAAACGATTGATTTCATTTAAAAAACTATATAAAAATTATAGGTGTGGAGAATTGAGTACTGTATATGAAAAATGTAGCTTATAACCATGACAGTCCTCTGTCCAAGTTTCAGAATGAAATGTTAATTTTCCTCGAAATTATTAAATAAAATGTAAATCACACGCGCACCCGCGCACTTACACACAAATATTTCACATGACATAAAAGAGAATAAAGTTGTGAACATTTGACATAACACACTTTTTTAAACACAGCTTGGTTCAAAACTTATGACTACTTTACAAAGAAAGAACAAAATCAATTTAAAACATGTCTATGGCCATCAGAAAATGTTATATAGCAGTAGTATTCCACTTAAATGACTTTCATATCCCTGTACTGTTGCAGGATTATCCCCTCCACGTATAAAAAAGATTTGTTTACATGCTTACAATTTTTTTTTTAAACATAAAAAATAATATATCACTTCCAAAAAATATAAACAAGAAATAAAATCAAATAAATAAATACGCTTCCCAAAACTAAATTATTTCAACTCTGTTTGACAGTTCCATTTTGACAGAACAAAAATAAACAATTCCATGTGATCATATTCTGAATACTACGCTCTCACAAGATAAGCCATAATAACAGTTAATGACGTCATGTCTCCTTATCTTAGAAAGATTCCAAACATTTCTACACGTACTCCGACATCTAATCTCACATTCTTAATACATTTATTTTTTTTTATACAATTTGTTTCAATACAGTCATACACCATATACCCTGATATACACGAACAGTTTATTCTTTAACATAATATTTGCGTGAAGAGGATGCATGGAATTTACCTATAGTACGGTTAGTTGTAGGATTTGTAAAAATGTAAGTATTTTTACCCACTTGCTCAGATAATAAGAAAGGTCCATTATATAACCTAAAGAATTTAGCAGCTGTGTTATCTTCACTACGACCAATGTTTAACGACTTTAAAATAACCATCTCGCTGTGACGATTTCATTAATAAAAAATATGTTAATTAATTAAGTTGATATGTATAGGCTGAGAAATTTTAAATTTTTAATAAAATCTCACATTTTAAACTAAATCTTATTGCTATCATTAAATAATAATAATATTTAATAAAAAGTCTAATAATAAATTAAAAGGAATACGATTGTACAGAAAGGGTAAAGCTTGTTAATTAATCCTGCATAAACAGGCACTAACCAGAATCAACTTGTTTTCCGACCCCTTAACTAACTAAAAATACTTGTAAATTTGTTATTATTTAAATAATTAAACAAGACCACTATAATGTACTTTGATAGCGATTGTAACTAAGAATATCCCTACTTAATTATTTAATCAAACTTTAGTCCTTTAATTAAATTAGAAACATGGAACTACTTTTATGTTGACTAAGAATTGTCGCGAGATTACTACTCTCGCCCTAACTGTTTTTACCCACTTGCAATGGAGCGCTCACGCCGTAAGCTGCGTACAGCGTTGTTTCGCTACGTGTATATTATTATGTGAAGGGTTGGTTCAATGAATATTTAAATAACTAAATTTGTGCGGCGATGACATCTCTCTCAATTATCAAATAACAAACTATGTAATTCATACAGTACTACAAACATGAAGGTGATATTCAACTAATAAATAATCATGTGAAGTGTATAACAGTGAAACAAACTTTCTATTTACTTATTCTAACTACAAGAATTACTACAGTCGTCTAAGATGAGAGTACCACACCCAGAATGATTTAACATACTTCAGGAACTTCACCGTCACCGGATACTAAGGTAACGACAGACCTTCAGGAAACACACCGAGGACCGAAGAACCAATTCTGCAGCAACTACAGGAAACACACAGGTGACATGGAGGCTTGTCTTCCATGGTTATGAGTTACTAAAATTATAACCCACAAAAGACAATTTAACTCATCATTTTAAAGACTTTAAAAGACAGACATTATATGTAACATGTAGTCTGTAATCTAATAACACTGGTTATAGCAAAAGAGTAAAAGTTTAAACTAAAAGTTTTGTTGTTTTGAAAGATTAATAAAGTCCATTCTTCAAATGGTTCAATTTTCAATATTGTATATGGCAAGGTGACCATTATTAACTTAATATATTCAATCCCGGATCCGTGGAATAAATAAAATAGATGTACATCATATTTTGAGGGCCCTTTGTAAAAGAGTAATATATATATAATCATATTGTAAACTATATTGTTGAGAACTTTAAATAGAGAACTTAATCGCATAATGTAATAAAGAGATGTCATCTGAGTACCGATTAAAATGAGTGCATAAATCAACAGTCTCCCCTTCCCAATATCCTGATATAAGAATTGTTTTATTTGTTGTGATTAATTTACAGCTCGTCACAACGAAGGCAGCCTGTTTAATTGGCATAACCAATTAACGAGGGTTCCCTACGTTATAACACAAGTTAAGATGTTATATCGCCTACTTTGAATGTTAGAAGTTTATGCTCCGCATTAAACTTTTCTGTGCGTTCCTCTCCACTCTTTTTAATACGTCTTGTAGCTTCTAAACGCTTAACTTCGTTTGGAACATGTAAGTTTTGTGTGGCAACTCGCTTTACATATTCATCCCATACACGCCTAGGCATAGATCCAGATTGTAGCTCCTTAGGAGAGAACCCAGTCGTATCATTGTAATTCCCATTGATGGCTTGCTCGAAAAACTCGAGATATTCAGGCTATTTACTCTCATTGGTATTACAGTACGTCTTGAATAGTCTTCCTATTCCCTATTTACCCTCTCTACAAGATTACCTTGAGGTCTCCGGATCGCCGTCAATACTCCCTCTATGTGACGCTTCTCAAGCTCAGATTGCCATTTCTTATTCTGAAATTGCTTACCTTGATCCGATAATATCTTTTTAATATGCCCATATTTTCGAACATATTTCTCAAGAATTACCTTAAGAGCTGCCTCAGTTGTTGGTCGGCCAATAGCATATAAACTAACATGCTTGGAGAAAGTGTCTGTACAAACTACAAGATTCCTCATTCCCCTAGCTGCTCGTGGTAGTGGTCCTAGAAAATCAATACATAACAATTCATTTTTACTAGGTGTTACAATATTACCCATTTCAACGTAGGTATGCTGGTTGAGATATTTTCATGTTTGACAAGTATGGCAGGTTCGTAGTATAGATTTTATTTTTCTATACATGTTCAGCCAGATGAAGTCTTCTCTAAGTGTTAAGCAGCACTTATATGCACTCGCTTGTGCTAGTCTCTCATGACATGCCCAAGTCAAGTCCTCAACGATGTTATCTGGAACCATGATTTTCCACTGCCCATCAATAAGCTTATATAATGTATTATTAACAATTTAGTATTTTGGATTTTCCCTATCTTTAATTTCTTGACAAATTTTCTTTAAATTTTCATCACGTTGTTGTTCGATACTAATGTTTTTAAGTTGAGTTTTTAAATTATCGGGTAAAACATACTTAATTGCTAAAATTTGTACTTCATTTTTAGCCACAGAATAGTTTTCTTGTCAGTTTATCAATATTATTTTGTTTACATTTGAGGTTATGTTGGTATGCGCTTTGTTTATTTTTAATTCATTCGCAACAGATTAATTTTTGCTGTCCAGATGTCCTAACTTTACGTTATAATGTTTGTTATTTACATTGCACAGTAATGTATTA